>JAODXP020000023.1:5034885-5042385 GCA_027497455.2 Sardinella longiceps | reverse complement strand
AACAAGCAGCTAACGCTAACTGAATGAGACACAAGTTACTGTACTTTCATATCAGTTAACATTAGCTGGGCAGTTTGTTATTCAGTCATATTTGATCAAAGTTTCTGGTTTCAGGACAGCACATAATGACCTGGAGCAGCAGGTCTATAGATTTGTCTATAGATACTCGTTTCAAAATGCGGTCCACAAAATTCCACTCTGTGCATTGTCAGTAAAATAACCCTAGGGCTACACTGGATGTGTTATGGAGGTGTTAGGTCAAACCGGGTCAAAATACATTCAGAAGACTGGTCTATTTTTTTTAGAATGTTCACTGTGCTGACACATCTGATGTAGCCAGTTCTATTGATTATAACAGTCAAAGCTAATCTTATATGGCAGATGCAGCTTTGACTAACACATTGGTAACATATCCAGTATAGCTTCCCTGTAATGCTCTGAAAATGGGCATTGGGCGATGCTTAGTTTGTTTACCTGGCCTAGTGTGTCATGTGATTGGTTTGGAATACGTTCATGGGAGGTTTTTCCCATATAAAATTTAATGATTGTGATATTCAGGATTATGGGGGAGTGCGGTTGGCTTACTTGAATGACAGCCATGTGTGGATAATCTTACTCTGTAAAGAAATGTTTATTTTGCCAAGATGACATTTATTCACAAACGCACAAATTTATCTTGACGTTAGAAAACATTCCAAATGAAATTGTCATATTCGAGGAACTATAAATTAGATTTATTTTCCAAATTAAGAACAATCAAGGAGCCTTTTTTTTAAAGATGAGCAAACTTGGCAAAATGAACAGTTATTTTTGCAGTTTGACTCTACTGAAATAACACCACATATTTTAAGGAATCTGCAGTTGCAGTAAAACTTTCATAGGATTGTGTTTTTGACCTTATTCGTATTTATCTATTGTCACGTTTCTTGTAAAGCCCAGCAGATATTTATTAAAACGTTTTGTCACGATCAAAAGGTGTCCCAGCGAAACACTTAATGGACTTGCTATCAATGAGTTGGACCAACATGGCCATTAAACTCTTGTCTCGCTCCTCATAAAACTCTCTTTGCCCTTGTTCACTCTAGCCGAGTGTGGCTCGACTGTTTCCAACAACGCTGGCGTTTTGCTATCGCCCAACTACCCCATGAATTACGACAACAACCATGAGTGCATCTACAGCGTTCAGGTCCAAACTGGAAAAGGCATCAACATCTCTGCCAGCTCCTTCCATCTCGCCCAAGGTGACATTCTCAAGGTAAAAGCCCACAAACACAAGCAGATACTAAGCCAGAGAAGCGCTTCTAGCAGCAGCCTTCGGCTAAGGAGCCCAGCATATATCTACAGATCGTAAAATGAAGGCTACGCTTTTGAATGGAGGAGTGTTGCTTGAAAGAAAGTCGTGTAGTTCTGTGCAGTTGTTCACAGTTAACATGTGACTGACTGTGCCCGATCACAAAACTAGGAGCATGAACACCCTAGTGTATGACACACACATGATCACACAATTTGTATTTGGGTTATTTGTAGAATGAAAGAGAGTATCAAGGATACAGGACACAAGGATGTTTATTTGTCACATGCATATAGTTACTGGTTGTAAGAAATGCAGTTTGTCTATTAAGTCTGGTGTCAGCCTTTTTGCGCATACCAGCCTCACTACCGGTAATGATTATGATAGAAAGAAAGGTACTAATATCACAAATATAAGTAACTTTGTGAAAACACTCAATTTAGTGGAAAGACCAGCTATGGTTAACAGATGTCTTACACTCCAGATACAAATTTCTAACATATTTTTAAGATCAATAAGATCAGAAAGCTGTGGTACCTGTATGTTGACGCAATGGCAACTAATAACTGTCAGGTGCACTATCTATACCCAGTGGTGTGAACAAAGCTGTGAGATGTATGTTTCATGTGGTATGGATGGTGTGCAGACAGTTGCTAACGATGTTGTGTGAACTTGTCTTTTTTCCATCTCTGTGACGATACCCAGTCGTGTGAACAAAGCTGTGAAATGTATACCTTTCATGTGGTTTGGTGTACAGACAGTTGCTAAGGATGTTCTTTTTGCCTTTTTCACAGCTCTATGATGGGCAAGACAACACAGCGGATGTTCTCGGCACGTTCTCAGGGTCAACCATGGCGGGGGTGTCTCTTACAAGCACATCCAATCACCTGTGGCTCGAGTTCTACTCAGATCAGACGGACACTGCTCAAGGATTCAAGCTCATCTACTCTAGTGAGTGAACCACACGACCTGACCTCCACCAAGGTCAAGCACCGTGATTCAATTTCAATTATTCCTCTTAAAACCTATTTGTTAAAGTGTTTTTTTTCTGAATGGAGTAAGAGAAGGGCTGACTTTTTTTTTCTATGAAGAAGTCTTTGAATCATCCCTTAAGACTTAAGCTCTACTTATCATTCTCTCTGTCTCTTGTTCAGTCTCCCACTCTGTTTTTCTCTCTTTCTACCTCTCTTTTTTCTGTTTCTCTCTTTCTTTCTCTCTGTCTTTCTCTTTCTCTCTCTTTCCCTCCTACTGTGTTCCACTTCATTAAATCCTGACCTGTGAAATTCGATTCCATTTCAGATTGACCCTAAATCCGAACCACTTAATGATTTTAATAGAGCTCCCATAGTTTCTCTCAGGAGAAATAATTGCTTTTTTCCTCCTGACTTCAGAAATGGAGAGCTAGTGGTGGCGTGTAAGCGCAAGGTGCAAGCAAACTTTGCATGTTGCCCTTTTCAGCACAACGTGCGAAGATTATAGGATCATTTTAACCAAGTAACCGAGCTGGTCATTAGTCTTAACGAGAACAGTAAAGCCTGTTCACCATGCCATTATAGAGCAGGTGTTGATTTGGGTGAATTATCCTTTCTTAATAGATGTGTAATTAAAATAAAGCCCGTTACAAATTGCCAGTGAGGGAACAGCCTGACTTTTTTTTTGTCTCCCATAGGATTGCCTTTAAATAATGTTAGCCTCTGTGCCATAAATCTTGGGTAAAGAGGTTCTCCTCTGGGAGAAAAAAAGCACAACCCCTCACTGCCCTTCTCAGATTATTAGCTGCTAGCTGTACCAGAAGAGGAGGAGGAGGAGGAGGAAGAGGGGGGTGGGGAGTGTCAGAGCCATTGTTAGCTCTGCTCAAGCCCGCCATGCTACATGAGTGTGGATTGATTGATTGATTGATTGGTGATTGATTGATCTTCCCTCGGAGCATGCCAAGGGCAGGAGGATTTTGACCGCTGTGTTAAAACCTCAGCCCAATGCAACGCCACCCCCTTCTATTCTCTTCCTCCTCCGTCTTCATCACCAAATCCACCCCCCCCACCCTCACCCCCCCAATCCTCGTCTTTCCTACTCCCCCTACCCCAAGAGGAAAGTGAGTTTGTAATCTTCTTAATGGGCCCTGTAACTGTTGTAATTTATACGGCTTTTGATTCTTGTAAGACTGTCATAACATTTGGCATAGGGAGAAGGAAGAAATAAAGCTCCCTGGGCTGCCTATTTATTTATTTATTTATTTATTTATTTATTTATTTATTATCATTTTTTTTCTCCCCTCACCCCCCTGACGCCGCGGGTGACGAGGCTCCCAGTCACAGCCAGGCTGTAATTATCTGAGCCGTGTCGTGACAAAAATAATACGGGGGCCGGGGATGGAGATTTGTCCAGATGATTGACAGGGGGCACACTGAGGGCCCAGGGCAACAACAGCAGCAAGAAATCTTGCAAGAGAGAATGACCACCACATGCACAATGCCTGAGTCGAGACGCCCAGTCTGTGGAAATAGGGGGACCGAGGCCCTGCAAGGAAATGGTACGGCGATAGCTGATCGATAGCTAATGGCTGGAAGTCTAAGGGGAAGGGGGCGAATGAGTCACCTTTTCTCCATCATTTGAATGTGATAATGAGCATACTGCCTGCTGCTGCTGCTGCTGGACCTTATAATGGTGGGGTTTAATGCAGGCTTCACTGGCTGATATCACAGCTGGAACAGTCCAGGGGTTGGTGGCAAATCCACTGAAGGATTTATTTTTTTATTATTTCATTTTATTTATTTATTTATTTTATTTATCTACCTTTTTTTTTTTTTTTTTTTTTTTGCTCTGTTTGCTGCAGTGCTTTGCTTGTTTACCTCCACTGTAGGTGTTCGCTGCCTAACTGTGTTATCCGTGAGAAAAGAGTTTGGTGTTCAACCACACGGTGGTCTGCCCTCTAATGCCTAGCCTTCCACTCCGCAGCCAGCAACTTCTATAATTGGACGAGTGTTCCACTCTAATTGCTAGTGCACTACACGTCTGAAAAAAAACAAATCAAAACAAAAAAAAAACATGTAGCTCCGTGGAAAGAAGTCAGAACTCACTGTATCGGTTACCGATTTATTATGCTATGTAATCGCACCTGTCACACTCGTGTTTCTAATCCTAGAACCGTAGTCTTGCATGGAGCCGTAATCTCGAGTAGCCCTCTGTGCGTGTGTACGTTATGCTGTCTGCCCCCAAACCCTACTACTAATGAGTTAATTAGCCATGTCATTATTTTGCTAATTAAGATTTAATGACTTGACTGATATTATTTATTCTGGTATTCTCCGTAATTACCTTTAATGTTGGAAACGCCGTACACAGGAAATTACATTACAGCTCGTTTGTACCACTTACAGGTTTGCACTGGCAGAGAGGCTGGTGTTAGCAGCATGTGGTTCACAAATACACACACACGCACACACACTCACACACACACCCACACACGCACAGATGCACACACACGGATATGCAGGCACTCCCACTCACACACACACAGATGCACACACAGATGCACACACATATGCAGGCACTCCCACCCACCACCCACACACGCACACACACACACACACACACACACACACACACACACACACACACACACAGACAGACACACAGACACACAGACACACACACTCATGCACACATAAACCCTGCTGAGTGTTTGGCATCTCCGTTACGCTGGAATAGGTACTCTGTCAGTCTCTTTGTGCAGCTGATGCAAATGTCTTCCCCTCTTTCCTTTTCTCCTCTCCTCCTGTCCTCTCTCACCCCTGCTTTCACTCTCTCTCTCTCTCTCTCTCTCTCTCTCTCTCTCCCTCTCTATTTCTCTCTCTCACTCTCCATCTCTTTCTCCTTCCCCTCTCCTCCTGTCTTCTCTCACCGCTGCTCCCTCCCTCTCTTTCTCTCTCTTTCTCTCTCTCCCTCTCTCGCTCGCTCCCTCTCTCGCTCTCCATCTCTTTCTTGCATGAAAGGTTTCGAGCTCTCCCACTGCGAGGACCCAGGCGTGCCCCAGTTTGGCGCCAAAGTCAGTGACCAGGGCCACTTTGCCGGCAGCGCCGTCACCTACAGCTGCGACGCTGGCTACCGTCTCCATGGCAGCAGCACCCTGAGGTGCATGACGGGCGAACGGCGGACATGGGACCACGCACTTCCCTCCTGCATAGGTAAAGGCCATTAATATGCAGACAGAGCACCCAGTCCCCCCCCCCTCCCCAAACAAGCAAGCAGCCGCTTGATGCCACGGTAGCATCCGCGGCGCACGCTAATCCGCTGGATTTAGCTCTACATGGACTTGTCTTTAATTGGGCCTTGTTAAGAAAGCAATGCGGTTTCCTGCCTGCGCGTGCTGACAAAGAGCTTTTGTGTTTTGGCTCTTGTATAATTTGCATTGCTCTTAACACACACACATACACACACACACACACACACACACACACACACACACACACACACACACACACACACACACACACACACACACACACACACGCCTCTGTTTGGATTTGTGCTTTAGTTCTGAAGTGGTATCAGGCAACTAATGTGGGAACATATTTACTCATCTAAACTAGCTTTGTTTTTGTTAGCCGTTAGAGATAGTAGCACGCATAGGGTAGAATGATGTTTATGTTGATGTGCTCTGCTAGTGCACAAAGCTAGCTGAGTCACAGGGAGAGATTTTTATGCATAAAGAGGGACCTTGCCAAGTTTTCTCTACTGTGGCCTGTTGTGTGTTTTTTTTCTTCTTCTTTGTTCAGCAAATGAGATTCAGTGTTGTCTGTAGAAATCTCCAGAGCTGCTGATGAACGCATCTTCTAACATTCAAAGGTGTAGGCTTGTGTAGGGTCAAAGGAAGTTTAACGTGATGTGAAATTAATAGGCATATAATGAATTGTTTCTTTTTGAGCAAATACCTCGCAGTGCTGGGCAAATTACCAGCCATCAGCTGGCATGGTCGTTTTTGCCATTTCTCTCTCTCTCTCTCTCTCTCTCTCTCTCTCTCTCTCTATCTCTCACTCACTCACTCTTGCAGCTGTCTCGCACACACAACAGAATCCAATTGATTTCCGATAATATTCCAAAACGAGCAGATTACATGTCATCAAAGGCAACACTCAAACCCCACCCCCACCCCCCCAACATCCACCCCCCGGCTCTGTGTATGTGTGTTTCTGTTTGTGTGTGTGTATGTGTGTGTATGTGTGTGTGTGTTTGTGTGTCTGTGTGAGTGTGTTTGTATGTGTTTGTGTGTGAGCACCTGTTCCCAAATGCAGCAAAAAAGCATCAATCGGCATAAGTGTTTTCCCTAAAGAGCGGGTGCAGGTGTAGAACAGCCCGGCGGCAGAAAACACTTATGCCTGGGAGGCTCGCCTTCAGGGCCCACAGCTATGATAGTATGATCTTTGGGGAATAGCTGCTGCTAAAATGCTAGCTTCTCCTTTCTTTTCAGATAGACTTTTTCACTTTCTTTCTTTCTTTTTCTTTTTTTTTTGAGAGGGGGCTAAATATTTGATTCAAAAACAAACTGTGTAGATGGATGTTCGTCAAGTTTTTTGTAAATGAATAATTCAAGTGCAGATGGAGAGGCCTATCCATGCACTTCCATCAGACAGGCAAACAGGGGGGAGAGAGAAAACGCTTTGCCAAGGTAGACTCCAGTTTACCCATGCATATGGTCCTATACACTTTACCATTCATGCAGAGTTTAACCATCGTTAACATGTACAGTACATCATAATTTAGCCATACTTTGGTGATGCATTTTTTATGAATCTAAGGAAGAAAGAAGGGGAAGGAAGGGGAAAAAAAAGATAATGAACATAATTTCATGCAATTTAAGCTGGCTCCATTTCTTAAACGACCAAACGGGGAGAGCAAAGTAACCATTTGTGACGCAGGCACAGCAGAACTGCCTATGATAAGGGAGAGGAGCAAAAAAAAAAAAAAAAAAAAATTGAAATCGTTGATCGCATTTGTGTTTTTAATAGTGTTTTGATATCGGAGTGGAGAATTTGCTATTATAATGGTGATTATGTTCCTTTTGATAATATCTCCCTTTTTACATAACAGAGTTCCAGTAATATTGCCATTTTTTTTCTCTGCTTTTGCTCAGTCTGGTTGGCTGGTGATAATTGAACCCAGAATCATTGGTATGTGTGAGCCCTTATCAACAGCCATTAGACACCCCCCCC
>JAODXP020000023.1:5022385-5029885 GCA_027497455.2 Sardinella longiceps | reverse complement strand
GAGCAGCGAAGGAGCGCTGCTGTGTGTGCAAACGATTGATTTTGGCTACAAATAACACTGACATGGGCGAGAAAACTAATTAGAGTCTTGAGCAGGAATCTCCCACACTACGTGTACAACTGAGCACACACAGACACACACACACACACACACACACACACACACACATACACACACATACTCACACACATACACACACATGCACATACACTCTCAGTAGATCTCAAGTACACAGTCATTCAGCAGGAGCAAATTTTACATGGACCAGACATCAGTCACGTCTACAGGAGGAGGTGAAAAGTGGAATGGCCTGCTGCCATAAAGTCCGCACTCGCACAATAAGCTATTGCCCAGCCAGCGGGTGTGTATGTGACCCCCACACACACACACACACACACACACACACACACTCTTTTGAATTCTCTCGCCAAATCACTGACGAGACGGTTCATCGATGAAGCCAAACAGTCATGCACTCCCTCGTCCCCTTGCTGACACCAAATCTTTCCTAGCGTTTGTCTTTGGGGTGTAGGCGATTGTATGTAGCCTACTCATTCCGTGTTTTATCTCCCCGTTGCCTATATACCGCTACACCCTTTCTCGAGCCACTCCAGTCTCCCTAGGCAGAGTGCCAGTCAATTGAACTGCACTCAAGTGAGCATAGAGACTATAGTGCTGATCTTTTTATTTGTCTTCTTGAGGACTGGTCGTGAATGTCTCTCCGGCGTCCCTCGTCGCCAGAGGCCTGGGATTTGTACTTACACCTACATCGGGTTCCAGCCAGATGGCGGAACAGGTGGAAATGTAATGTTGGTCTTAAGACACACAGGCTGAATGGGCCCTTCTCCTCTCCTCTCCTCTCCACTCCTCTCCTGTTCTCTCCTCAGCCCAGCCAGGCGCTAGCTACATCTGGCACAACAAACCTTAGGGCTAGCTGGGGTTAAAATATTGCCAGTTGCCATATTGCTATATTGCGTGTCTTGCATGTACATGAGTGGCCATATTGTGTGTGTGTGTGTGTGTGTGTGTGTGTGAGAGAGAGAGCTGAGAGAGAGAGAGAGAGAGAGAGAGAGAGAGAGAGAGAGAGAGAGAGAGAGAGAGAGAGAGAGAGAGAGAGATATTCTGTGTGTGTTTTGTGTGTTTGTGAGAAGGATCACTGACAGGGGCGTCCATCTTGTAATGTGTCAAAATGACCACCGTTTCACAAAGTCCACATGATCTCCGCTGTAAAATGTGAGCCGTCCAAGGCACCCCCCTCCCATCAAACACCCCCTCCCCTGCCACACACACACTCCTGTAAGGCCTCTGTCTCAGTGGAGTGTGTGTGTGTGTGACGGCTCATGTGTGAGAGAGTGACAGGCGGCCGTAATGCAGAAGGAAGACAATCGGGTGAGTAACTGCGGTAATGGCCCGCCGGGATTCGCCCTTGGGGGACGGTTGGCGAGCGAGCGAGCAGCGCAGACGGGGCGTGACCATTTGTCACCGGCTGGACGCTAACTGTCATGGCTGGTCATGGTAGACATCCCATCCACACCTTAAAACTGACGGATGAGCTGAAAGGAGGCTTTTGGGCAAAGGACCCCTCTCCTAGGGGCCCAGGAGTATATATCTTATTCATGATATATGCTATATATATGTATATATATGCTAGATATATGCATGATATGTGCTATATATATGTATATATTCAAGCTATATACTGAATGCAGGCCATATACATGATCCTCATCCTTCTTTCCGGCCAAATGAGCCTGTGCATTAAGTTGAATGTTAAATGTGGCAGTTAATCGGTTCTGTCGCAGATGTTGATTGATGTTGCCTTTCTCTGTTGCCACCCTGACATCCCATACTCACCTCTACCTTTTCACTACCTCTCTCTCTCTCTCTTCCTCTGTCTCTCTCTCTCTCTCTGTTCCTGTCTTTTCAGCCCCGTGTGGAGGCAACGTGACCGGTTCTTCTGGGTTCATCCTCTCACCCAACTATCCCCACCCATACCCGCACAGCAAGGACTGTGACTGGTTCATCACCGTGCACACGGACTATGTCATCTCCCTGGCTTTCATCAGGTAGGAAGGCTTTTAGAGCACAGACTTTAAGATAATAAACTGCACTCTCAGACTCTAAGGTGCCAGAGAAACTCAGTCAAGCTTTTCATCACGTGATCCATGCTTTTGGTCACATGACCTTGAATCACATGGAGGTCGTGTAACAGAAAGCTTGGATAATATAATTTTTTCCATGGATAGAAGTGTGCAGATCCATCTCTCTAATCAGGTAGGAAGGCAACATACATTTGCTTAGCTTAACTCACCTCAAAGGAATTAGCAAAAGTGAATCAACACGTAGCCCTGCTATTTTACAGTGCTAAGTGCTATTGATTGCCACTACAATGACTGAATTTTGTGCAACGCAGACCGAGATGGCAAAACGACAGCTAACGCTAACAGAATGGGGCATGTCAAAACAAAACCTAATAGATTTGTTCTATAGTGCTCTCCAGCTCATTCAGAGGCAAACTGGTTCATTAACGTGAACACTTACTACACTATGTCATCTCCCTGGCTTTCATCAGGAAGGAAGGCACCATACTGTAGCTTAGCTCACCTTAAGGCCAACAGTGCTCACCTGCTCATGCACAGAGGCAGACTGGTTCATCACCACTTGCTAGGCTATGACATCTCCAGGAAGGAAGGCAGCAACGTACTGTATGTTTGATTAGCTTAGCTTTTCCCATCTTATGGCTGATAGTGCACATCTTCTCATGCACGGAGGCAGACTGGTTCATCACAGTGCACACTGACTAAGTCCTCTCCCTGGTTTTTATCTGGTAGGAAGGCAACGTGCGTTTGTTTAGCTTAGCCTAGCCCACCTTAAGGCCCGTAGTGCTCATCTACTCATGCACGGAGGAGGCCGCGCCGTCCCCTGAGCTCCCGCCGAGCACAAATTTTATTTATCTTACTTAAGGGCGCTAACGTGTGAAATCATAAAAATCGAAGCTTCCCAGTCATGCATGTGCTCATGTTTAAAGATGGATCGGACTGTGTGAAGACATTAAACAAGGGTGTCAATTTAATCATAGTGCAATTTGTTTCGCATGAAATAGCTGTCAATTACAGACTATGTTTCTTTGTAGAGTTGGGTATTTATTTATTTATTTATTTATTTGTTCTCAGATTCCATAAAAAAGGGAGTGTTTTGATGCATGGGTAATATGATTATGAGTAATAGATTTTTCAGGCTGGCTGCAGATACACATGCTCCTATATTTCCATACAGTATCTGTAGGATCTTCAGCTAGGGGACTTGTTTTTCTATGAGCACACAGGCAAAGGCTGACTTTATCTGTCTATTGGATTTGGGGATGCGGCACCAAGAGGATATCTTGTTTTTCTCGGTGCATCTCAATGTGCTCGCGAATCCAAGAAAACATAAGCTATCGGGCCTGATGCCTCCTCTTCAGGCTGTTTCCACTTGAGCCCCCCCCCCCCTCTCTCTCTCTCCGACATAGAAAGGACAAGACAATTCCTGCCCTGTTTTTCCTTTCTCTCTTCCTGCCTCCGTCTTAGTATGACTCCGGGGGCCACTCCAAATCTCCAGGGACAATAACATGACATACGAACGGATTTATGAACAGAGTCTTGGCAGTGGTTTCCTTCCGAACATATTGTCACCCTAATGTACTGGTGCAGATGTTGCATGGCGCATCGCTGGCACCACGCATGTCGCATTCATTTACAACCCCTTAGCTAATTTTTCTTTTTAAAAAAATAAATAAATAAAAGAACACTCGATGCCTTGCTTTCATATCGTGCAGCAGACATAATAATAATGATTATGGTCTTTTTTACGCACAAGTCCCACGGTTTCCTTACAGAATATTTTGTTCTTTTCCCCCCTGAATCCCTCCAGCTTCAGCATCGAGCCAAACTATGACTTCCTCTACATATATGACGGCAGCGGGAGCAATCACCTGATCGGTACCTTTCAAGACAGCAAGCTTCCCGAAAAGGTGGAGAGTACCTCCAATATCATGCACATAGCGTTCCGCAGCGACGGCTCCGTCAGCTACACAGGATTTCACCTGGAGTATAAAGGTACGTTAAAGGTCCCATCATGAAGAGTCTTGTCCGTTACAAAGGGCCTGACAGATACAACGCCATCCATTCAGTGGTCTTTTAAAAGAACTTATAAAAAATTGGACTTTAAGAGGGCTTTTAGTGAGGTTTTTTTTGGTTTGGTTGGAGGGAGGTGGGGTTGGAGAGGGGGGGTCTCAATCACTTGTCCTTTTTTTTCATTCTCTTTTGTTGGATAGAAATGAAAGGCCCTGTCTCTTTTTTTGAGCTTGGTTCAACATCAAGCCCCTTTATCCATCTGAATCACTGGAACACACACCGCTTAAAAAGCCAGTCGACTGATAATGAAAACAGAAGGGAGAGAGAGAGACAGAAAGGCGTAGCGGCGGTTCTCCACAGTTCTTTTCAATCCACTCTGCTCCTTATATCTATCGCTTTCTCTCTCTCTCGCTTTTTCTTTCTCACACTGCCTGTGTCTGTCCATCCTGCTTTCTGTCTCTCTATCTGCCTCTCACTGTTTACAGACTCCTTTTATTTATTTATATCTAACATTTAATCTCCCCTCACGCTCTCTCTATCTTGCTCTTTCTTTCTCTTTTGCTCTCTCACCCTTTCTCTCTTTCTCTCTCTCTTTCTCTCACCCTCTCTCTCTCTCTTTCTCTTTCTCTATCACCTTCTCTCTCTCTCTCTCTCTCTCTCTCTCTCTCTCTCTCTCTCTCTCCCTCTCTCTGTAAACCCAAGCCAAGCTGCGGGAGTCGTGTTTCGATCCTGGCACTGTGATGAATGGGACTCGGCTGGGGAGCGACTACAAGCTGGGCTCCAGCGTGACCTTCCACTGCGACGCCGGCTACCTGCTACAGGGCTACTCCACCCTCACCTGCCAAATGGGCGACACCGGACGGCCCGAGTGGAGCCGCACGCTGCCCAGCTGCCAAGGTATAAAGACATAAAAACACAACGATAACCTTATCCTAACCTAACATGCTCATGGCTCAAATGCGAGTTGTGTGCGATGCCATCCCTAGGCATACTACAGGGCATGCAGCGCATGTGTATAATTATTATGGTTCTGTGTTTCTTGCCAGATGATTTTATATAAATGAAGGTTAAATTATATTTGTATCAAAGGCTAAACAAATCACATCGGACAGTTACGGTAATTTACCCCTTGGCTCAGAGGTTCCTCCCGAAGAAACTCATCAGCTTTTTATTATTTTTTGTATATATTATGTCTGCGTCCACTTGTGTCTAATTTACAAAGCTACATGCAGTAGGGCTGAGTATAAAGAATTTTGAGGAGATATTTGCCTCATTTATTTTCAGTTTCATTTTTTTCTCTATTTTTCTGTGCAAGTGTGTTGCTTCTTTCCTCAGCTCGTTTGTAAAGCACTTAAATCAACAGTGCGTAAGAACTGTACCGTATAAACAGGCTCACCTTGCTTTGGCTGGCTCTCTGGAACACCCACCCCACACCACCCTCCTTCCCTCCCTCCCTCCCCCGCCACTCGTCCCCCTCTGATTGGGTTGCCCCATGCCAGCTATTGACTGGGTCATCCTGCCAAGCCACTACCTCTCAGCGCCGCAGGTTGGCCCGATCGATTGCATGCATTAACTCCCCCCCCCCCCCTAAAGATATTTTTCCTGCGGTCTTCACCAAGACCTGACGACCGCACTAAATATTATCGTCAGGCAGAGGAATGGTGTGATGATGCGTTGCTCAGTCAACAGAATGTGTTTTCATGTCAATGTACTACATCATTGGAGCTGATGTTTGTTTTATGTGGGCATTACGATTTAAAGGTACAAGCTGTTATCCAATACGCATTAGTCAGATGCAAAATGCTAATTGCCTGTCCTAGCCCAGTATCTGTCTGTTCCGAACAGTACCAGCCTCATATCAGAACGCTATTCCAGGTAGGTGTTTAACCTAGCTAACTTAACTCTGAGCTAGTGGTACAGCCAGGGAACATTCTCCATTAGGAGGTTTATGCCTTCCTCTAGGTTACCCAGGTTATGTTATTCAGAGTTATCATTTAAACATCTGTGTACTTGGAATACCTCCTCTTGCTCACTAAATGGAAAATAAAAAAACATTGGGCCAAGATGTACTGTAAACACGCCCAGCCAATCACCATAAAAGGGGGCATTTCTATGCATGGGTAACATGATTATGCATGGGATTATGCATAGAGACATGGATAGAATAGATTTTCTGCCTTGATTCAGATACACATGTTACTCCTATATTTCCATATGCTATCTGTAGGATCTTCATCTAAAGGAGCACATAGACAAAAGCCAGTGGCGGTACTGCGGGTATGCCGACCACATGCATGCATGTAGGGCATGAAGTGCTGTGTAGGGCACCAAACCAAACCTCTTCCACATGTTAAAAAAGCGGTCTAGTGCGTCGTACCATATATCCAGGGACCTGGGTTTGAGTCCGGCCCGATCCTCACCCATCTCTCTATCTCACTCATTTCCTGTCACTCTCTCTGTTGTCCTACCAAATTAAAGGCAAAAAGCCCTAAAAATATCTTTAAAAAATACATCACATTTATAAGCAATTTTTCTTCTTTCTTCACTTCTCAGCAGAACAAGTGAGTGTATGTGTGTGTTAGTGCGTGTGTGTGTGTGTGTATGTGTGTGCGTGCGTGCATGTGTGTGTGTGTGTGTGTGTGTGTGTGTGTGTGTGCACTGCTTGTCCTACACACTGATCCGGGTACGGAGGAGCAGTAGTCTGCAGCTAGTGAAGCACATAGACAAAGGCCAGTGCTGGTACTGCGGGCACACAGAGGGCACCAAGTGCTGGCTAGCCTGGCAAGACACACTATAACATAAAATGTATAGTCTGGCCATGATGGATAGAGTGCTTGGCCGGAATCTTTGGAACTGCCTCTGGAAAGTGGTAGGATACCACCACCACCTAGGGTTTTTCTAGAGTTCTAGGCTAGGGTAAGGCACCAAACCAAGCGTCTTCCACGTGTTAAAAATACATAGCATTTATTTGTGGGTGACATGATTTTTCTTCAATCTTTTTCTGAAGCCTTGAGTAAATCAAATTAGGGCACCCAAATGGTTAGCACCAGCCCTGGCAAAGACTGATCTCTTCTTTTAGAATTGGGATGCTGTGCCGAGGCAAGAGGATATCTTACTTTTCTCTGTGCAGTACATCTCAGTGTGCTGGCGAATCTTGGAGCTTCAGGATTTGTAGTTCAGTGCAAAACACCAGTGGCCTTTCATTGCCAATTTCACAAAATTGCTTTGGTTCTTGTGAGTTGGTTTTTGTAAAGCATCACTGCTAAATATCTCACTCGCTCCGATCGAGACCTATTGCCAAATCATTACAGCCAAAAATGTGCCGTAGCCAATTTGCAAATAAATTGAGCAGTTTTGAACTTTTTTATTTATAAGTTGCTCTTGTCAC
>JAODXP020000023.1:5009885-5017385 GCA_027497455.2 Sardinella longiceps | reverse complement strand
AAGGGGGTGGGGGGTGGTTACGCTTGGGGTGGTGGATGGGTGGAAGGGGGTTAGGGGGGCATTTGTTCGTTAAATTTGCATAAATATAAGGGTTGATGGGTCTCCTAGCAACCAGCAAGGCAAGGTTCCGCATAGGGAGATGGTCTGTGTAAAAAATATTAAAATAAAAATTCTTGAGCAGAGCCATGCTGATTCTTCAGCACTTCTGCTCGGGCATTCCGCAGAGGCCAAGACATAACTATCGAGCTCAGCCTGATATATAATTCATGGCCTCAGTCAGTTCACTGATGACCAAACTGAGATTAAGCTCCCTGCTGCAGGGTACAAATCCACACTCCTAGGCCCTAGTCTGGGCCCCTCACACCCACAGTGGGATCGGAAACGAAGCCTAAAGCTCGCCGCCGAACAGCGCGACTCGATTGCACGTGTCTGAATCTGGGCATTGGTTATCGTGGAAGAGCTCTATGCCAGGGCCGATGGCCATGATTTTATGCAAGGGATTCAGTGCTTCTTTCACATGCAGCACTTAGGCCTATAGTAGTAAGAGAAGCAATGGAAGGATGGAGGAGTAGAGAGGTATTCAGGTGCTTGATTTAGAATTCCACACTGAATACAGGCTTTCAGTGCATGTTTGGAATAGATATGTGAGGTTGGTCTTTAAATCTCTGAACCTTTGGCACTCTAGATTTTGCATAAAAAGGTTGGAATATGACATCCTCTTGAACCTTTGGTTTGTTTCCCTTTCGCATGACCAATACATGTTTTGCATCCTAACTGCATTTTTTCGGGGCTGGCTTTGAATCCACTGTAGGCCTGTATAATTAAGGGACATTTTTGAATGAGGAAAAAAAAAATATATATATATATTATAGCAGAAATTTTAAAGAATGAGCCTGCAGACTTATTGGACATGAAATTGAGTGCTGGCCCAGAGTCAGTTTGAATTTTTTATGCAGACGTGCACAATCAACTTTGTCACCGTGTGCAGATGGTACATTTACCAGCCAAATGGCGAGGCACTTCTTACACCAACTTTCCCCCTGCCAGTGTTGAATATGTCACGGATGGCTGGGCAAATTTAGCTGTCAGACAGGCAGGGGAACAGAGTTCTGTGGTGGCAGATTTTAGCGACACGCTAACAGGTGAGACCGCCTGCAGCGTTAGCATTAGCTCACAGCTTTAATAAGATCTAACTGCTGAAATGGCATCCGGTCTTTAAAAAAGGGATGATGATTCTCAGTTTATGCCTTTGCTAAACATTTCTTGTGCTCTGCAGTGTATCACCATCATTTTTTTGAGCTCTTATCTCAAAGTAGCCTCCACCACAGACTTTTTAAAAAAAAAGCTATATGCTAACCAGTCAAAAGCATACATGAATAGTGATGTGGGTTTCTGCTTTGTACAAGGACACCGTCTAACACGCACAGCATGATGCACAGCACACACCTCATCTATATTTTCTTCTACAGCTGTTGATATCTAAAGGGGTCAAACTGTGTGTAAGTGTGTGAATTTTCTTTCATGAATAAATAAACGCACAAATGGATGGATGAATAGATAGATCAAACTTTTATCTCAAAACAACATCCTTAAAAAGTGTATTTCATTTTGAGCACGGCCGTGGCCTACTGGTTAGGATGGAATCAAAGGGTTGTCGGTTCGATTCCTGACCAGTGGGCCATGGCTACTATAATGCCCTTGAGCAAGAATAGGTGCTCCTCACTGCTCCCCAGGTGTCACTGAAGCAGGCAGCCAACTGTTTGTAGTTTAGGAAAACTGTGTCTCCTCACTATGAATTCACTGTGTGTTCATTATTATTATTATTATTACTATTATTATTATTATTATTATTATTATTATTATTAGTAGTAGTAGTAGTAGTAGTAGTACTTTGGTCCTAGCAAGACCTTAGCACTCTAGCGTTGGCATGAACCAAACTGAGGCTATGGACTGGCCTTTTTATTTCATGACTCATGACAGCTGTGGATGCGATTGCCACATTCTTATTCGAGCTCACCAAGACCCCACTTAAAGCTGAGAATACTTACTGAGAAAGGTCACCCTAAAATACAGCACCATAAATTCCAACTTCAACATCCACGTCCCCATTCTAGCGGTCTCCGCAAATGTTTATGGCATGTTCGACATTAAAGAAAGGGAACGGGAACACTAATGGGTACAAGGATTGGCCCAGTGCCGAATACAGCCGTCACATGGACCGTGAAAGTATTGGGCCAAGCCAATGATGTTTAAACTAATATCTTGCTCTTTATGAAATGAGCACATACAATGACTTAGTTCTAATGTAGTGTTCTCTTATGGGGTCAGCCGCTCCTACAGGTTAGGTCTTCACGCTTGTAGGTTTCCGGTTCGATTTCTGACCAGTGGCAAGGCCCTTGAGTAATGCACCTGACCCCTCACTGCTCCTCAGGTGTAGCTGAACCAGGTAGCCTACTGCTCTGGCTTAATGTGTGTTTTACCTCACTGTGTGTTTGCAGTGTGTTTCACTAATTCCCATTGCGTTAAATGCAGAGACTGATTTTCTCTCAAAGGATCAAAAGAGTATTTATACTAATACTAGATACATGTCTTGAGATAAGGCAAAGCAAGTTAATTTATACTCAATTCAGAGGCAAAAAAAACCTTAATCAAACATGAAGAAAGTAAATGCATAAAATGATATAAAAATAAGAAAGAAATATATTTATACTCCATTTCATTCTTTCTTCTTCAATCCTTTTATCCAAAAGCAAGAAAAACATTGTCGTCTTCCTGCCTAGAGAATTGTTTGTTGAATGGGTTTGATCTGCAATGCCTGAAGGTAATGATATTAAATGCCAGTGCTTTCTTTAAATGATTGCTAGCACAGCCAGTGAAGCATGTGTCACAGGGTCATCCATGCTTGTTTTTCTGTGGCTGTGAGATCTGGTGGTGAGTTCAGGTGAAGTCAGGAAGGACCTCAAAGTGTTAAGTCAAATCAAGTCAAGTGGGTTTTATTGTCATTTCAACCTTATACACTGAAGCCAGACATTTCACCATGGATCATCAAGTGGTGTTACATTTAAAGTATAGTCCTATAAAAAGGCAGTTAATACCTTCAAGACAGGCTTCATATTAAGTGCACACATTGATAAACGTGAAGTGCAGTAGCTACTTAAGGTAGAGCATTTAAGACAGACAAGGAACGACACAAGAGCTATACTGTATAAGTTCACAGTGACTGTATATGCTCTATAAGTTCACAGTGACATAAGTAGGCTTAAGTATCGGAGTGGTATTTGTTTTAAGTCAAACTCACAGTGAGGTGGAGGTAAAATGTATCCATAAATAAAAAAACAAAACAAAACAAAAAAAAAAACACAAGTTCTGTGCATGATGTGTGTGAACTGAAAATGGACCTTTGCCTCTCCTCCATTTCACTCGTATTACTGTAATTCCCCCTTATCCATAGGGGGCGCCAGCGGACATGTCCACTAATGGCATCCTAGGACCACAGCTAGCTGCCAGCCCAAACAAACTTATATCTAGAACACACTATCAAGCAATTTGATTGGGTGATCGAGTGAAACAGTTAAAAATGCCACTTTTACAACAAACCTCTCCCAGCAGGGGACAGGGAATGGCATTTGGTTTACACCAGTCAAGTGTACAGTAGGTGTTGGTGTTTGTAGTTTAGGAAAAAGGCTTTGTCTTTCAGTGGATAATATTATGGTTTGAGATGTTTGTTGTAATATAATGAATAGGCCCAGAAATACTTTGTGTGTTGATTGAAAAAAAAACCCTGTAAATTAGCTTTAGTGACACTTTAGACCCTGCAAATTTAAATTAGGATCCATTGTGTGTGTGTGTGTGTGTGTGTGTGTGTGTGTGTGTGTGTGTGTGTGTGTGTGTGTGTGTGTGTGTGTGTGTGTTTTCATTACACTGTTAAAGTATGTATGTATTCCAAGGCTCTAGGCTTGATAAGGGTCTTTGTTCTTTTTTACTCAGTTAAATGGCTCAGAGAAAAACAATGGCAGGCAGCAAGCACTGCAGTAAAATGTTTCATTAAATTGATAATTGTTTTCCAATGGTGAGTGTTACCTCCAAGTACCCACACGTAATAAAATGCATTGCAATGGCAGTCTCTTCATTCAGGGCTAGTCTTTCTCCTCCCCAAATCTTTCATTCTAATCCATTGGTGTAATGGGGTTTTCTGTTGTTCTTTCTATCTATCTATCTATCTATCTCTCTCTGTATCAATTTTTTCTCTCTTTTCTTCCTGTTAATGCCCACATTAGTAGAAAATTCACTTCTACCAGACACCGAAAGAAAGACTAGCACCAAACCATACCCAATGAATGCGGATCTGTTCAAATAAACATAATTTCTAGGGTTGGGCTCAAGACATTTTTCTAATTAATTAATTTGCAGCCATGAAAAAGAGGGCTGTTAAGAAAGGAAACCGAGTCAGGTTACACAGGCTTCCTTTTAACTATGAACAATTTTTGCCACAAAGAATGATTCTGGACATTTTTCAGACAACCACTTTATTCCAGAGAATGAATTATTCACAAATTGTCAGGCTCTTGCCCAAGGCTTAGATTGTAATCACATGAATAGTTTTGTGTGTCTAAATGCATAACCTCCATCCCCTCCACCCCCCACCCATCCCCCCCACCCCTGTTCAAAATAAGTAAAGTATAGCCAAACATCCATTTAGCATTGTGCTTCAAAGCCCTGTGAAACGAAGTATGAAGAAAAATGGCGTACATCGTTCTGTATGAAATGAAATGCACTCTCTGCTCAGTAAACAAATTAGAGAACTTGGCGTCGCTCTCGGAACTCCTCACGCTCTTCATTGGATGCCAGAGAGTGTCAACTGGGAAAGGGGTCGCCGTTATGACGGTGTGCCCCCGATCACGCTTGTCACAGAGTCGTGATGTGGGTGGGCCACGCGACAAGACATGTTAGCCATCTCATCCACAATTTCTACAAAGCTGTGTGTGTGTCTGTTTGTGTGTGTGTGTGTGTGTGTGTGTGTGTGTGTGTGTGTGTCTGTGTGTGTGTGTGTGTGTGTTAGCAGGGATGAACCAGGAATTAAAAATAGCACCACCTCACAGCCAAATCGTTATATTAAAGAAGAAGAAGAAGAAGAAGAAGAAGAAGAAGAAGAAGAAGAAGAAGAAGATGCATTTCAGACATAAAACAATATTTTACTATTGACTGTCTGGTGAATGTTATAATTTTGACCAAATGAAATTGATTTGTCTATGCCTGGTAGATTTTCAGTACACTTTTTAAATTAAAGTTGGACAGGGTGTGGTTAGAAGAGGCAAAAACAAACAAAGAAACAAAAAAGATAATAAAACATCAGGGACAGCTCCCTACCACAGAACAAACACATGCATATACACTAGATGGATGAGTAGGAGAGGAAGAGGACCTGGTTTTATGCGATGTTAGCTACTGGAACACACTGTTTGAGTGGGGCAGACTGGTTTTTAGCTTCAGGCTTGAAGCCGAAGGATTGCCAGTTTGATTCTTGTATACCAGTAGTCCATAACTGAAGTGTCCTTGAGAAATGCACCTAACTGTACGTTCAGACCGAAAGCAAATCAGGCGACATGGGCGACAGAAGTAATTGACTTTGTATGGAGACGGGCTATTTGGGCGACAAAGGTGGCGGGCGACTTGGGCAACGAAACTTGGGCGAGTTGGGCGAAAAATCAAGTTAAACTTTGGTTAACATTATGTAATGAGCTATGATGCGGTTGGGCGATTACTAATCAAAATGTCGATTTATTGGTGAGATGCCTGTAGAGAAGCAGGATCGAACGTTTGGATGCTAACGTCATGGGCAAATTTGCCGTTTTAGTTGCTGTGCTCAAGCAATGTTTCTTGGGAGTCTTCGGCAACTCTTGGCAATTTATCGCTTGCGGTCTGAACGTACAGTAACTCTCGCTGCTCCCTGGGCACCACTGTAGCACATAGCCCACTGCTGTGGGTTAGTGTGTGCCTCACCACACTGACTGCTGTTCTGTGCTTTTAGCTAATCCCAATGGGATTAAATACAGAGATTACATTTTCCTCATGGGATCAAAAGAGTGTATACTTACCTTTCTTGATAGACCTCTTTGCTTTAAAGCTGAGTACATTTATACATTTACATTTAAAAGAGCAATATGCACATTTTTTGGATTGGACACACAAACACAATCATATGCCCACCCGACGAAAAAAAAAAAAAAAAAAACATAAACACACACACACACACACACATAGACCAGCATTGCTGTATTCATATCTGTGCCCCCCCCCCCCACACACACACACACACACTCACACACTCACATACACACACCCACTCCTCCAGCTCCCTTAACTTTCATTATATTTCTCATTATAATAATAGTAAAAAAAAGTGTTGGTTTACTTTGCCTGGGGCGAGGCATGTGGGGACAACACTAAGATGAATAGCATGGGAAGAAAGCAGACTCCTGAAGTGTGACTCACTGGCTGCTGCAGCCTCTGTGTGTGTGTGTGTGTGTGTGTGTGTGTGTGTGTGTGTGTGTGTGTGTGTGTGTGTGTGTGTGTGTGTGTGTAGAGAGAGAGAGAGAGAGAGAGAGAGAGAGAGAGGGAGAGATACTCTGTGTGCGTGTGCGCGTGTGTGTGTGTGCGTGCGCGTGTGTATCTGCATGCATGTGTGTGTGTGTGTGTGTGTGTGTGTGTGTGTGTGTGTGTGTATGTGAGAGATAGACTCTGTGGGGTTTGGTTAGGCAGGAGAGAGTGACACAGATTTTTTGGGCTCCTTTTAGCAGTGCAAACACCGGCTGTTATTATCCCGCCACACCGAGCAGCACACTCCCAATTAAGGCCTCCCCGTTTGGGTTTGCCTCTGTCACACACACACACACACACACACTAAAGCTGCAAGTGAAAGAGAGAGAGAGAGAGAGAGAGAGAGAGAGAGAGAGAGAGAGAGAGAGAGAAGGAAAGAGAGAGATGGAGAGAAAGAGATGCTGAGAGAGAGAGAGTGACAGAAAGAGAGAGAGAAATAGAGAGCAAGAGAGTGAGAAACAGAGAGAGAGAAAGGGAGAGAGACAGAGAGGTGTTGGACGCCAGAGTCAGGCTAAGCGATTAGGCTTAGGCTTAGCGTGATGGAGGCAAGGGGAAGACTGTGCTGCGTAATTGTGCCACATCTGTGTTTTTCTTCCTAAATAAGGCAGATAACCCAATTAGGGGTAGGCTGAGCGACAACAGTAATCTCAATGGCTGCACAACACTGATGTGTGTGTGTGTGTGTGTGTGTGTGTGTGTGTGTGTGTGTGTGTGTGTGTGTGTGTGTGTGTGTGTGTGTGTGTGTATACTGTGTATGTGCATGGCAGGGGATATTCAATTTGAGTCAACATGATTTTCGTGATTGACACAAAATAGGGTATAAAAATGACGTGACTCGTGAGGAAAAGTAGTGTTTCTACGGGCACATCATTTAATTGACAACTTTGGTTGGTCTCCACTGTG
>JAODXP020000023.1:5006613-5009785 GCA_027497455.2 Sardinella longiceps | reverse complement strand
GGTGGAGTGTTTTTCTGGACAGAACAAAGACTCTTTGGGTTGCAGTGCTACAGTTAGGTGTGATATGTGAAAGTGTGTTCATGTCTTGAATGCAACAGCAGTAGCTGTGTGTGTTACCCGTATGTGCCTTGTGTGGATGGGAAATGTAGAGAGATGTTTATAGTTCATAGGCATAGTTTCATAGGCAGAGGGCTGTATTATATAACAAAACACTGTAAGAAGTGTGTTCAATTTAAAGCATTGAAATGTGGTTAATAGGACAGAAAAATTCTTGCCTGTTGCCTTATTGTCGGCCATTTTGTTTGCAGTGTAAAGTGAACACTTGAGTGTTTATTCACAGAAATGGAAGTAATATAATAATTAATTACACCAGAACCTTTGAGGCTTTTGCCATTATTCTCAGCATAATACTAATCTCACTTCATAATATACCTCAAGGTTGTCCCCGTAGCCTATTTAACCAATAAAAAGTATTACTTCACATTTCTTTAAACTGGCCATTATTTTAAACCAACAACCTTGTATCTACAAAAGGCTTTGGTTATAGTGGTGCAGCCTTGGACCTACATTTGGTTTTAGTGGTGCAATCAATTGTTTTCTCTGTCTCTCTCTCTCTCTCTCTCTCACACTCTCTCTCACACACACACACACACACACACACACACACACTACACACACACACACACACACACACACACACACACACACACACACACACACACACACACACACACACACACACACACACACACACACACACACACACACACACACACACTCTCTCTCTCTTTCTCTTTCTCTCTTTCTCACACTCACTCACACACTCACTCCCCATGCCCCATGTCTTGTAGAACCGCGGGGAATGTCCCCTGGGTGCATCCCTTCACGTGTGCGTTTCCTTTCATTTCTTCTTTTTTTTTTCTCCGGGGTTACCCACACCCGTTTCCATTCCTCTCAGCACTTTTAAAGGCTGATGGTCTTGTGTTTGTCAGCACTTTAAGCATGTTTTACACTCGCTGAGCCCAGTCTGATTTCTCGCCACCCTGCTCCTTTATGTTGGGCTCTTCCTGTCATACGGCAATCCGGGAATCGATCGACAACACTGACTGACCGCCAGACTACTGGGTCTCAGGGCATCTAGGAGTGTCCTTGTGTTCTGCCCATTTTTATTCTCTACTTCTCTTGAGAGGCGGAAATGTCTTTGTGTCTGTATGTATGTACTGTCTGTGTCTGTGTATGTATATATATATGTGTGTGTGTGTGTGTGTGTGTGTGTGTGTGTGTGTGTGTGTTGTACTTGTTCTTTTCGGAAGGATAGGTCAGAACGCATGAGTCACCATGGTGAGAAGATGTCGATTGTGCGGCATGTGGGTTCACCCTTATGCACACTCACACACACACACACACACACACACACACACACACACACATGCACACACACACACAGGCACACACACACACACGCACACACACACACACAGTCACACACTCACTCAACAGTGGTCTTCTGCAAGTTCTGCCAGTGACCCCGATTCCTGAAGAAGTGCCTTGGATTGCACTTAATGAGCAGTGAGCAGCTGCTTGCGTTCCAAGAGGTTAGCAGCCCGCCTGCGACAAGACAAGAGTGAGAGTGATTTCCCCGAGATAATAGAGCATTCAAAGTGGACGTGACTTCAGTGTGCGTTTCACCACCGTCGTTATGGCTTTTTTTTGGATGAGTGATTGAACATACATGCACGATAAAAAAATAAAAAAATAAAGTGTGTGTGTAGGGGGAGTGGAGGTGGGGGGCTATAAAATGGTAGCAGGAAGTTGGGTGATGTGTAAAAAAAGAAGAAAGCTTGGCATGATCCTTGTGATTAATTAAACACCCAAGAGGAGGGTGAATGTCAATGCAAAGACTGGAAATGACTTCATGTGACATTTTATGACAGTACAAGGATATTAAATGGAAAAAAAATGAATAGAAAGAAGAAAAAATCCTCTTCCCGCTTCTCTTAATTGTTCTCTTCCATTCAGTTCGGCCCAGTAGAGCTTGAAATAGAAAGGAAACAAACAAAACAAACAACGGAACACTCGTGTTCCCACTCGGCAACATCTCCGTGTGGCATAAGGGCCCCGTAACTATGGTGATGAGCGATGATGGGTCACTGGAGCCAAAGAGAATAGGCCGTCGTAAATGCCGAATTAAGCGATGATGGCTATTACAAAGCATGACTTTTATGCTAACATCTGTTTGCATGTAGTCGTAAGTGGGTCCTCGGGAGATATGGTGCTGACACCCCGCACACAGATAAGTGCATTATTCATTTTCTTATTTGTTCGTTTTTGCTGTCCGCCAATGATGTTTTTTAATATTCTCCGTATTTTTTTTTTATTTTTATGTCTGCTCTTTTCCCTGCAGCAGCTTGCAGTGAAAATGATCGTTGATGTCTGTTCAGTGCTTAGGCGGAGTGTGAGAAATGCTCAAAAACAGACGCTCGTGAGCAATGCACACACACACACACACACACACACACACACACACACACACACACACACACACAAACAAAAAAGCCCTCCATTGTATTGTAGGAATGTCATTTTCAGCGTGATGTCTCTGAATTATAATAAGGTTGTTTTGGTGCAGTCATACCGACTGTATAGCAGCTGCAATGCACAATGTAGAGGCGGAAAAAAGGGGAGCTGTCATCAAATGTTGTTTACACTCTTGAACAGATGCGCAAAATGGCAAGCAGATTTGGGACTAAATTAGAGAAAAAGGAGAAAAAAGAAAAAAAAGAAAGAAAGAAAAGAAAAATAGCACGCCACGTGCACAGGCTCGCATCATCTCGTCTGCATCACTCTTCGTTCCCCCGTTACGGCTCTTGATCGCCTTCTTTAAAACCATTGCCTACCTTCTCCTGCAGGCATTTTCCGTTTAGTGGCCTCAGGGCAAACAGTCTAGAGTTACTTCTGCAGCACATTGAGTATTGATTCCTTTCCCCATCTTTTACTGTTGTTATATGAGTCTATTGGATTTTCTTCTTCACCTGCTGTGGAAAATTTTGAAGTGTGGCGGGATGTAGGTTAGTCTTTGTGTGAGTGAGCGTGTGTTTGTGTGTGTGTGTGTGTGTGTGTGTGTGTGTGTGTGTGTGTGTGTGTCTGTGTCTGTGTGTGTGTGTGTGTGTGT
>JAODXP020000023.1:4979113-5001613 GCA_027497455.2 Sardinella longiceps | reverse complement strand
CACACACACACACACACACACACACACACACACACACACACACACACACACACACACACACACACACACACACACACGTACAACACACACACACACACACACACACACAAACACACACACAAACACACACACATGTACACTCACTAATAAATAACATTTTTAGCACAAGTTGAGGAGGCTTTTAGGGTGCACGTTTCTGCATCATTATTCTAATTTGAGCAGAACCTTGGTTAAATAACAAAAACTAAAACAGTGGGAGACGCCGTGGAAATATTTGACTAATTTCAGCAAAAGCAAATCTAATTTTAAGGCAGTGATTCTTATAAAATCCTACAAAATGCATTCGTTTTGCTGTTGCCATCTAGGGGGATAGGCTCCAGGAAAAATAATCAGGCTTTTGATAGGAATGGAATTGCTCTCAAAGGACATCAACATGCAGGGACGCAGAGTCCCAGGAGATGGGCAGGGCGACAAATGGATGGATTGATTTAGGAGATAGAAACAGACGGAAAGAAAAGAGGGGGTTTTAAAAACGGGTTTTAGTTTGAGGAAGATGTTAAAAAAGAAATGAAAGAGTGGAGAGGTAAAATGAGGAAAGGGTGGATGGATGGATGGATAGATAGATAGATAGATTGATAGATAGATAGATAGATAGATAGATAGATAGATAGATAGATAGTGTGTGTGTGTGTGTGTGTGTGTGTGTGTGTGTGTGTGTGTGTGTGTGTGTGTGTGTGTGTGTGTCTTTGCGTTTTATGCCTCCATGAGAAAGCATATCTTTTCAAACACTGACAGATCAATATTTGTGTCAAACAAACAGCCTATATGCATACTGTCAAAAGATCTCTCTCCAACTGTAGTGTGCATAATGTCTTGGAGATGTCATTACATTTCTCTTTCTGCCTAAATACAGAATACCTGTTTTAACTGGCTGGCTGGTTGTCAGGCTAGCCTGGCCATTATTGAAGATGTTTTGAGGACAGGCTGATTTCTAACCATTCTGGAAAGTACCATTGCCCTGTCATGGTTACCAGTGGCTAAGAAGTAAACTACAATGGAATCTTTGCGTGGTTTCATGCACGGTGAACAATTCCTAAAGTAGCAGACTACTATGCAATCTACATTGCAATAAATACAAAGCCTCCTGTCCACTCCACAACTCTTAAAAAACACCCAAAATATTGCAGTCACTACAGCAATAGGTTCTGCAAGTCTGGAGTGTACAACTACATCACAGAACTACTTTTGAAAACCAAAATGCCATAATCCTCCATGCTGTGCAATGCATGTCATGAGGGAGAATAGATTTGACTTAGAGAGCTTTGCTGTCCCCATAACAACCTACATGTAGCATTTTGTAAGACGAAATACAATTTCTTTTCTACCACAAGTGGGCCACATACTGCACACACATACAGTACATACAAAACATACACACAGACATAGAAAACATGCTTTAAAAAAAATAATACAATACAATATCCAAACCAAACGCTGTTTGACTTTTTGGCTTTTCTCCTTCTTGTCCTCCGTTATCAGAGTAGTGGCTGTTGGTCATTCTGTGTGACAGTTCCCAGTGTGTTAGGCCCTGTGGTTGCTCTGTGAAAGAGCACTTTCTACTGCCGCTTGTCCCTCCATCTGTTCCCAGTCGCTCTGTAGTTCTAGTTCAGAGCGAGCGACGAGCGATGTGTGCTTCAGAGTGCATTTCAAGAGTCGGAGTTGGAAAGCTACAGTAATGTACAGTTTTGACTGCTGGCTATATGGGACAAATCAAAACTCTTAACTCTAACTTTTGAGGGGAGGCAGCCACATCTGTGGGCTGTTGTAAAAACAGCAATATTATGTTGGGTTTGGGCCAGAACCGGAACACCCAGTTTAGTCAAATGCATAGACAGCGCCTTAAGCAAAACTTACAGCTTGTTAGGTTGGTATCCTAACATCCCAACACCAGCTGGTTGTTCGACTGCTGTACCTCTGCAGCAGTCAATTTAATAGGGGCTGGCATTATTTCTGTGTAAGATATATCACATAGGACGGAGGACGTTAGCTGTAGCCTGTAGCACATTGCACTATACTTTGGGTAGGGTATATAAAATAGGAAGGATGAAGTAATAGTATCTATAGCCGATAGCAAAGTGTACTATTTTGGGAAAGGTATATGAAAGAGGAGGGATGAAGTTAGCCTATAGCACATTGCACTAAATTGGCTGAAGTTTCATCAGGTTGAAACACTTTATTTTACCAGCATCTGTTTTCACAGCCACACAGACACACACAGACACACACACACACACACACGTGAATGCACGCTAAACATAAAAGATCCTTTTAACTGATGCCTATGCAGTGGTCCCCCCATACTGATCATACGGATTGTCTGGCTCGGTGTGGAGAAGAGTGCTTCATTCTTTTCCTTTGCACTCTGTCCATCTGTGCATGTGTGTGTGTGTGTGTGTGTGTGTGTGTGTGTGTGTGTGTGTGTGTGTGTCTTTGTGTGTGTGTGTGTGTGTGTGTGTGTGTGTGTGTGTGTGTGTGTGTGTGTGTGTGTGTGTGTGTGTAGAAATTCCAGCACAGGAGCTGGGGCCTGGAGGCAAAGGAGTCTGATGATTCAGTGAGGTGGAGTGTTTGTTACACTGCAGCCTGTGCAGCCAAGTGCAGCAAGTGGGGTTGCTATTGGAAACCAGAGTGCACATTGTCCAACCCAGCTTCTCTCTCTCTCTCTCTCTCTCTCTCTCTCTCTCTCTCTCTCTCTCTCTCTCTCTCTCTCTCTCTCTCTCTCTCTCTCTCTCTCAGTGACTAACTCTCTCCCTATCTCTGTCTTCACATTTAAGTAGACATGTTAAATGATAGCCATTTTGATACAAATCTTAACACCTACAATACACAGTTTTGTGGTACAATAGTTGTGGAATCCACTATGAGGAAAAGCTTGCCTGTGTGTGTGTGTGTGTGCACGTGCGTGCGTGTGTGTGTGTGTGTGTGTTTGTTTGTGTTTTTTTCTGTGTATTTAAGTGTCTTTGAGCCAGTGTGAACGTTGGCATTCACAATGTGAGAGTGTGTACACGTGCGTAGGTGGATGCTCATTGACTGTGTTTTCACATCAACAGTAAACATATCTTAGCAGGCAGAGATTCTCCACACTTGTGCCACCCCCCCGTACCCGTCCCCCCTTCCCACACACCCCACCCCCCCCCCCCCCCTAAATCCACAGAGGTACAACAGCACTGAGAGTCTGGAGTACAAGGTAGAGTAGAGTAGAAAAAAAGAAGAGGTGAGGATGATGATTGATTCTGACCCCTGCAAACCGCCCTCGTCCTTGACAGCTCGTGTCAAACATCATCTTGGAACTTAGAATATCCTTATTGTGAGTCTTTTTTTTTAACACTCAGGGAGCTTACTTGCTCACTCGCTGGCTCTTTAGCGACTGTGTTACCACATGGAAAACAAGGCGAAAAATGGCTTAATGGTAGAAATAGGATATGGATGCTGGGAAGGGTAGACTCATTGGGGAATGTTAGAGTTTTGATGAGCTATACTTAGACAAGAAAGTAAAGTATTCTGCTTTTGAAAACAGGCTGTCATTGGTTTGTTGTTTGTTTTGGCTGACAGACACCTTCTTTTGTTGGGGATATTTTTGTTCCGTCTGTTGTCATGGGCGACACTGATGTGGGGGAAGCGAAAGGCAAACTGGCGCACGAGCCTCGTGCGAGTTACTTCAATGGCTAGCTTGCCCTTTACATTTGTTTTGTTGACATTGATTTCCTTGATAAACAAAGGCATGTCTCCCTGCGTTGTTGAGAGAATATTTCACAGCACTCTCGAATGGGATTTCTCCTTCAACATGTTCATCCCTCTTAGGCAAATAAGCAACTTTATTTTTTCCTTTTTAATGAACGAATATCAGTTAGTGAAACTGGAACATATATATGAAAGGATTAATTAAAAAACAAAACATTTATTATTTGTACAGTAAGTTCAACACCCACAAGTTTATATAATACCACAATTGTTTCCTTAAGATAAAGAATCTGGGACAGCGGTGTCTTTTTTAATTAAGCCTTTTTCGAAAGTTTCTCCCTCTTTGATCAACAGCCTATTTCCACTTCGGCAATCGTTGGCTGTGTATGACAAATGGCCGACTTCAATTTCAAAAGAACCAAACCCACCCCATGGATGACTCAGTATCCGTGTGAGTTTCCAACACAATGGAGAATAGTAGGCACGAGTCTCCACACACACACACACACGCACACACACACACACACACACACACACACACACACAGTGACAGAGGGCTCATCAGATATGAAAACAAAGGCACTGAAAGGGGAACTCGTTGGCTTTGGAAAGAAACACGCTTTTCATCTGTTGATGGTGGTTAGCGTGCTGAGAGAAATAGAGTCATGCATAAACATATGTACATTTCTCATTCTCTCGGCTGGAAATGAATGTATCAGAGCCCAATTGAATTGGAGGCTTGACACCTGCTGCCCCAGCTACTCACCCAGCAACACTGGTGGCACAATATTGACTGTTGATGTTGAGAGGTGTGTGTGTGTGTGTGTGTGTGTGTGTGTGTGTGTGTGTGTGTGTGTGTGTGTTCTGTGTCTCTGTGTGTGTGTTTTGTGTGTCCGTGTGTGTGTGTTTTGCGTCTCTAAGTGTGTTTATTGAATGGATGAGTGTGCAACTGTTGGCTCGTATCATCTAATGGTAAACATAAAAAGAAACCCTTATTAGTCGGGGCAGCTAAAAAGGTTGGGGGAGTTTATTAGACTGAAGCAGATGCGGAAACATCAAATGGAATCAATGTGAGAATGGGCCTGAATAATTGAAATTGAAGAATGCATAATGCTCTTTTATTCGGCTTCGAGAGACGGCTCCCCAAAGTGATGGAAGTTACAAAGCTGACGCCCTATACTTCCCTGCAGCCAAAGTCTGGCAAAGTGAAATATTGAAAAGAAAAGAGCAAGAGAAAAGAAAAGAAAGAAAAGAATAGAATAGGAGAGCTGAAAAAAAATATCTTTGACCTTTTGTGTTACAGTGTACCAAGTTCTGTGTCTTATCCAGGTCGGAACAATGCCAGACAGTGACAAAGGCAGTAGTACTTCGGAAGTAAAAAAGTTTGATAGCCCTATATAAGAGAAAGAACACTGCACTTTAGATTGTGTTTTGTTAATATAAGCTTACATTGAAATTGAGGTTTCAAAGTGAGGATTTTATCCACCCACCAAAAGAAAGTGATTGTATCAACTTTTTTTTTTAAAGTGGGACTCTATGGATTCTCAATCAATAGTTTACTTTTTAAACTTACCTTTGTCAAACTAAATCAATATCTTGACATTGTGACACTTTTTTTGCAGATGTATCATTTTTCACATATTTTTTACCTTTTAAAAATAATTTACTGAATTTTTGAATTTCTCTGTCCCCTGTCGCCTTTACACTTTTTTTTCTTTACCCCCTTTTATTGTCTTCTAGCCTCTTTGTTCTTACAACACCAGACAAAGGTTGCATCAGACTGCTTTCCTTTTCAATGTTCACCTCCCCACAATCATCTAATATTCTTCTGAATCTTGCTTTCATTCTTTTACTGGATAGCTCAAGTTTCTTTACCTCTCTCTCTCTCTCTCTCTCTCTCTCTCTCTCTCTCTCTCTCTCTCTCTCTCTCCGCTCTAGCCCCTGATGTGTTGTTTTTTCTGTGCAGACCTTGAGGGCTTCTTTGTTATATTCTGTCTCTCTCCTCTCCCTCTCTCCTCTGTCTTTTTCTGTCTTTTTCTCTCTCTCTAAAAAAAAAAAAACCTCTCTGTCTTTCTCAGTTCCCTGCGGAGGGGTTCTGACTGCGCGCCGTGGGACCATCCTGTCACCCGGATACCCGGATCCCTATGACAACTATCTCAACTGTGCTTGGAAGGTCTTCGTGCCAGAGGGTGCCGGCATCCAAGTAAGGAAATCTCCAATTTTTTAGTGGTTTTCCTTTAAAAAACCTTACAAGAAGAAAAAAAGCTTCTTACCACTATACAAAGTTCTAAGTACAGTTAACAAGTCATCTGAGTCTGGGTAGTCCTCCAAAGAGCACTTAATTATTGAAAGGAAAATATTTAATTTCACAAAGATAATATTTATATTCTGCATGTAACAAGGGGGACTGGGCCTTGGGGTCGGTCCCACAGCAGGTCTGGATGGCTGTGTAGCACCGTCTCAGCCCACACCTCCGGATAAAGAGTGTGGCACTTGACAAGATCGCTGTTGACAGCTGGTGTCACTCTCACAGAAGCTCAAGAGTGCCTCAGTGCTGCCTCTGTCTGCCCCCCCCTTCTCTCTCTCTCTCTCACATCACACACACACACACACACACACACACACACACCAACCCCTCTCTACCCCCAAACCTTCCCCCGCCTGTCCCATCCCGGTTCCCTCAAGCCAGTACCCTTTAAATAGTTGAATACATCTGAATGACAAAATCAATTGTTGGGGAGTTTTTTAACACTTAATCTTGCACCGGCTGTGTTTTTTTTTTCTCTCCCTCGGAATGTTTAGATCACAGTTGTGAGTTTTGCTACGGAGCACAACTGGGACACGCTGGAATTCTACGACGGCGTTGACAGTGATGCGCCAAGGCTCGGGAGTTATTCAGGTATCTCTTTCTCTCTTTTTTTCTACTTTTTCTTTTTATGCTCTTTCATTCCCAGTGCTAGAGTGCCGCTTGTATTTTCTCTGCTGTTTTTGCGTCGTCACTGAGCCCAGCCGTTAGGCAAACGCTGTGTGCAAATGCAGACAACATGTTTCCTCCATCTGTGTAATCCAGTCCTTGAATTCCATCACACCTTGGCCAGAAACGCAGTTCCGATGGGCACTTTTTTCAATTAAACTCGCCATCGTAAACATCTTCTGCATTCACTGCAGTTGTCGCTGGGGAAAAAGATCACAGATACAGTATATATATATATATATATTTTTTTTTTAAAACATGTTTAGTGTGGGCAAATACCCTGAGGTATGACTGGGAATTCAATTTCCATGTTTCATGTTTATAACATGGCGATGGCAGGGTTGCTGCTTTAGATGCAGCATATATCTATGTACATATGCATGAGGTCTGCAGAACCACATCTAATTGCTTTGTCAGACTCGAGGCTCTACCAGTAATTCAAGTGATGTGGCCACGTAATGTGTGTGTTTCTTCTGTCACATATGCTCTGTGGTAAGCTGGACTCAAAAGCAGGCGGCTTATTTTGCCTTTGGTCTTCGCGCTGGGGTTTCAAGGAAAGCCTTGTGTCATCTCGATTTTGCCCTGCCGCTTGTCCACAACACTGTTTTTTTTTTTTTCTTTCCAAGACGGCAAACCCAAGGATGCATGGAAAGATCCTTGTGTCTCTTGGTCTTGGCGATAAAAAGTTTAGTGTTGCCAGCCAAGCGCCCGACAACCTGCCTCCCCCAACCCATTTTATGCTCACTCTCTCTCTCTCTCTCTCTCTCTCTCTCTCTCTCTCTCTCTCTCTCTCTCTGTGTCTCTCGTGCTGTTTTGTTGTGAAACTTTCATCAGGAGATTTGCTTTATCGTCCAAAGCACATCAATATTTGAGCCGTCATTGAGCATCATGCTTGGGTGGCTCCGCAATCAGTCAGGGGGAAGTGGGAGTGTCAGTGGCTTCCCATTGGGACTCTTACTGGAAGTAGAAAACAGGACAGCAGCACAATACAGCACAGGGGTGTGTGTGTGTGTGTGTGTGTGTGTGTGTGTGTGTGTGTGTGTGTGTGTGTGTGTGTGTGTGTGTGTGTGTGTGTGTGTGTGTGTGTGTGTGTGTGTGTGTGTGTGTGTGTGTATGTGTGTGTGTGTGTGTGTGTGTGTGTGTGTGTGGGGGGGGGGGTGGTTGTTTTTTCCACCATGAATTGGTGGAAAAAAAAGAGAAGGCGAGAGAACAGTGGAGATGGAGATAGATAGAGGGAAAGACAGAGAGAGAGAGAGAGAGAGAGAGAAAGAGAGAGCGAGAGAAAGAGAGAGCGAGAGAAAGAGAGAGAGAGAGAGAGAGAGAGAGAGAGAGAGAGAGAGAGAGAGAGAGAGAGAGAGACAGTGTTGAGGGACAGAATTTAATTATTTGATGTTGCCTTTTTTTTTTTTTTTTTGAGCTCCCATGAAAGCATAACACGGCATAAATCGTGCGAAATAAAATAAGTGTGCACTGACCTGAGCCGATGGGGAATGGTCTTGGACAGGATGTAAGTGCTGCTGACAGGTTGACGTTTAATCTATCCGGCGCTCAAATGAGATCCAGGGAGAAGATCCAGCGAGAGGACAGCAACTTGCGTTAGCAAAACAAAACAAAGCTCAGCTAGCATAGCAGTAGCCTTAACAAATAGAGATGAAATAGAGAGAGAGAGAGAGAGAGAGAGAGAGAGAGAGAGAGAGAGAGAGAGAGAGAGAGAGATGTGATGAAGACTAATGCATGGGAAGAATATGAAGAAGAAGTCTGTGTCTGCTTTCCAAACACTTCAGATTTGTTTAGGGGTAATACTATTGTCTCACACATATTGCTCTTCCTGTCCGCTTTTGTAGCCATTTTATTTTATATCAAAAACTTTCAATATGTCAGGACCACTGGTTTAGTGAAGAATTTGGCTTTAGTGCACACGGAATGCTACAGAACTTGTGTACCTTTTATACACACACACACATCCAAAGTTAGTCAAGTGTGTACTTGTACACACACACACACACACACACAAATTCACTCCGGAGGTAATCTACTATAGGTGTCTCTCTCTGTGTATATCTGTGTGTGTGTGTGTGTGTGTGTGTGTGTGTGTGTGTGTGCACGCAGTATGATGTCAGGTGACCTAACCTGTCAAGTTGTCTGCCCGGGCGTCGCTCAGACTTCAATCACAGCTCGAGTCAGGGAGATGAACGCTGTCCCAGTTGTCACGGTAACCATCCTTAATGACTGTGTCCCTCAAACCCCAACAAAGCCCGCTGACAAACGCCAAACCCCCCCACAACCTCCCCACAACCCCCACACAACCACACCACTCCACCTCACCCCATCCCACCTGTCGTCCCCAGCAGTTCTGAGTGACACCTGCCCGCAGAACAGCACAGCAGAGCCACCCGGCGACTGCGACCGTGTCTGTGGCGGAGATGAGTGCGTCCGTGGGGACAGGAAATACTCCACGCAGATTGGGGATTTGCTGGATGAGCCGCCGAAGCAGCGGCGAGAGATGGTGTCAACGGTTTACGCTCGTGTGAGGCTTGTCTCCGGATAATAACACCTGTTCTCTGCTTCCGCCCCCCCGCCCCTTCCCCTTTGTCCTCCCTTTCTCTCTCTCTCTCTCTCTCTCTCTCTCTCTCTCTCTCTCTCTCTCTCTCTCTCTCTGTCTGTCTCTATCTCTCTCTCTTTCTCTCTCCCTTCCCACCCCTCCCTCCATCAGGGACCACCATTCCGCCGGTCCTCAACAGCACCTCCAACAACCTGTACCTGACATTCCAGTCAGACATGAGCATGTCAGGCACGGGCTTTCACCTCGAGTACACAGGTAGGTGGGGCACGGGACCGTCCGTGAGTGACGGCGTCTGATCATGCTTTTCTCTCTACACACACACAATCATGCCGCTGCTACAGTCACGAGTCACACACACACACACGCACACATACACATACATACACACACACACACACACACACACACACACACACACACACACACAGACAGACACAATCACACACACATGGCGCATACACTCAAACCACAATCACACTACTGCCACAGTCAGGACACACACACACACACACACACACACACACACACACACACACACACACACACACACACACACACACACACACACACACACACACACACACACACTTATACACCTACACAATGGCTCCTAGTTCTCATTCAGTACACATGACATTATTCTGTGGGGAACCGAGGCTGCAGTGTGTCTCATCAATGTTTCTTTGATTAAGTGCATAATGTTGGAATGGTGCGCCGTGATTGAGAATTGTGTCTGTGGACATGGCTGTGTTTATATCTGCATGCATTTGTATGCATTTGCATGTATTTGTGAGGATGTGTGTGTGTGTGTGTGTGTGTGTGTGTGTGTGTGTGTGTGTGTGTGTGTGTGTGTGTGTGTGTGTGTGTGTGAGAGAGAGAGAGAGAACAGGACAAAGATAATGAGTGAGATAGAGTGTCATTAAGTAAATGTGTAAATGAATGAGCATGTATAGGGTAAATGAGCAGTGTGTTTGTGTCCGTGTGTGAGTGTGTGTTTGTGTGTGTTTGTGTGTTTATTTGTGTATGTATATGTACACATATGAACGTGTGCGTGTTTGTGTATGTGTGTGTGTGCATGTGTATGTGTGCCTGCGTCTATGTTTGTATGAAGTATGTGTGGGTATGTATTTGTGTGAGTGAGTGAGTGAGTGAGTGAGTGAGTGTGTGTGTGTGTGTGTGTGTGTGTGTGTGTGTGTGTGTGTGTGTGTGTGTGTGTGTGTGTGTGTGTGTGTGTGTGTGTGCATGTCTACTGTACTATCTGTGTGTGTGTGTGTGTGTGTGTGTGTGTGTGTGTGTGTGTGTGTGTGTGTGTGTGTGTGTTTGTGCCTGTGTGTGTCTGTGTATGTATGTACATGTCTACTGTACTGTATGTGTGTGTGTGTGTGTTTGTGCATGTGTCTGTGTGTGCATGTGTACAGTATGCATGTGTGTGTTTTATTTGTATATGTATGGGCATGTGCATCCCCGCGCTCTCTCGTCCCCAGAGGAGGGAGTTCATGTGGACTGCTGTGGTCACGCTGTCCACCCAGGGCCTTCACCAAATGCTTTGTGTGTTCACCCACAGAGCCACGCTATATAAAACCACTCTGCACTCACTCACCCACTCCTCTTTTTAACGCCAATTGCTCGGCTGCCCCGCTTGAAATGTGTGTTAATTTTCACCATTTGTTCCTCTCTCTCTCTCTCTCTCTCTCTCTCTCTCTCTCTCTCTCTCTCTCTCTCTCTCTCTCTCTCTCTCTTCTTTCCCCTTTACATTTGCCTCACTTCATTTTTTCCACTCTGTCCATGTCTCTCTCTTTCTCTTTGTCTCTCTTTCCTCTTTATCTGTTCCTCTCTCCATTCTCTCTCTCTCTCTCTCTCTCTCTCTCTCTCTCTCTCTCTCTCTCTCTCTCTCTGTCTCTCTCTCCTTCTTTCCTCTTTCCATTCTCCTCTCTCTGTTTTTTTCCACTCTGTCCATCTCTCTCTTTTCTGTCTCTCTCTTTCCTTTCCTCTTTATCTGTTCCTCTCTCCATCCCCCCCCCTCTCTCTCTCTCTCCCTCCCTTCCTCTTTATCTTCTCCTCTCTCCTTGTGCCCCAAGCGATAGGTTTGGACTCCTGCCCAGAGCCCCTGTCCCCCAGCAATGGCGTCCGGCTGGGGGACCGCTACATCGTGGGCGATGTGATCTCCTTCCAGTGCGACCAGGGCTACAGCCTGAAGGTGAGCATCAAGGAGCGGGGTTTCACACCATGTCATTGACACAGCACAGCACAGCACAGAACACTGTGCCACTCCACTCCATTCCACACAAGGAAACTGCAACAGCACTGGGATGGCTCAATGGCTAGAGTGTGAGAAATGAGAAGGGCATGGGGTGGGGTGTGTTTTTGTTTAAGTGTTGTGTGTGTGTGTGTGTGTGTGTGTGTGTGTGTGTGTGTGTGTGTGTGTGTGTGTGTGTGTGTGTGTGTGTGTCAGTGTGTGTGAGAGAGAGGGAGAGAGGGAGCGAGAGAGAAACAAAAAGAAAGAGGGGGTGAAGGGAGGGAAAGAGAGAGACAGACAGACGGGCTTTAACCGTGGTGTGTTGCGTGACGCTGGGGCAACTCGGCTCCACTTTGCTCCGCTCCACGGCTCTCTGTTATTCAGCCGTTGTAATTCCAAGCCAAATTGGCCAGAGGAGGGATGTGTGTGTTCGTGGAAAGTGCCATGAAACCCCATTTTGCTCTTTTCTATTGGGCTGGGACGAGGGGGGTTAGTTGAGCTGTAATTATTCAGTCTTTCTGCCCTGCTGATCTCTCTCTGGTGCAGAGTGACTTCTGGTGCAGTGGGCTTCTTCTATAATGACATGACCTTTGAAGGTATTTCATTATGCCACAGGACATTACTTTTAAATGAACGCCGCCCCACCTGCCATGCAGGCATACATTGTTCGCTTCAAGGTTTCTTAACACGCATGTGAGAAAAATCTTATGTATGAATTAACACAGGGAAACGTAAGAAAAAGGTTAAAGAGATTCAGAAATGCGGAGTTTCATCATAGCACCCAATGACTTAACCTCACTCACGTCAGATGCAGCGCCCCCTTGGGCTCAAGCATCTGATATTGAGTCCAGTGAAAGGTATTTCAGGACCGATATTGAACGGACGGACCAACCAGGAGGCCGTACGAAGCACCGGGTGGGATTTTAGACGTAGCTCATGTCTTACAAATTTACAAAACACAACTAACAGTTATATATGAAAGAGACATCTATATTATGCGAGTTAAATCGAGTTTTGTGGCAATTATTATGTTTGTTTGGCAGAGGTGAAAAACTAGAAATCGGGATTACGGAATGCAACTGGTAGGTTTAGATGTAAGTGGTTGAAGTAAGATGACGTACAAGTGGCTTGTCCAATTATATGCAAGATTTTTTGATGACGTCCAGTCTTCTGAAGCAACTCTATTACGAACGGATTTCAGATGGAGTAGCCCTGCAACGAATCATCTGACGTGAGTGAGGTTACCAATGACTAGCTTTAGCACCTTAAAGGTACCTAAAAATATCAGTCTATATACCTATTTTTTGAGGGTTCCGAGTTCTATCAGTAGGTATCAGTATGGCAGCATATGGTTATAATGTAGATGCTAACAAAACCTTCATCAGTTAGCATTGGCTGCAGTTTCTGTATTTGGTCTGCTTTGTATTAAATTCAGTCATACCCATAAACAGCATTTGTGAGACAACAGGTTTTTTTATCGCTGTGTCTACCGGCACCGAGCCTAACAACAGCCATGGTAAACCAGCATCACCAGACTTTTCAGTCAACTTCAAAAAAGTCAGTGTTCAACTATTTAGATTAATATGGGGCTACTGGGCACAATCTCTTTTTCGATGCCAGTCAGTCACAGTTCTAAACATTTAAAAAAGAAATCGATACATTCAGATTCCAGATTCTTACATTCAGATTCCAGATTCTTGTCATATGTCAAGCCAAAAGGATGAAGTGAACATTGGGAGGGTAAAGACTCTGCATTCAGACAAAGTTTGGAACATCTTCACAAAAATGTATGAAAGTCTTTGATCTCTTCATAAGTTCATGCAGTGCTGAGGGATGTGCTTCTGCTGCTGCTAGACATTCTGAAACTGACCAAATGTGTGTGTGTGTATGTGTGTGTGTGTGTGTGTGTGTGTGTGTGTGTGTGTGTGTGTGTGTGTGTGTGTGTGTGTGCGTGTGTGTGGTAGTGTCTAGCTGTGGAAGTTTGGGATGTCTTAGAAACATCCCAGAAAAGAGTTTGGCCAGTGGTGTGGTAAAACTTAGATCCCAAGGTATTGGCTTTAGCTTTGTGTGCCCAGTCTGTTGGCACTTTACAGCCTGCGTCAGCAACGGGCTGTGTGTGTGTGTGTGTGTGTGTGTGTGTGTGTGTGTGTGTGTGTGTGTGTGTGTGTGTGTGTGTGTGTGTGTGTGTGTGTGTATGTCTCTCTCTGTGTGTGTGTGTCTATGTGTGTGTGTGTGTGTGTGTGTGTGTGTATATTTTTAAAGGTATGGGTGTGGGTGTATTTTATACTGTATGTGTGTCTGTCTGTGCGTGTTTGTAGGTACTTATGAGCTTCATACCTACTGCACACATACTTTGAAGAGATGTTGTATAAGAGTCTGTCCGAAGGTGTCATTGGGGCCTTTTGTATTTTTTGCCCTCAATGGTGCCTTCCAGGCAGCGCTACCTTCAAGGCACTACTCCCCTTGGTTTAGGGTTAGGATGAGGGATTAGGGGGTTAGGGTAAGGAATAGGGTTGAGGTAGTGCCTTTTAGGCTGTGCTGCCTGGAAGATGCCGTTGGGGGCAAAAAACACCATTGAGCTGTCATTGGGGCGTCAGTCTGAATAGTGACCACCAGCTAAGCACACAAATACATGCACTTCTACAGTACTGTGCTTCAGCCGTCATTCCCTGCTGCCATGAGTGCAAAACCTTTCTTTCTACTGTTTTTGTAATTTTGCCACTCTGTGAATGGCTTTTGAGCAGCTTTGCAAGGTTTCTTTGAGAAAGACTGACAGACATTCCCGTTCTTTTCTCCTCTCTCTCTCTGTGTGTGCAGTGCTCTAGGCTTTTCCAAGGTATTTGTTTGCTGAAGAGATTCTTTTGTGTATTTCTGTTGACAGTAATTCAAGCTAGACGCAGATTTATACTGATGTAAACCAGGTTTTGCTGTTGACAACCTTGGCGGCTGCCTTGGCAATGTCTGTCTTGTTTTGCCTATGCGTCTAATGACAGGTCCTCACTCACATACAGACACTGCTTGGTGTGTCTCAGGAGACATCCAGGCTGCTGTATTATTTCAGGACATTGCAATATGTATCAAATAGAGATCTCTTGGGCTTGTGTCATCTCTCTCTCTCTCTCTCTCTCTCTCTCTCTCTCTCTCTCTCTCTCTCTCTCTCTCTCTCTCTCTCTTTCCTGGTCCGACTTGCTCGGGTGTCCCTGAGGTTAGCTCCTGTTGAAGCGGGAACTTTTTTCTGACGAGGTCGGCGGAAGCGAGTTAGTCACCGGCACATCATTGCCGACTTGCCATTTCCCTGGACTCCTCTGTGGCTTGTGGTACTGTATATCGTTGAGCGGGTTGTTGTCTTGGTAATTGAAAGACTTCCTCTTAGCTTCAGTGTGGCGTGGTGTGGGGTTTGTGTTTGTGTGTGTGTGTGTGTGTGTGTGTGTGTGTGTGTGTGCACACATCAGCAAGAGCTGCCTGTCAATTGGATGGAGTCACACAGAGAGGGGGTCAGCAGTTCACCTTCCATTCCACCCCCACATTCAGACATGCGGACACACACACACACACGCACATACGCATGCACACACGCACGCATACACACACACAGACACACACACACACATACACGCACATACGCACGTACACACGCACACACACAGACACACACACACACACACACACACACACACACGCACACACACACACACACACACACACACACACACACACACACACACACACACACACACACACACACACAGACACCCCTGCCACACTTGAGTCACTGGACTCATTAGGCATGGAATTTAAGCAGCAAGGTGCACCTGAGGAAGGCGGAAAGTGTGACGCACAGAAATGACAGAATGATGTAATGTAATGGCACCTCTTGTTTGTTTCCAGACGCTCGTTCTTATTTTTGTTGCTCTGCTGGTTTTGCGTTCGCCTCGGTTGCGTCATCTCACAGCGATCAGTTTTTCAATGTTTCAAGCCCCCATAACCAGCCACAGGGATCTTCACGGCAAGTCCCGTTTTTCAGTAATGAACTGTTGATTTGGACACATGTGGCATTTTGCTCCTACCCTGTTGATTCGCTGTTTATTTTTAGCCCAGATCTCACTAGTGTTGGTGTGTGTGTGTGTGTGTGTGTGTGTGTGTGTGTGTGTGTGTGTGTGTGTGTGTGTGTGTAGACGCATTCTCTCTGGTCCTTATTTGTGTGTGTGTGTGTTTGTGTACGAGTGTGTATTTTTCTTTCTTTCTTTCCCTCTTTTTTTTCTTTCTTTTTTTTTTTAAAGACGACGAGGGCCATTGGCAGCCATACAAAATGAAGACGTGATAATAGCCCTTGTGCTAATGTTGTAAACAAAAGCACCTGCCCCCGGAGTCAATCATCCAATTCCTTGTGGTTTCAAATGTAGATAATTAGTAGGAGCAAATTGAAATACCTGCTATTTAGAGTGTGCTTTGTCACGGGTTTGGCACTGTATAATTTCAAGTGCTTCCCAGGTCCTGAAGTGCTACACTGTAGTAGAATCAAAACAAACAAAAATGTGTCACCAACCAAATGCAGTAGACTAGACTCACTCTTACACTCCATTCACTTGTTCATGCCTGGTTATGTTGATGTCGGCTAATGGTGAAATGTTTTAACCTAAGACAATATTTCCCCTGCATGTGTAAATGCTCCACTCTACGCAATGACAAAACATGTTTTAAACATCTCTGCATATCATTTATAGTAGTATGTTGAAATAAAAAATACAGTGAATATATTACCCTGACATAATATTTTTGCTTGGAACCCTGATATTTGCCTCTTGTTACACTTGATAATCAGTGAAATCGTTGCACTTTGATTGGAGTGTATCTGTACTGGATTTAGTCGAAATGATATGGAAAGTCATACAGCTATGTTAGGTCTCAGGCTGTGACAAGAAATTATGTTGCTAACTCAAAGATGGGATCAAGATCGAGTCGGGGCACAGATCTGGCAAAGGCTATAAAAAATTCTCCTTCATTGAAAATTCCCTGGAGTACATTGGCCTCCATAATTTAAAATGGGAAGAGCTTTGGAGTAGCCAAACTAAGGAAGTGGGTTAGAAGGGCTCTGGTAAAAAGGGATGGGAAACTGGTCTGTGTGTCAAGAGATGACAGGAGCTGTGCTGAAACTGCAGAAACTTCCAGAAGGACTGGACATCACTGTCCATTTCCACTGATTGGGGGTTTATGGGTGATGGACAAAAACTCTCCTCTGTGCGTGACGCAAGAAACGCTGCACAGAGTTTAGTAAAGAGCAGCTTAAGAAAACTCTAATGGAAGTGATTTGCTTGATTACAGTAGATGATGGGTGAAGGTGGAGGAAAAGCTGAGTGGACCAAAGTATCATAATGGATGTCAGATTCACAGAGTGCAGGGTGAATCACAATGCCCCCCCTCCCCTTAGCCCTCAAATAGCGCTTGGGAAGTGAGCGCATGTTCCACCTAAAATCACTGGATTCATCGCCCTTTTGCCCCGGAATCCCATTGAAATCCCATTCAAAATACTGAAAGTAGCGGCTTTTCTTGCCTGTCTTTCTTCACCACGGACACTATATATGTCCATCAGCAATGCAGAGGGGACAGGGCTTATAACAACTTCTTCACCATGGACATAATTTATGGCCATCAGCAAGGTAGAGGGGAAAAGGCTTATTACAACTTCTGTTCCATGTCATGAAAATGAAGCTGATAGCAAACCACTGTTTTCAATTTTCTTTTTTTCATTACCAAAGCTGTATACCGGTCTAACTGTATGGTGTCCAAACAAATATGAGACACATCCACATCCTAAACTCTACACAACTAGCATGATCTACCGATCAGGAAGGAGACACAGGGACTCGATTGGATTTGAAAATCCCAATCTAGATTATCTGCATATAGTACTCTTTTTACAGGCACTTGTTTAAAGACACCAAGGACAATTTAAAAAAGGATTGCATTCATGAAGAAGTGTTGTGAAAAGCTATGGATTCCAAATGCAAGGTTGCCATAGCAACTTGGTTGGAAATATTTATTGAAACCATATACAGTCTATTAATGAAACAGTAACAACTGTAATCTCTGCTGGCAGCCTTAGCCATATTGCAAATCTTGAGTTGATCCATATCTCGTTCTCAAGAAAAACATATTTGTGTTTGTATTGCAATTTTTGAATGTGAGTTTCAAGCATCCTCACTTTCTTCATTTATATGGTGAAATTGCGCCTTTGGAAAAAAAATTGGATGGCACCCAAGCTATTGGCCATCAAAGCACCCAGACAAGAACAGTCAGGAGATGCTTAGGGAGACAGCTCTGTGTCCTGACGTCCTTGACTGGACCGGCTTGAGTCCAGACTGGAGAACAATTGGACGTCTCTTGGGAGACCTGAGAGAGGCTGTCCACTGACGATCCTCCTCTTCCAACTGGACTGAGCTTGTGAGGAGCTGCAGACAAGACTGTTAGGGAATCTTCAGATCCATGTTTGCAAAGGGGGTCTTGTCAAACACAAGAGGACTCCAGGCTCTAATCGTTGCCATTGGCGCTTGAACTAAGTACTGGCACGGGGTCTGAATATTTGCAGGGTTTTTCTTTTTTTTTTCTCCCCCTTTTTGAGTAAATTTGCAAAGATGTCATAAAATCCTCACTCTACTGTGAAAAACAGTGAAGTGAGGAAAAAGTGGATACGGAATTGGTAATTTTGCCATTCCATCCACTTTTTAGTAAATAAAGCCAGTACTTCTTACTTCTACAAGATCACAAGGCAAAGAAGATTTGATTTAGTTATAGATACTGTGTAAAAATATAATACCATTCTACTGTAGCAAGGGTCAAAACATACAATTTTTCTTTTTACAAAAAAATTGTATTTTTACAATACAATTTAAAAGTTTACCAGCATTTAGCTGGTGGCTGGTGCTAATTTGTATCCTTATTAGTACTGCTAAATTAAGGCCCCAGGCTCAGTTGTTAAGGAGCCTGACTAGTGTGCTAGTGGGGGTTTGAATCCTGGCTGCCACTGTTGTGCCCTTGAGCAAGGCACTTGACCCTACGTTGCTCCAGGGGAGACTGACCCTGAACTAATTGATAGTTGACAAATGTAATTCGCTTTGGATAGAAGCGTCTGCTAAATGTATATGTATAAATGTAACTTTTATGTACTATATGTGTTGTGTGTTTTGCAGGGGAGTGCACACATAACGTGTATGCCAGGACCCGTCAGGAGATGGAACTACCCCGTGCCCCTCTGTCTTGGTATGTCACCCGTTCCCAGATGAATGAACATTAGCCTGCCATTTTATGCCGCTTCAATATTAAACACTTTTATTATACCCAGAGTCATTATGTATGCTGTGCCCAATGTGCTGTGAAATTGCAATGCAGTATTCATGTGAATGCACATCAAACTTCATCAAAAACGCACTGATCAAAAACAAGGCAATCGCTTCCAATATTTTGGTGCGATCATTTTTCAAACATCAGAATGCTATGTCAGCTACGCGCTTGTTTACAGTGAGGCGTATATCACTGCACATGACTATTGAGTCATTTCTTTGGCACTAAGCATCTCCTGCTGTATTTGTTACTCATTTGCAGAGATGCACGCACACACACACACACACACACACACACACACACACACACACACACACACACACACAGACACAGACACACACCTCTGTGGCATTTTTGCAATACCATGGGGGTTCTCAACAGCTGTTAATTGGGTGGCTGTGCAGCTTTGTTCGTTTGAAGATAAAGCACATGGGTCACTGACGGCAGCATGCGCACGCATGCCACACACGCCATGTCCGTGCTGCTAACATACTTGAAAGTGATCCGTTTCCCCCTCGGTGCCTCATAGATCACAGAGCATGATAAACACACACACACACACACACACACACACACACACACACACACACACACACACACATACAGTACACACAAACACGCACGCGCGCATGCATGCATCCATACTGTACATACATGCATACATTTGCATACAGTATAGAGTATATACACATGCATGCATGCATAAGATAAGTGGCAGCAAAAGTAAACTGTCTAAGCATTACCAATTAGTCAAGAGTACATTATTATATATTCAGTTATATTCAGATTCTACACCATCTAACATACCTAACAACAGAAGGCTGCTTTTGTTGCTATGGCCTTGGCATCTTATGACCCTTAGAAATTCAATGTAGCAACCCACAGCCTGTTTCTCAAGGAATTTTTTACATCACGACGCTCCCCATAGTAATATGCAAAGTGCAAAGTGTAGGCATAGCTCAAGAGAAAGTATTTAGAGTTACACTAGAGAATAGAGACGCCTTGATTCAGAGCTTTGCCTGACTTTAGATGTAGTTACAGCATTCGGCTTGCAGTGGTGGTTGGTGGTTGGAGAGGGTCTGTCTCAAGGAAGCCATCGCTCGTTTGCCTATGTAAGGGCTGACGTCATTGTAAAGGCTTCGGTGCTACAGTGCACCAACGGAGGCCATGCAGAGAGAGAGAGAGAGAGAGAGAGAGAGAGAGGTGAATTGATTCAGGCCACCGCTGAGCAAATGGGAGGCTCGATCCAGGGTATCGACGTCTCAATTTAGGCCTTTTAAAGTACTGTAAATGGACACAGTCATTCAGAGTCCCCGTTCTGTTTACCCTTGACGAAGGCAAACAGTCAGTCAGTCACTCACTCACCCACCCGCGAGTAGCACTCAAACCAAAACACATTACTCGACACCACCGCCACACAGCAACACCATTGCAGTAATTACACATCTGCCGTGAACCCAATTTTGCACGCAGGAACTCTTCAAATTAATATGTTCACCATTTGTAAATCAAGTTCAAATCCATTTTGCAGTGCCACTGTACTGTAGGCTACCAAGAACAAGGATGCAAGGAATTGTATTAGTCACATGCATATTATTACTTTTGTAAAAAAAATTCAGTGAAATTATGTATGATGTCAGCCTATTTAACTGGCCCCCACATTCCCTCCTGTAAAGCGAACTTGGGTACCTTGAAATGCGCTATTCAGAACTAAGCTATTATTTTTTTTTTTGTGCAAAGTACAGAAGTGTAGTAGGAAAGATTTGACAGGGCGGGGCAGCATCAACCAGGAGCACCAACACTATGAACATGAGTTGGAATTGGATGGAAAGTTTTTAATGCGGTGGCCATTTTGTCCTTTTCTTATCTTCACAGCCCAGTGCGGCGGCTCCTTGACTGACTTCAGCGGGGTGATCTTGAGCCCAGGCTTCCCAGGGAATTACCCCAGTGGCCTCGACTGCAACTGGACCGTAAAGCTCCCTGTTGGCTTCGGTGAGTTCGGCTACAGAGAGAGAGAGAGAGAGAGAGAGAGAGAGAGAGAGAGAGAGAGAGAGAGTGAGAGAGAGAGAGAGAGAGAGAGAGAGAGAGAGAGAGAGAGAGAGAGAGAGAGAGAGAGTCTTTGTGTGCGCGCCGCCGTGTAGTTTACGTTGCACAGACAGCTTAGCTGTTTGGTTTCTGTAAATTTCATTAACCTAGGTGTCACTGTCATTATGTTGCGGGTGTTTGCCCAATTTCGCCGCGTATTGGCAGATAATTCCATTCCTGTGAATGTAATGGCCTTTGAAATGGAATAAAAACCAAATTCATAGACATAAGGAAACACTATTCCATTTATATGGATGAGAGAAATTAATGAAAGTCATTAGAGGCTATTCAATATGGGATGTGTATGGTAATGGCTTGTGAGATTATAGTGAAATGACTTGACTCTTTTCTGTGCATATGTGGTTTTCCAGGAATTCACTTGCAATTCCTGAACTTCTCCTCGGAGGCCGTTCACGATTACCTGGAGGTCCGTAGCGGGACGCCGGAGGCCGGCGCCGTCATCGACCGGTTCAGCGGCGCCGTGGTTCCGGAATCCTTCTTTAGCACCACCCATGAGACCAGCTTTGTCTTTCACAGCGACTACTCGCAGAACAAAGCCGGTTTCCACATCACCTACGAGGGTAAAGAGGATTACCCCCCACCTCACCTCACCCCAGCCACCCCCACCGCTACCCCATGCTCACCTCAAGCCCATAGTTTTTCACTGGCACACTCAGCACTACAGTGTCAATATTGACATGACCGCAAGCCCATCCGCACCAACCTCGTACCTGCCAACCTACACCCCCCCAACCCCCATACACACACAAACACACGCACACACACACACACACACACACACACACACACACACACACACACACACACACACCAGTTTCGTTATCAGGGATTTGAACACCGTTCCGATTGTCACACACTGGAGGGCTTTAAGCTTTGTGGCCCAGGGCCCCCGTGTGGAAAGGTCTTACTGCCGTTGCAAATTCGCTAGATCCATATTTGCACTTGTATCAGTAACCTGGAAACGTCAGGCTTTTCCTGAGTAAGGTGAGGGGCTGCACGCCCTTGCTCCCATGAGCACATGCCGACGAACCACCACTGGAATTTCTCTCTCTGTCTCTGCTCTCTCTATCTCTCTCTCTCTCTCTCTCTCTCTCTCTCTCTCTCTCTCTCTCTCTCTCTCTCTCTCTCTCTCTCTCTCCATCTCTCTCTCTCTTCCTCTCATCCTCTTTTTTTCTCCTCCAGGCATTTTGATGTTTTTTTTTTCTCTTCCTGTGTGCTCATTATTCATAATTTCTGTCTCAGTTTGAGACCTTTGCACCGCAGGGTATTTTTGAACAGCATTAGGAAGTTTGGGTGTGACAGATTCATAAAACAGGCTGTTTTTTGGGGGGGAATAGGATGTGTGACTTGCTAAATTTGTTTCCAGTCTCCGTGACCCATATGATGTGGTTTGATCCGACTATATTGGGTAGGTTGGTTGGTGGGTTGACCCATATGGTATAGTTTGATATGGCTATATTGGGTGGGTTGTTTTATTTTAGTGTGGATTGATTTTTGTCACGATTTGGTTATAATTCAGTGGGTTAATTCAGTTATAAATCATTC
>JAODXP020000023.1:4949113-4974113 GCA_027497455.2 Sardinella longiceps | reverse complement strand
TTCAGGTGTGTGCATGTCTGTGTATTATGCCAATTACTGTAATATCGGAATATTAATGTCCATGTGAACGCAGTCAGTGTTTAACTCAACTAAGTGTTTAGGAATGGTGTAATAAAGGGGTTAGGAATAGGTATAATAAAGTGTAAGTAGACTGCACAATTAGTCATATATCTAGCACTGTGATTGTTTATAACAAAAATGGCAATGGTGCTTTGACTGCTTTGGCTTTGAAGTTATCACCATTTTGTCTTCCACTTTAATGAAGGGTTGGGTATGATTATGATTATTGAGTCATTTCTTGTGAAACAGTCATGAATGCGACAGCGAGACAGCTGCTATTAGTGTGTCATGCAGTCACCATTTGAAGCGATCGTTCAGTGTCATTCAAGCATAGCCCGGTAGCAAGAGCCTGCCAATTAACATTTATGCTTAACACGAATGCTAATACCAAGTAGCAGTTTACATTGAGTTAATAGTACCACTAATCTTACATTCGATTTTCATTGATTTTGGTGCCATTGTATTTGTGTTTGTGTTTGGCCTATGTTGTTACCTGAGTAAGAACTGATTCGATGGCGGTGATCGGTGATCCAGAACACCATCTGTGACCACATTGCCTTGGTGGAGGTTCCAGATTATTTTGTTACACTTACTATCTAGTGTAGACGGCAGACTCGTGCAAAATGGCTATGCTGGAATAGTGCTAAACGATCGCTTTAATTAATTATTCACAAGCACATCATTGCTCAAGTAAGCACATCTTTGCAAAAGGGCAGGATGACTACAATTTCACAGGCAAATTTGGTAGAAGGTATGATTAGGGGGTCACGTCAGAGAGTGTAAATCAAATTCAATTTCACTTGAAGTGCTGTAAAATAAAACGCCCATGGAAAACTTTTCATTCTCTTGTTAAAACTTGATTACTTTGCTGCCTGACACACCATCTTTTTGTGACAGCATCCATCCAAAATATAAAAAAAAAAAAAAACTTTTGCATTTATTTTCGGAGCTTCAGAGGAATGTCATGGTTTGACTGATGCCAGAAGCGATGATGTTTTAAGTAGTTGTTTCTGAAGTGTTGGCAGAGCAGAGAGTGACTGATTTAAGGAGTGCCAGAAATAAGTTACACTTTCAAATAGGCCTTAACATCTGGAATTAAAACGATTTATAAACAGGTGTGCTAAATTTCATTTAGTAGTTGATCCGCCCTGTCACCTTTGGCATTTTGGAAAAAACTAACCCATACTGTAGATGAGTATTTAAAGGTACAAAGACCACAAAGCTTTTGAAGTTACCCCTCTGTTGTTAACAAGTCTAAAAGCTCAACAAAATAAATAATATGAATTAAAAAAATAACAGAAAGATGTCCTTGGGACATGATAAATGAGAGCCTCTGAGCAAATGTAGTGTGTGTGTGTGTGTGTGTGTGTGTGTGTGTGTGTGTGTGTGTGTGTGTGTGTGTGTGTGTGTGTGTGTGTGTGTGTGTGAAAGAGAGAAAGAGAGAGTGAAAGAGAGGCTTCTACTGAGATGCTACTTACAGCAGGAGCCTTTCAATGCAATGCAGCGACGCAACACTCCATTGTGTAGTCCACACAGAATAGACAAAGAGTTATGGAGAAAAATGGATCTGTTTGTCTCTTTAAGTCAAATGTTGACAAATTAACTTACTGCTTGCGTCCTGGAAGTTATTTATGTGCCGCTATGTTTTTATGGCTCTTCAGAAGCAGCACCAAGGGAATTAACATGCTTTTGTTCCAAGGGGGAAATTGGTCCAATTATTGCTCTTGTCATGTTGTGCATTTCCTAACTGCTAGTAAATAGGAAATAGCAGGCGCAAGGTTTTTAGCAAGCAAGCAAAGAAAAAGAAAAAAAAGATGAGTGTGTGTGTGTGTGTGTGTGTGTGTGTGTGTGTGTAAGTGAGTGTGTTGATGTTTGAGTGGCAGCAGATGTATCAGCAAACAAATGTCTCTCTTTTGAGGTGTCACGCTGCATGTATGGGATAAGTTGATGTGTCGACTGGAGATAGATTCTCTGAGACGAGGCGAGCAGTCTGTTTGGGCTGGCAGGCCATCAGGGGCTTATAAAAGAACAATAGTGTCCACATCAGCGCAGATTCTCCCGATACGTTTGAAGTTTGCTAATAAAACATTACAACTTGCGGGGAATATCCGCTGAGGGGGTGAAAAGAGCAAGGCTCATTAGAAATTGAACAGATAACAAAATAAACCAATGCTCGGTCCCAGGCGATCAACTTCTCTCTGTTCTCAAATTTCAAATGTTTTTTTTCTTTCTTTCTTTTTTTCTCTTTCTTCACATTGTTTGTGTTTTTATGGCCCCTCAGCTGAATGCTATTATCTTCTCCTTGTGATGAATTTTAAATGGGATTGTCCTCCCAGAGTGAAACGTTTGTTTCGCACTTGATCAAAACCAAAATCACTCGTCTCCTCACGATCACTGAGCATGACTGTCTGTTTTTATCACTTTATTGCTACCGCAAACTTGTTTTTGAGCACCAAAAAAAAAGACTTTTCCCACATTTCAATTAGCAATATTCTCAGAAATAATTTGCACATTTGCGCCATCGAATGTGTTGGCTGTTTATAAGCGTTGTCGGCCAAGCTGAAATGCCAGGGTACAAGTTGAAGTGAATAGCTTACCACCGCAGCTTTTAAAACCCAGTTACATCTGTGTTCGGCAATACAGCAAAACAGCATTCGGTTCTGTTGTGCCCCCAAGTCATTCAGTGGCATATCAAAGAGAGCGGGGCCCTGTGATTCAGAGTAAGGAGAGGGTTTACGGCTCTGTGGTGCACCATAAAGAACAACGGTTCACATCGACCAGGCGAGCCGCGACCCTAAACTGAATCAATTGACTGTTTCATGGGAATAGGAGTAACTCAACGTGACGGCCGATATTTCTTTTTAGCTCCCCGTTCCCAAGTCTCCCCCTGGTTGCGCCGTGATCAGGTGCAATTACAGGAATAAAACAAGACGTCGGTGGTGGTAGTGGTAGTGGTGGGGGTGGTGGTGGTGGTGGTTTAGGCGGCCCACTCCCTCCCAAACATAGTTGGAAAGTCGTTTTGGGTCGGGGTCAAAGCTGGGTCAACATGTGAACAGCGATGACTCACTGGAAGACGGTTCTGTTGATAGTCTCGTCCTTTTTGAGGAGTTTGTCAAAGTCAAGCTGATGCTCTGGGCTGACCCTGAAATCACTCTTCTTCCTGCTCTTCTTTCGTCTGTTTCATTTTCCTCCCCCTCCTCCTCCTCCTCTTTCTCTTCCTCCTCTTACCCTCCTTTCCCCCTGTTCTTCCTCCATATCCTCCATGTCCTCCTCCTCCCTCCTGTGTTGACCCGCAAATCACTCCTCTTCCTGCTTCTCCTTTGTCTTCTTCCCGGTGTTGCATCCCCCATCCTCTTCCTCTCCCTCTTCCTCTTCCTCCTCCTCTTCTTCTTCCTCCTCCTCTTCTTCTCCCTCTTCCTCCTTCTCTTCTTCCTCCTCCTCTTCTTCTCCCTCTTCCTCCTTCTCTTCTTCTTCCTCTCCCTCCTCCTCTTATCTTCCTCCTCCTCTTCCTCTCCTTCTTCCTTCTCCTCTTGTCCTCTTCCTCCTCCTCCTCTTTCTCTTCCTCCTCCCCAGCATACCAGCTGCGTGTGTGTCAGCCTCCACCTCCTGTGGCCAATGCTGAGGTGCTGATGGATGACCAGGAATTTCAAATAGGTAAAACCCATCTTATTGATTGTGTGTCTGATGCAATGACTTGTCCTTTGTGTGTCTCTGTGTATGTATGTGTGTGTGTGTGTGTGTGTGTGTGTGTGTGTGTGTGTGTGTGTGTGTGTGTGTGTGTGTGTGTGTGTTCGTCTTTCAAATGTACATCTGAACAAGGTGCCCTATTTGTTTGTTGATGCCCTTCATGTGACAAACACACACACACACACACACACACACAAACTGCCCCCCTCCCCCAGTATCCCCCAGCCAGTCTCCAGCAGTAGGCTAGCAGCCTCTCTAGGCGTGCACCGCAGGGCTTTCCTGAGCCTGACAAAACAACCTGTTTAGTGGTTGCATTTGTTTTCATTACTGTGCCGTGAGTGACCTGTCAGCTCTCAATTAGAGCATGCACTGATGACGATGGTGTGTGTGTGTGTGTGTGTGTGTGTGTGTGTGTGTGTGTGTGTGTGTGTGTGTGTGTGTGTGTGTGTGTGTGTGTGTGTATGTGTGTGTGTCCACACGTCTGTGCTCTTTCCCATCTGGCTTCTTTGTATGTGTGTCACACTGTCTCCGTTTTATGTATTGATATGTGGGTTTCTGTGTCCTGGTGGCACTCCATGTGTATGTGCCTCATTGTGTGTGTATGTGTGTGTGTGTGCCTCACTGTTTGTGGTGTGTGTGTGTGTGTGTGTGTGTGTGTGTGTGTGTGTGTGTGTGTGTGTGTGTGTGTCTCATTGTGTGGTGTGTGTGTGCGTGTGTGTGGTGTGTGTATTTGTACATGCGTGTGTTGTGTATTTGTACGTGTGTGTGTGTGTGTGTGTGTGTGTGTGTGTGTGTGTGTGTGTGTGTGTGTGTGTGTGTGTGTGTGTGTGTGTGTGTGTGTGTGTGTGTGTGTGTGTGTGTGTGTGTGTGTGTGTGTGTGTACACGCACGTCTCACTATGTGTGTTTGTGTGTGTTTGGTTTTCCCCCACCCAGGAGACATAATCAGGTACCGCTGTTTGCCCGGCTTCACCCTGGTGGGCAGTGAGATTCTGACCTGCAGATTAAGCGAAAGACTGCAGATGGACGGACCCCCGCCCCTCTGCCAAGGTCAGCCTCGCCACCGCCGCACATTTCATGCCCAATTTACCCCCACTCCACAAGCATCGCACTAATTCAGGGCCCGCAGATCAAATTGGCCACTCATTCATGGGCGTAATTTGCTCTTGTGTTGTTGTGTTTGTTGTGTGTCGCTCTTGTTTATTTTTTTGTTGTTGTTGTTTTTTTTTTTGCTGTTGTTGTTTTTTTTTTTAGCTCCTATTATTTGTGGTTTCACATGAGTAGCGTGACATTCTTAACTCAAGTCGGTGTCTGCCGTGCGTTTAATGTCATCTCTGACGCTAGTATACAATTGAAAAGTCAAGATGATAATAGTGTGTGCATCATTAGCCAGGCGTGTTGGTGTACTTATGAATGCAAATTAATCTTACTCAATTACCCCATGAAGGAGATTGCTATTTTCGTGCTTGTGTTCATGCATGGTCATGCACATGGTGTGTGTATGCATGTATTGGAAATTCAATTTTGCCATTGATCACATTGATCAAGTTATTCTTTTTATCCTTCTCAATGGCCTTGATTGATTGGTTGGATTGTTGTGTCTTGTTTTTTTTGTTTGTTTGTTTTTTCTCCGACAGCACAATGCCCGGACAACAAAGTGCTCTTCGATTCCACTGGGGTGATCCTTAGTCCCGGATTCCCCGACAGCTACTCAAACGTGGAGATGTGTTCGTGGCTCATCAACGTGGAAAAAGGCTACAACATCACCCTGTTTTTCGAGCTCTTCCAGACCGAGAAGGAGTTTGACATCCTTGAGATCTTTGATGGTACGCTCCAGCCATCCAGAAAGAATGAATGGGTGTCAAATCCCTTGTGCACGCATGCACGCACACACACACACACACACACACACACACACACACACACACACACACACACACACACACACACACAAACTAGCTGTACTTTCCCTGTTGATTCTGTAAAAATCAATAATAAAACTCGAGCCACCAATCAGTGTGACTTCAAAGTCAGCATATATCCCCCTGTCATCCTCCCTGGTACTAGGCACTGCTATCGTGCAAGTGGGTGCCGTAATTAGGCTAATGCTGCACAATCAGGACCATGTCGTGGCTCCGCCGCGACCTTCCTGTGACCCCTGCGTCATTAGCTCGGTGAGAATTAGCATCTAATGAGGTGCTTTTGTCAAAGTCTCTGCTTCAGTTGCCTGTCAGTTGCCAGCGGTTCTTCCCTTTCTGTCAGACCCATGCCGGCGTTGTAACTGTGTGTCTCCTGTGAGGATGGCTCATGGGCACGCCAGAGGTCGGTTAAGCTGGTTAAACGACGACTTGAGGCAACCTTGGACAGTCTTCTAATCTGGCTGATTTTTATATTGCCTAGTGTGTCCACAAATCCAAGTGCCATTAGCTATTATAGCAATCATAGGTGAATTGTTTTGTTTTGTTATATAAACACTAAAACAAGGTATGTAAACACTAAAACATCAAAATATGGGTTTGTCTTTTGTGAAAAGGCTTGTATTAGTTTTTCTCAATTCGGTGCAATTTTTCAAATCATCTTCAACATTTGCAGAACAGTAAGTGCCTTTCTCAAAACCATGGATTACCTGTAAACGCCAGTCTCTTTCTCAAAATTGAAGTTACACCTTAGTATGGACATTGTTTGCAAGAGAGTGGACGAGATTAATATTTATGGTTTTACGGTTTGTACTGTCATTTGTTGACACACTACTGTATGTCTTACAGAAATCAAAAGACACTGCAAAGCACAAAGAAAAAGTAACCTAAGATAGTGTCCTCAAGGGAAACTGTACATGCAGTGCTGTAGGAATAACTAAGAAATGTTTTTTTTTATTATATGCACTCGGTTAAGGTTAGGGAACCGAACAGGTAGTTCTGAGAATTTCAATTCAGAGAATTGTGAGAAATGTACCAAAGTGACTGAAAAAAATGTCAATGGAAAGGCAGTGTGGCCTTTTAAGAGCGAGGAAATATATTTGTGTGTGTTTGAGTGACAACCTTAAGTACAATTTTGACTCATTTCCTGAGAAGGTATTGGTAAATGAGGCCAACTGACAACAAGGGTGTTTGACATTCAATGTTGTTTATGGGACTGGACGCTTTTATCCAAAGTGACTTATAAAAAGAAGAATAACAATCAAGCTACAACACAATACAAGTAAGTACCTACTGGGAGTGCCATTTGCTAATAGGAGAGCAAGTGCAGGAGTTGGGAGGTGCAAGAGTGTGTTTTTGTAAGTGCTAGATCAGTGCATTCCAGGTAGTTGAAGGACTAGGACAAGAGGTACTCTTGGATCTTTTCTGGGTCTTCGAGAGTTTCGTGAAAGTCAAGAGAGTGCCTGTTGTTCTAATAGTCTTTGGACTTTGAATATTTCACCAATTTGGAACAATGGATGAGAAGAGCCTGGATTGACCTATGGGGTGTTGTGTTTTGGTTTCTAGGGCCCAACATCTACAGCCCGAGCCTTGCAGCTCTGAGTGGAGACCTACAGGTGCCGTTCAACATCACCACCAGCGGACACCAGCTCCTCCTCCGCTGGTCTTCCGATCACGGCACCAACAAGAAGGGCTTCCGCATCACATACGTTGGTGAGTATCAAAGTATGTATCCCCTACTGTTAATACCTTTTCAGTTGCATGCTGGGTGTTCTGGATTGGATTGTTTGTGTCCATTATGTTTGCGTTGTTGTCCATCATCTGGTCTTGTCTGTCTTCACATACATGTGCATGTACAGTATATGGGCATCATCACATTTGAGTGTGCATTTTAGGGGTTTTGATTGAGTTTTATTTTCACCGTTTTACCCTTACTGACTTAAGCATGCTGTTGTTGTCCTTGTGTTTGTACAGTATCTATCTATCTATCTATCTATCTATCTATCTATCTATCTATCTATCTATCTATCTATCTATCTATCTATCTGTCTTTGTCTGTTTGTGTCTGATCAATGCATCTGTTTCCTGTGGAGATAATTATTCATCCATCTGTACTTGCTACCCCCTCATGTATCAGTCCGTCTGTCTGTCCGTCTGTCTGTTCGTTTGTCTGTCTGTCTGTCTGTCTGTCCGTCTATCTTTCTGTCCGTCTGTCTTTCTGTCCGTCTGTCTGTCTGTCTGTCTGTCTGTCCTTGTCTGTCTGTCTGTATGTCTGTGTGCTTGTCTGTCTGTGTCCTAGTCTGTCTTTCTTTGTGTCTGTGTGCTTGTCTGTCTGTGTCCTAGTCTGTCTTTCTTTGTGTCTGTGTGCTTGTCTGTCTGTGTCTGTGTGCTTGTCTGTGTCTGTCTGTGTGCTTGTGTGTCTGTGTCTGTGTGTCTGTCTGTATGTGTCTGTGAGTGTGTCTGTGTGCTTGTCTGTGTGTGTGTGTGTGTGTGTGTGTGTGTGTGTGTGTGTGTGTGTTTGTCTGTCTGTCTGTCTGTGTGTGCTTGTCTGAGTGCTTGTCTGTCCGTGTGTCTGTCTGTGTGTCTGTCTATCTGTGTGCTCGTCTTCGTGTCTGCATGCTTGTCTGTCTCTATGTCTGTCTCTATGTGCCTGTGTGTGTCTGTGTGCTTGTCTCTCTGTCTGTCTGTCTGTCTGTACCCATGTGCCTGTGTGTGTCTGTGTGCTTGTCTGTCTCTCTGTCTGTCTGTGTGTCTGTCTCCTCTGCCGGAGTGCTGTGCTCATGAAGTCATCCGCACGATTGCAGTGGATGCTTGTGTGTGTGGATATGTTATTAATAATGAATAATCTCCACTCGCCGCTCTGTGCCCAACTGCACTGCACACGGTTCAATATTATGGCCTTTGTGACCGAGCGTGTTGATTCCTACAGCCGCTACCTTCGAGGTTACTAGCCAAGGCCTTTCCACTCCCCGCTCCCCGCTTTCCACTCCGGACACATGGTGCTCCGAGGGTTCTTTTTGACAGAGTTCCTCAGTGGGGAAGCTGACCCTGCAAAAGAATACTGTCTCCCTCCCACGCCCTCTCGTCTCTCTCTCTCTCTCTCTCTCTCTCTCTCTCTCTCTCTCTCTCTCTCTCTCTCTCTCTCTCTCTCTCTCTCTCCCCTCTCTGCACACTTGATTATTTTGGTACCCGGCAGAGACGCCTTCAAAGAACCCTGTGCTGTTTGGTAATATTCTCTGAAATGCTGAACTGCCGCCTCCCCTGAGAGGGAAAGAGACAGAGGCAGAGGGAGAACGAGAGAGAGAGAAGGAAAGAAAGAAAGAAACTGATTTTTTTTTTTTTTAGACCCAGACAGAGACCCAATTCTCTGTGACTAGGTGTCTGATGCTCTCTCTCTCTCTCTCTCTCTCTCTCTCTCTCTCTCTCTCTCTCTCTCTCTCTCTCTCTCTTTTTTTTTTTTCTGCTCATTACGGCTGACAAGTCCCCTTGTTTTGGCGGGGATCCAAATATAAATGTTTACAGATAAACAGAAACAGTATTCCTGGGAGTCCGTGCCTTCATAATTGAATGCGCTCACCCAGACCAGCTATTATTTCTCTGCTGAGCTTTATGTCAGTGGGGCCCCCAACCCTTCTAACCTCAGCACCCTCAAAAGCTGATTTATGGTTGCAAAGCGTCTGCTCAGATCTTCTGTGTTCCTTTCATACATCCATTCCTCTCCCTCTTCCTCCTCCCTCCACCCTTCATCCTCCTCTTCTCTACCTCCTCCTCCTCCTCCCTTCATCTTCCACTTCTCTACCTCCTCCACCCTTCATCCTCCACTCTACTCCTCTACCTCCTCCGCCACTCCTCTGCCCCCTCTCTGCTCTTCATCCTACACTCCACTCTTCTACCCTCTCCATTCTTCATCCTCCACTCGACTCGTCTACCTCCTCTTCCTCCTACTACTCCTCCACTCCTCTGCCTTCTCCACCCTTCATCCTCCACTCCTCCCCCTCTCTCCACCCATCATCCCCCACTCCACTCTTCTACCTCATCTTCCTCTCCTCTACCTCCTCCATCCTTCATCCTCCTCTTCTCTACCTCATCTTCCTCTCCTCTACCTCCTCCATCCTTCATCCTCCTCTTCTCTACCTCCTCCTCCTCTCCTCTGTCCCCTCTCCACCCTTCATCCTCTCCTCCTCTGCCCACCTCCACCCATCCTCCTCTCCTCTACCTCCTCCACCATCTTCCACCCTTCATCCTCCACTCCTCTCCTTCATCCCCTACTCCACTCCTCCCCCTCCTCTTCCACTCCTCCTCTTCCTCCTCTCCACCCCTCCGTCCCGTTAGCCATGTACTGTAGCACTCCAGACTCGCCTCAGCACGGTTTCGTCATGAGCCAGACGGGCGGACACGTCAACAGCGTGGTGCGCTGGGCCTGCGACCGTGGCTACCGCCTCATCGGGAAAAGCTCGGCCGTCTGCCGCAAGACGCCCTTCGGACACCTCACCTGGGACTCCTCCGTGCCCGCATGCCAAGGTGAGCACCCTCATTTTGTCTGTCATTTTGTGTTTAGTGTGTGTGTGTGTGTGTGTGTGTGTGTGTGTGTGTGTGTGTGTGTGTGTGTGTGTGTGTGTGTGTGTGTGTGTGTATGGGTGTAGTGTGTGTGTGTGTGTGTGTGTGTGTGTGTGTGTGTGTGTGTGTGTGCCTGGTGTTTTGCTGCAATACTCTGGATGTTTGCCAGGTCGCCTGGGGAAATCTCTCTGTGTGACACTCAAGGTATTAGGTCTCTGATGTAAAGTGGCCGACCACCCTCAGAGCCTGCTGCTGTTGTTGTTGGCTTGATGTTATTTGGAGAAAGAAAATGAATGAGCTGTTTCTTATTAAAGTCTTTCAAGTGTTACTTGAGTTGTGTGTGTGTTTATGTGTGTTTATGTTTGCTTATGGGTGTGTGTGGGTGTGTGGGTATGTGTGTGTGTGTGTGTGTGTGTGTGTGTGTGTGTGTGTGTGTGTGTGTGTGTGTGGGGGGGGGTGTGTGTGTGTGTGTGTGTGTGTGTGTGTGTGTGTGTGTGTGTGTGTGTGTGTGTGTGTGTGTGTGTGTGTGTGTGTGTGTGTGTGTGTGTGTGTGTGTGTGTGTGTGTGTGTGTGTGTGTGTGTGTGGTGTGTGTGTTTTTGTAGTGTCCGGCTGCCTGTAAGTAATTGTAATCACGCCATAGTAAATCTTGATTTGTCCACCGCATTTGGAGGACAGGCTGAGTTGAGTTGAGTTGAGCTGCGCTGCGCTGCGGCGTCTGAGTGCTTTATCCAGTGCAGGGAAGACAGAGGCCATAGAGATCAATGCCCTTTTTTGTTCTGTGTAATGAACAGCTTTTAAATGACAAAGGAGGCCGTTGGTGTCACGTCGCTCATTAAAATGCTGAAGGACTCCAGAGTGCCGCAGCCTCTGATTTATTTGATTAGTTTTTTTTAAATGCCCAATAATCGCACATCTCATTACGTTGCATGGCCATCTTTGTCCGTGCCACTTTGAACAAATTCCAAAATTGCAAGCTTTTATTTATTTATTTTGAATTTTTCTCCAGGACTCTTTTTTTGCGCTAGTCCTGGTCAATTGGCAAACATTTGTGCTGTGTTTGCTAAGTAGATTCACTCTTTTTTAAGGTATCAGCTGAAAAAAGAGAATTAGAGAGGTGGAGGTCAAATCTAAAATGAACAGTAAATGCGAAGGTCAGCGTTTGGTCAAGCGCAATGAGGTGGGCAAATTATTTTGGAATTTATTCTATAACCGGATTTTGAATTAAAAGCGCTGGTGGTCATTGCAAGCCAGGGGGACTGGTGGGATGGGACGGGGAGTCAGGGATCATAGTAAAGATGTCTGTGATGGTACTGAGTCAGTGGCATCAATCCAAAGTAACCTCCATTAGGCTAGAGCAGAACCTCATTACAACAGATCACCCTAGGCATCTTTTTTGCCCTCAACTGTCCCTTCCAGGCAGCACTGCCTTCTAGACCAAAAAAAAAAAAAAAAAAAATTTTTCAGGTCACATGCTGCTACCCCTTACCCTTTGACCAAATCAATAGGCATTTCTAAATGGCCATGTATGGACACTTCAAATTCAGACAGCTTCAAGTTTTTAATGTAAATTACAGGCCTGCTTCATAGTATTCATTTAACCACACCTCTTTGGCTTTAAAATAATGAAAAGCAGACTCTATAAACATATTTTTCGGAAATCCTCTGGCGGACCACTTGAGCTTGCTCGCGGACCACTAGTGGTCCCCGGACCACACTTTGAGAACCACTGTTCTAGACACTACTCCCCCCAACTTAGGGTTAGAGTGATGGTTGAAGGGGTCAGGGTTAGGGTTAGGCTTAAAGGAATATTTCACCTCTTTGTAAAAAATGGTTATTCACCTCCTTACTCTGAGTTATATATGAGGGTAAAAGCATTTTGGTCATTTCAGTGCTTGTGTTTTCCTAGTATGGCATCACCAATAGTCGCCATTTTTTTTAGCTTTAGCTTAGCATAAGCGCTGGAATGCAAAGTTGCCAGATGGGACTCTTTGGTAACTTTACTTTCCAGTGCCTATGCTAAGCTAAAGGTAAAATCGGGGGTTGCCAGACTAGGACAAAACATGCACTGAGACCAAAATGCGCTTACTCACTTCTGTAACTCCAGGTAAGAGGATGAATAACCAATTTTCATAAAGAGGTGGACAATTCCTGTAAGGTAGTGGTTTTTAGACTGCGTTGCCTGGAAGGTGCCGTTGGGGGCAAAAAAAAAACACCATTGAGCGCTTGAGGAGATAATAATACTTCATATACGTCATAATACTTTTGTTCTCCCTTTCCGAGGGTTAGACGATTGACTCAAACGGGCATGTAAATGTGTTGCTATCTCTCCGAACCAAAGGATTTGTCGTAACATCTCAGACACAGAAGCCTCTTTATTGTGCGCAGGAGCTGAGACCTTGACATTCAGAGTGCAAAAAACAGCAGCCAAAGCAAAGGAAAGCAGCACACCGATATGAGCATGTCTTTATATTCCTAAGTACAAAGGGCTGGGATTTAAACATTGTCAAAGGGGCTCTGGTGCTCTGCTCTGCTCTCTCTCTCTCTCTCTCTCTCTCTCTCTCTCTCTCTCTCTCTCTCTCTCTCTCTCTCTGAGACCCAGGCTGATCTTGAATTACCCTTAGCCTTGTTATGTCTCGCAGGCAGCCGGTGGTGTGTGTGTGTGTGTGTGTGTGTGTGTGTGTGTGTGTGTGTTGATACAGACAGGCAGAATGCAATCCTAAATCAACACTCTGGAGAAGGGAATGTGTGAGAAGTCGGCCCCCGTAGGCATAGCCTGCTGATGCTCTGCTAACAAACATCACTTGTTGCAGAAACTATACACACACACACACACACACACACACACACACACACACACACACACACACACACACACACACACACACACACACACACACACACACACACACACACACACACACATACCTACACATGCATACAAACTGCAGATGCACTGCTAACAAACACCACTTGTTGCAGAAACCATACACACAGACAAACACACACACACACACACAGACAGACACACACACACGCTATACACACACAATCACATACCTACTGTACACATACGTACAGTACTTACACGCACACCTACTCCTGATGCTCTGCTAACAAACAGGACTTGTTGCAGAAATCACACACACACACACAAACACATACCTACAAGTACTTACACACACACACACACACACACACACACACACATATACATGCCGCTGATGCTCTTCTAACAAACACGACTTGTTGCAGAAACCATACACACACGTTGCACACATACACACTGCACACACAGTCACGCTACACACGCACACACACACACACACACACACGCTACATACACAAAAACACATACCTACACACATATATACTCACACACACACATACATGCCTGCTGATGCCCTTCTAACAAACAAGACTTGTTGCAGTCACACTCAGACACACACACACACGCTATACCCACACATACCCACACATATATAAACACACATACACACAGGCAGGCACACACACACATACACACACACACACACACACACACACACACACACACACACACACACACACACACAGGTGCACACACACACAAAAAGAAAATGCTTAGTCACACTGTGACACCCTTTTATCCCATGCTCCAATTCCACCTCTGTCTTTTTCTCACCCTCCCTCTCTCTCTTCCTGTCTCCTCTCTGCCTCCTTCCTTCGCTCCCTCGCTCCCCCTCTCTCTCTCTCTCCCTCCCTCTCTCCCTCCCTCCCGCTCTCTTTCGCTTCCCCTCTCTCGCTCTCCCTCTCTCCCTGTCTACCTGTCTCCCTCCCTCCCTCCCTCCCTCCCATTCTCTCTCTCCCTCCCTCTCTCCCTCCCTCTCTCTTTCGCTCCCTCTCCCTCCCTCTCTCTTTCGCTCTCTCTCTCTCTCTCTCTCTCTCTCTCTCTCTCTCTCTCTCCCTCCCTCTCTCCCTGTCTACCTCTCTCTCCCTCCCGCCCCTCTGCAACTCCTTGTCCCCTCCTCACCCCAGCGGTGTCTTGCGGCATGCCGGCGGCACCGGTCAATGGCGGCGTGCTGGCGCCGGACTACTCGGCGGGCACCAGGGCGACCTACTTCTGCAACGAGGGCTTCCGCCTCTCCTCCAAGGAGGTGACCACCACTGTGTGCCAGGCCGACGGCCTGTGGAGCAGCCACAACAAGATCCCACGCTGCACTGGTGAGTCACCCAGGGACATTGTCTGTGTGTGTGTGTGTCTGTGTGTGTGTGTGTGTGTGTGTGCACACGCAAGCGTGTGTGTCTGTGTCTGTGTGTCTGTGTGTGTGTGTACGCATGGTTGTGAGTGCGTGCATGCGTGTGTGTGTGTGTGTGTGTGTGTGTGTGTGCGTGTTTTTATGTGCATGTGTGTGTGTGTGTTTGTGTTTGTGCTTTTGGATGAATGAGGGAGTTGACTTGGCAACAGCACTGGCTCCAGTAAGCCTTTGACACTGTGGCCTTTCTGAACCTGGGGGTTTATGCAGATTACAGATACACAGATAAGCAGGGATAGCTTGACTTTACACATGCAATGCTGTGAATTAGTAGTGATTTATTAATCAATATGTAATGTAAGATTCAATGCTTTGGGAAAATAAATAGTCAACTAATTTGCATGCAGGATCCAGTGGTTCTGTAAAATATTCAAAGGAACATTATCCCTCCGTGAGGTTGTGTTGAAATGAATCATCCCTTTGTAAAGGACTCTTTTGCTACAGAAAGGAATATGGATGTGAATATATCTGGAGATATATTCTATATGTACTGTATATACTCTCTCTCTCTCTCTCTCTCTCTCTCTCTCTCTCTCTCTCTCTCTCTCTTTCTTTCTCTCTCTCTCTTTCTTTCTCTCTCTCTCATTAATTGAGTTACAGTGTGTGCTTTGGATCTACAATAAAAGAGCTTTATAAAAGGGCGATTCATGCTGTACATGATATGTAATGAAATTTCTTCATAGTCAAACAAGCAACACACTGAGATAAATGCAGTTTTCAGAAAATGCAGAAAATGTGTTGAATCAATAAGACATTTTTTTTATCAGTTTTCCCATTACATACAGATTGAGTGCAGTTGTAGAGACTCAAATCCCAACGCTCTGACATTTTGCATGACTTACACCACTTCTGAGAAATCTCTTTTGTACAAAGCTCTGTGGTAAATGTTACAGAGAAATTACACTTTCACAAAGACATGGTTTTTTCCAGTAAGTGGTATGCCCTCAGTGACAGACATTTTCATTTAACATTTATACATTTAGATGATGGGTTTTAAGTTTCTCACAAATAAGGGCAAACATTTCAGCTACAGTGAAAAGGGCTCTTTAAATTGTACCTTTTATAGCCTGGCAAACCATACAGTAACATTAAAATGTTTAGTGTGGTTACAAACAATAGACCAAACTCAGCTCTGGGCAGAATCAGCAAACTGCCTCTGCGCATACAGGACTAGCAGAGGGCTACAACCAATCTGAGGAACAAACAAAATGTCAGTGCTTATTAATAAAAATGGGTAACACTTTATTTGAAGATACCGTCATAAGACTGACATAACACTGTCATTAACTATCACATGACGTTGTTGACGTTATCAAGAATTTGTCATAAACTTTATAAGCCTGTCATGACTTCTGACATACCCTAACCCTAAACCTAACCCTAACCATGACAAATACTGGGTGACTCTTAATGACATTTAATGACAGAAGTCATGACAGGTGTATAAAGTTTGTGACAGATTCATGATAACGTCATGTCATAGTTAATGACAGTGTCATGTCAGTCTCATGATGGTACCCTCAAATAAAGTGTAACCAAAAAAGGATGTTCTTGGCAAAGCCTGCCCAATGACTCTCACAACACATAGAACATTGTGATTGGTGAACATCTACAAGAAAGGATGACAAGTGTGAGACATAATGACAACCACGGAAGTAATCTAGTGACAAGCAGGAGAATTTATCAAGACAGACTCTCGTGTGTATGTCATGAAAAAATGTTGTGAAAAAAGGGCATGATAGGTACGTTGTATTGGGAGACAAGGTATTTTAGGACCTAGCACGATTTGTATTGTACTCTCTTGCCTATTGTTCCAAAATGGTGGAATAACCTTCCAAAGACAAACAAACAAAACAAAACAAAAACACTCTCCGTCTTCAAGAAACTCTTGAAAACCCAGCTCTTCTGAGAGTGCCTCTTGTCCTCGTCCTCTTGTCCTCGTCTTGTCCCTTCAACCACTTGAGTGCACTAACTATGCACCTACAAGATCACTGTCTTGCATCCTGTGTTCACAAAACATACACCTATTGAATGAATTCAATACAAATGAAAAGTACAAAGTCTTTTAATGCAATTCTTAATGTCTCTAAAGTCCTCTATCCTTCTGCTTGCAGTCATGGTGTGCCCCAGCATTGGCTCCTTCACCTTGGATCACGGAAAGTGGCGGATCGTCAACGGCTCTCGCTACGAGTACGGCACCAAAGTGGCCTTCGCCTGCAACCCGGGCTACTACCGCCTGGGGCCCTCTCACATCCACTGCACCGCCAACGGCACCTGGAGCTGGCGCAACGAGAGACCACGCTGCAGGAGTAAGTTCAGCTGGCGGGGGTGGGGATGAGGATGGGGATGGGGGTAGAAAGGGGTGGTGGGAGCAGGGGTGTCGTAGTTGGGGGGAAAAAGGGGGACTGAAGGCCTGCGCACACCGGCTCAGACAGCATAGTGGAGCACTTTTGTATTCAACAGTTTTATTTTCCCCCAGCACACCGGCAGCACACAAGCATAGGACAGTAGCCTATGGAATCAACAGTGGATGTTTTGAACGGCTCCGACAAAATAGACTTCAATTGTAATTCACAATCGACAGCAGAAGAGTTTGGTGCTGGTGTGCGGGGTTGCATTGAAAACTAGACAAGCGCTCAGAGAGTGCAGACTTGCTGCTTAAGTTACCACGGCCCCAAGTAGTTGGAGGGATCTTGAGGAGTCTGGAATTCTATTACATGTGGTGAGATGTGGGGCGCATTGCCACTGCTTGTACCTAGGGCCCAGAATTTGGTGCTACACCCCTGGGTGGGAGTACCAAGGGTGGGTTACGGGAGCAAAGCCATTGTGAGGCAATCAAGTGCAAAGCTATTGTGCCATTATCCGATAGAAAGGGAGTCAGTGAGCACAGGGTGGGATATCAGATATGGGATTTTATTTACACTGCCCTGATTGCACTGGCTGTTGAGGAATCTCACGTCTCTGTTCAAACAACCAAATAAAAAAAAAAGAATAAATAAACAAATAACAAATAAATAAATAATAATAAAAAAAACCTGAGATGGCTGCTTTATTCCCAGGTTCCCATCATCAGTTGCTGGGGGCTGGCATTGCTATCTGTGCCTTTTATCAGCATTTTGAGGCGCGATCAGGACACTGATTTCAAAAGGATTATGCTGTGTGAAAAGCTGAACAAACCAAAGGTAGAAAAAAACAACAACAACAACAAAACAACAACAACAAAAAAATGGTGTCATCCATAAAATGTGATGCAGAGATGACAAACGCCCTAGCAGCATCCCGCTGCCACCCTCCTCTGAGATGGACCAAGGCTTGGAGAATTGGACGGAGAGGCAATAAGAACACTTTATCACTCTGGCTATCACCAACAGGATCCTGCTCTCATCTCAGGCCCAGGATGAAAAAAAAAGAAAAGAAAAGAAAACAAAAAAAAGAAAAGAAAAAAGAGACAGAGGGGCCCTGGCAATTCTGTAAAATGACAAATATCAAAGGACAGTGGCAAAACACGGCACAGCAGGGGAACAAACACAGACAGTGGCTAAGGCTGCGCACGGCTACACAAACACTTAGGAGAGGCAGTGGGGGGGTGTAGGGGGTGTGTGGGGGGTATGGGGGTGGGGGGGTGGGGTCCTGTGGTGAGAGAAAGATAGAAGCCACCGAGTCACCTCCAAAATTAATGAGCGCTCTTTTTCTCTAATCATCGTCACATGACAGTGTCGTTTTTCTCTCCACTGCATATTTGCCTGTCTGTGTGTGTGTATATCTGTCTGTGTGTGTGTTTGTGTTTGTGTGTGTGTGTGTGTGTGTGTGTGTGTGTGTGTGTGTGTGTGTGTGTGTGTGTGTGTGTGTATCTGTCTGTGTGTGCGTGTGTTTGTCTGTGAAGTGTGTCCCAGAGAACAGAAGTGGGGGCCCCTTTCCAAATTGGGCGTAAATTACAGTTGTACCTTTGACTTTGCAGCGAACGCCAACTCATTCTTCGCTCTCTCTCTCCGCAGTTATTTCGTGCGGGGAGCTGCCTACCCCGCCTAATGGGAGGAAAATTGGAACGCAGACAACCTTCGGCGCCACCGCCATTTTCACCTGCAACTCCGGCTACGTCCTCGTGGGCTCCACCGTCCGCGAGTGTCTAGCCTCAGGACTCTGGAGTGGACCTGAGACTCACTGCCTCGGTACTGTACCGTCCCTTCCAGAACCTTCTTCTTTTGTCTCTCTTTAACAGAATCTCCAGACGTATCGACCTCTGGTTGTCCAAGGCCACCGATTTCACAATGTCTTAGTGCGTTATTTTGGTCCTTGCCGAGGTTAAGGAGAAAAAGAATAGCAAAGCAGAATGCAATGAGCCCCAGCGACTGTAGTGAGTGTGTGTGTGTGTGTGTGTGTGTGTGTGTGTGTGTGTGTGTGTGTGTGTGTGTGTGTGTGTGTGTGTGTGTGTGTGTGTGTGTGTGTGTGTGTGTGTGTGTGTGTGTGTGTGTGTGTGTGTGGGGAGAGAGAGGGGGAGAGAGAGAAAGAGGGAAAGAGAGACAGAGAGAGAGAGAGAGAGAGAGATGGAAGGCCCCATTAATTCCCTTTAAAGCCCCTTCATGGCAGTGGCTCAGATGAGACTCCAGTCAAGTGTGAGACCTTCTCCCATCAACGCAAAGTTTCAAATGATCAGACCTCGCAGTCCCCTAAGTTCAGCCCCCCCCCCGCCACACACACACACACACACACACACACACACACACACACACACACACACACACACCAGACACCTCCTCCACGGGGCCGGCAGCAGCGCATTTGTTATTTATTTGTTCTGCTATGCTGTCTCGTTTTTTCGAATGAGGTTGCAGTTTTGTTGGTGTCACATATTTCTCCAACATTTGGCGTCCCGTTATACCTGTCACGAGTATAAATGACTCCCACACTTACTCGTGTGATAGCTGAGCACCTGCAGCAATTACTGAGAGGGCTGTAGTCAACAAGACGGCAGTTGCTGAATCTGACTTCTTCCCGCTTGTAGCCTAGCATGCCATAAATTGATTCGCCATAAATCTATTTATAGTGGTTATCATCGCTGGGTATGTATAAAAGAGCTATGACAGTCTACTTAGTACCTGTCCAGTACTAAGTCATTTGTTACTACTGTGGAAGCATCTGTGGGCAGAGTAGGATACTTCACACTGTTTTGTAAACTTATTGTAATTTACTTCAAGTAAGCTACGTCTGTCTTGTTTCTTTCTTGTTTCTTTCAATAATAGCTTATTATAGACTATAGTCTCAGTGTATATGCCAGTGTACGTTAAGTCACCATGGTTACAGTAATCTCCCGTTTATTATCCGAGGTTAGTGCAAGGGTGAGGGCTATAAATGGCAATGCATTTATTTTCATCATTCTACTTTCTAATGAAATCATGATCTGATTGTGGTTCAATAGGTAATGTTTAGTAAACTGAGGTTGAATCATGGGTATGGTCAATACATGGTTTTATTATTTTATTTTTTTTATACTGGCCTCAGGTTTATACATGGTGCAAATTTTATTCAGGAAATTACTGTATTGCCAGTGCAAATGCAGCAGTGAAGTTTTGTGTCAGTTTTAATGTTTTTGTGTGTGTGTGTGTGTGTGTGTGTGTGTGTGTGTGTGTGTGTGTGTGTGTGTGTGTGTGTGTGTGTGTGTGATATTTCTCTGCAGCTGGTCACTGTGGGGTCCCGGAGACTATTGTAAACGGGTTGGTGGTGGGCGAGAACTTTGGCTACCGGGATACAGTGGTGTACCAGTGCAACGCAGGCTTCAGACTCCTGGGCTCGTCCGTACGCATCTGCCAACAGGACCACCAGTGGTCTGGGCAGCTGCCCTCCTGCATGTGTGAGTGCCTGGAGTGTCTGTCCTTCTCCCCCACAGCCCAGATCCAGAGATACCACTGGTGCCAGTATTTGCATTTGCCTTTGAGAAGCTCAGATGCAAAAGCCTCTAAATGCATTTTCCGACATATTTTAAATAATACTTTCCGGGCAATCTCAGTAAAACTGCATTTTTTTTTATCAACTGCAAAAAAGTCAGGCCAAAACAATCCAACTGGTGTTGGAATGACAATACAGTTCATCAAAATTATAAAAATATATATCTGTAAATTCTTTGCAAGTGGACTTTGGGAGGCTTTTGCATCTGAACTCATTTACATTTATGAATTTAAAAGACATTTTATCCAGTCACTTTACTATTATTATTACAACTATTATGCCTATTGGAACAACTTGGGGCTAAGCTCAAGGGCACAACACTGGCAGATGGGATTCAATCCCACTATTTTTAAGCTACTAGCACACTAGCTGGGTTCTAGAACTGCTACACCACCACTTTTTTGGGTTGGAGGTAGGGGGAGATTTGATCGTGGTTGAAAACACGGTTTTAAATATGGTGCCCAACACAGCAAGACAGAAATCAAGGCATCATCATGTGGTAGGAAAAAGGAAAAGAACACCCTGTCAATTTAAATCAATAAACCTTGAATTTCAGTTTTAGCCAACAATTGGCACATCCTGAGATTGGGGGGGGGGTGAATTGTTATATATTTTATTTTACCAAAAGAGCCAACTCACAATACATGCTGTGAAGGCTTTCAAGGACAATCGAGAGAAGAAACCCTGTAATTTTTTTTTACCCTTAATTCACTGAGCAGGTGCTGAAAGTGAATAGTACAGCAGGAATGCCAAGCAAACAGTGCTTAAGTGAAAGCAAACAAAGCTCACGGAAAGGGTAGCAAAAGCATGAGCGATGTTGTAAACAGGTCTTTTAGCAGATAAATCCGCACATTAACTATATCAACAAGGCCAGAGGCAGTCCCTATTCAAATTGCCAATTTTCTGGTTAATTAAACGAACAGTTTGCATACTGAAGTTCTTACGGCAAAAAAAATAAAATAAAAATAGCATGATGTTAATCCACATGTGGATATATTCACAGTTGTGCAAACATTGTAGGCCATGGAGGTCTGTGTAGCGATCCCCAAGAATTATTTAAGGGGGGAAGGGCACGTCTTCACCGAACGAGCCGGGAATGTGTCATAAAACAGGCTTTTACTTGTCAGTTTATGTTGGTTAGCGAGGCTTGATCATTGCCAGTCAGTCACGGTATGACAGAATTATAGGTGCTAGGCCTACAAGCTAATAAAGCCTTATATTGGGACTGTAAAAGCCATGGCTTTCAGATGCACCAGTTAGATCAATGAGTCAGTAAATGAACTTATCGGCAGACGCCAAATCCTCGTTTTTTTTTCCTTACCCATTTTTAACGAGGTGCCCTCCCGTGTTTTTGCAACACACAGCTGTGAGCTGCGGCCACCCGGGGAGCCCCATCTACGGCCGAGCGGCGGGTGAAGGATTCAACCTCCACGACGTGGTCAGCTTCGTCTGCAACAATGGCTACATCCTGGAGGGGCCGTCCCAAACGCAGTGCCAGGCCAACCGGCAGTGGAGCCACCAGCCTCCCCTCTGCAGAGGTAGCATAGCCACGCCAGCCAAGCCTTAACCAGCCAACCAGCCTCCCCTAAGTCCCAGTCACATTGCATTGTCACTGCAAACACACACACACACACACACACACACACACACACACACACACACACACACACACACACACACACACACACACACACACACACACATACACACAAAACACACACATGCACACATACTTGCACACACACACATGCACGCACACAAAAATATGTGCACATTCACACACATGCACACACACAAAAACATGCACACACACACACACACACACACACACACACACACACACACACACACACACACACACACACACACACACACACACACACACACACACACACACACATACACACACACACCCAAATGTTGCAGAGGCGTAATGATCAGGCAGAATAATTTCCTCATATTGAGTTTTTCATTGGTGGTCATGATGACTACATTTCAGACATGTTTTATATTCACTGTTCCAAGCGTGCTGCAGTTGTAATCACTGTATGAATAAAACCAATTTTGTCCCCACCAAATTTGTCAAGATGATTAGCTTGGGCTTCTTTTCTTTTTAAGAAGTGGAGCTGGAGGAATTCTCTGAGACTTTGCCGCCCTGCAGCAGAAGTGTTTTGAGGGCTTAATTTGTTGTATTTCTTACAGTCTAGGCCCTTGTTTATGCTGCAGGATAATGCGTCTCCCTAGCACACACACACACACACACACACACACACACACACACACACACACACACACACACACACACACAGTGACATATTTAACAATGCGGCGAGACTGATTTATGGATCTTATTTTGCCAAATACATTTTTCTTTCTTTCTTTTTTTTTTTTGCTCAACTTTTCATTGTTTTCCTCTAGTGGTCAATTGCACTGATCCTGGAATCCCAGCCAACTCCATCAGACAGAGCAAAATCGAACACGGCAATTTCACCTTCGGAACGGTGGTCTCATTCGACTGCAATCCTGGATATTACCTGTTCGGGTCGTCCGTGCTTACCTGCCAGCCTACAGGCTACTGGGACAAGCCCTTGCCAGAGTGCATCGGTGAGTCAACTTTGTCTACATCCTTGTTCTACATCCTTGTTCTCATCCCTTTTGTAAGGCAGAAATAATCCATCCTGAATGGCTCTGGAATCAACACTGTCATCTTATGCTTATCTATCAATGTATTGGCTGAATGTAATATTGGACAAACGCCACTCTTTTATGCTCTCTCTCTCTCTCTCTCTCTCTCTCTCTCTCTCTCTCTCTCTCTCTCTGATTATGACTTGTATTCAGTTTAACTGCTACTGATGCATTGAAGTTTCTGAGTTAATATGAAGTAAATCTTTCATTATTATTACCGGCACAGAGTGCAGTGTGTACCAGTATTTCACACTAGAGTGTGTGTGTGTGTGTGTGTGTGTGTATCTCCTTTGTAGTATTCAAGGTCAATCTATTAATCTTCAGATTAATTGTAGTTTTCTCGCAATATTTACCAGTACAGTAATAAGTATGCCTCTGTGTAAAGTTCAGAACGGGCCTAAGGGAAGCAGGGCCTAGCCTTTGACTTCTTCTCTGGTTCTTTTCTTTTTCCCTGATTCAATCCCTAAGCCTCTGTGTAGCAAGGCTTGATCCAAGGGTAGCTCTCTTGTGTTTCCCTGACCCTTCAGCCGAGAGTTGAAGTCTCCACTCGCAGTGAGAATCATGTTAGCGATATTTAAAGACCTCCTACAAAGCCCACAAGCTTACGGCTACGACAGTTAGCTAACATTACCGTGTTTTTTTTCTCTCTCTCTCTCTCTTTTCTTTTCTTTTTTTTCCTCAGCATCACTCATCACCTATTGTTTTATTTTTAAAACGTGTAATGAATGCGAGGTCACGCGGGGTCAAGCACTGATTATGTAGGTGCTTCAGCAGCGGGTTGGCTCTGGTTAAGAGAAGAGCCCGCTTGGCCCGCTTAGCCACGAGGCGCTAATTGGCTGCCGCCTTCCCTTTTGTTATGGACATCCCGCAGACTAATTGGATCAGAACCTGGGTCTCTGACAAGCACTCCTGACGTGTGTCTGTGTGGACACTGGTTCCCCTAAAGCTTGAAAGAGAGAGAATCCACAGAGAGGGAGGGATGGGGGGGGGGGGGGGTTGGAGAGTGGGAGAGGATAGGAAAGATAGAGAGAGAAAGAGAGGGGGAGATGGAGAGTGGGAGAGGGTCGGGGAGAGAGAGAGAGGGAGGGGCTGCTGGAGAGAGGCAGAGCAAGAGAGAGAGAGAGAGGGGGGGGGGAAGGAGGGGAAGAGAGTGGGAGAGGATAGGAAAGAGAGAGAGGGAGATGGAGAGTGGGAGTTAGAATGGAAGAGAAAGAAAGAGAGGGTGAGATAGAGAGTGGGAGTTAGAGGGTCGGAGAGAGAGAGAGAGAGAGAGAGAGAGAGAGAGAGGGAGAGAGAGAGAGAGAGAGAGAGAGATAGAGAGAGAGAGAGAGAGAGAGAGAGAGAGAGAGAGAGAGAGAGAGAGAGAGAGAGAAAGACTAACCTGATTTCTCACTCCCCTCTCTGCACAGCAGTGTTTTTCATCAGCTGGAATTTGAATGGTAAATGAATGAGCTAAGGGACCTTGGTACTGTGCACTGTGAGAGAATAATGCTGTCAGTCTCTCTAACTCCTCAAGTCTGTGTTCTCTCTGTCTCTCTTAGTGTGCATATCTCTGTGTGTGTGTGTGTGTGTGTGTGTGTGTGTGTGTGTGTGTGTGTGTGTGTGTGTGTGCGTGTGCTCAGATCAGAAACGTTTGTAAATTACCTCTGTTCCGTCATTTATGCCTCTCGGAATCATTTTATGTTAGCGCGGGCTGTCATCACACCTGCAAACTGCTTTCACAAGCATAAAATCGGATTAAAATAGATGTACCCTTGCGCTTCGACTGTCCAAGCCCAAATCAAACCTGACGGAGTTGAGTGTGGAGAGTACAACTCCACTGGAAGATAAAAGAGTTTCCGGCTTGCTTTATCTCCCTCTT
>JAODXP020000023.1:4944113-4946613 GCA_027497455.2 Sardinella longiceps | reverse complement strand
GTCCTTCTCTTTTGCCCGCGTGTGGTGAATTTTACTGTGCTGGGGGAAACGCAGGGGAATTCTCCGAAAACCCGGTGGGGGGAAGTACTTCTGTATTCTCTGTGATTACTCCCAGGCCACTCTGCATAGGTTTGATGTCCCAGTTCGCAGCATAGCCACAGATCAGTGGGCCTCTCCTCACCCACGCTCGGCTTCATTAGATCATTACAGCGCCTTTCACCGCTCTTCCAGGTTAGCCCCGCAACAAGATCAAATCACGTTGGATCTCAACTCACACTACCCAAAGATGAAGTGCTATAGGTAGAGGCGCTTGAGATTTTTCTTGCATTTTCTTCCTAAATCGCTTAAAGTGACTTGACCACGTTTTTTTTTTTTTCTTTTTATTAATTTATTTCCACATTTAGCAGAGGCTTTCATCCAATGTAACTTCGTTTGTCAATTACTTCAAGGCCAGTCTCCCCTAAATAACTTATTAAGTATCTTGCTCAAGAGCGAAACAGTTAGCCTAGAAATCTAGACACCCCTAACGGCAGTAAATGTAATTTTCAGCCAAGGAAAGTCTAGCAACTTTCTGTTTGCTTGCGAGCTGGACACATAAAACTAGACTAATCAGCATGAAGAATGGAATTCTTCTTTGCTCTGATTGGTGGCTGTACTATCCTTTTGCGTGCTGAGTAATTTGAATGACAACCCTTAAGATTCCCCGGACCTTATATCTTTTGGCGTTATCAAGATGACATAATGTTACAAAACGTTTAATACGTCACCCATAGGGATGAATGGGAACTGTGGCAGATCGTTTCGACTGCTAAATTGATTGCGGCATTGATGTATGTGTTTGTGTTTGGGCCAGGCTAGACAAAGCAGAAGCGAGTGGCTGGGATTTGAATCCAGAATTTTTTGCACCGCTAGCATGCTAGCTAGGCTCCTGAACCGCAACGCTAGCACCACCACTGAGCTATTGTGCTTTAGGAGGGTCCAAGATAGCTAGTGCCCCGTGCTATCCCTGGCTGAAGATCACTTATCTACACAAAGCACATTGGATATGGGACCCCCGTCCAACAGCGCTGGCACTGGGCGGTGTCTTCCGAAGGCTCCAGGAAGACACAGGGACACAGAAATGGATCAATGCATTGTGGAACAGTTACCATCAGGAGTCACAGAGACACAGAGACATGCCATTTTCCCTCCTTTGTTTTATTTCTTTCCTTTCTTTATTGCTTACTTTCCTGTTTTTCTTTCTTTTTGTCTTTCTATCTTATCTTTTTTACTTGCTTTCTTTCAATCTTTCCTGTCTTTCTATACTGTCTTTACTTTCTTTGTTTCCTTCTCCCATCTTTCTCTCTCCCCTTTCTTTCTTTCTTTCTTTCCTTCCTGTCTTTCGTTCCTGTCTTTGTGTCTTTTTTCCCTGTCTTTCTTTCATTCTCTCCTTCCGTTCTGTCTTCCTCTCTTTATAATTCTCTAACATTTCTTCCTTCCTCCTTTTCTTCCCTTCCTAACTCACTCACTCTTTCTCCGCGGCTCCCACGTTGTGTAACTCCCAACCTTCAAAGCTTCATTATGCCACTGGCTGTGAGCGCAAGGCAGTGTGGGTGGGTGGGTGGGTGGTTGGACGGAGTCTTCACACCCAACCTCTGTTCCAATTAGTGGGAGTCGGAGCTGTCGCAGCTCACGAGGAGAGTTGCCTCACCTTTGCCTGGGAAAGTTTCGAGCAAACGAGCTTGCAGCAGGAGCACCACAACACACACACACACACACACACACACACACACACACACACACACACACACACACACACTGTGGCTATTTCTTGAATCTATACTTGCAGATGACAGCCAGCCATGGTGACTTAAGTCAACAAAATGAAGAAACCAATTTGTTCCTCTTCTAATGTGACTGGAACTATAAGGGAACTAATGTTGACCCTGGCATCAACAAGCAGCATTTATATGACCTCAGGAACTTATGCAATACCAATTATTCCAGTTTGACCTCTCAGTAGCATTTTTTTTCTTCTTTTTTAACAGCATCTTATAAGAATAACAGAAACATGTATGACTAAGTGGAGGCTATGCTTGTTAGTTACATTAGCAGTGTGTGGTACTGTGAGTTAATTGCACCTGACACCTATTGGTTGTATCATTATTATCGGACTGGAATGGTGGCGTAGCCTGTTTGATGAGTGTCGTGAGTGTGTGGGTTTACAGGCTTCCCGTACGCCATGTCAGAGAGGGCAACACTGACTCATATAGCAGCACAGGGGACAGCTACCATACAACCATCTGGACAGATCATCTAACCAGGACAAACTCTGGACAAACAGTTTTCTATTTGTCTATCTACACTACAGTATCTATCTACCGATGTCCCCCACTCTCTCTCTCTCTCTCTCTCTCTCTCTCTCTCTCTCTCTCTCTCTCTCTCTCTCTCTCTCTCTCTCTCTCTCTCTCTGTCTGTCTGTCTGTCTGTCTGTCTTTCTTTCCATCTACAGTAGGCCTAT
>JAODXP020000023.1:4929113-4939113 GCA_027497455.2 Sardinella longiceps | reverse complement strand
TACGGATTCAGTTTTCTCTGCTGAGGTATTTTACAGGGACGTGTCGCTGTAAATACCCAGCCTTTCACCCTATTGAAGGAAATGGGAAATCTTTTTGTTTTCCCCTCATATCTCCAGGCAGTTACTGTTTGATGGGTTTCTGCTTTTTGTTGCAATGAGGTCCTCTTGGCCCCGCCACCTTGACCATGCCATCTCCAGGGCAACAGGTTATTGGTTGCCGCGGCAGCAAGCAAGCAAGCGAGCGAGCGGCCGCCCGCCCGCCCGGCCCGGCAGTAAAGTAGATTTACAGATTGTTGCTTTCCCCGTGTCTTCTTGAAGGCAGCCATCTCTCAGAGCCGCGCCAGGACGGACGAATGGAGAATGGAGGATGGAAGAGATCTACTCCAGTCTGTTTCTAACAGCTTGTTTTACACCCAACCCTGTGGCACTGATACTTGGGCTTTTTACTGATGTTCACACACAAAATAACACCCGAGGAAAATGAAAATGCCTCTGAATCGTAACGTGGATGTTGTACTACATCCCTCTCAGTCACTCTGCAGGAAGGCCCTTAAAGGGCTGCATGTTAGTTATGACATGGATGGGATTGCTACTGTATGTGCGTTTGGGTAGAGGAGCTATGGTTCATATTTTTAGGATGAAAAGGCCAAAAATTACCTTAAATGAAGGAACACAATGTATTCAGTACTAATCACATGGATGCAAATCTGCACTCAAGACTGCAGTCCTCAAAAGGACTCAAAACCAAACCTATAGTTTTCCATGACATCTATAGCAGTTTGTGTGTGTGTGTGTGTGTGTGTGTGTGTGTGAATCTTTGTGCATATTTTGAGACTCTGTCCCCCTCTGTCTTTAGCGGTGCAGTGTGGAAACCCGGGAACGCCCATTAACGGGCGTGTATCACGAGTTGACGCCACCTCCTTCTCCCACTCCATCGTGTACTCGTGCGCGGACGGGTTTCGCCTCTCCGGAACGCCTGCACGCACCTGCCTGGCCAATGCCACCTGGTCTGGCTCCGAACCCAACTGCACACGTGAGTTGGCCAAGTTACACACACACACACACAAACACTAACATACACACTCAATTTCAAACACACACCCTGACACACACTGAGCAAAAAAATTCAGAGTTCTGTTTCTTAGTCTGCCTCTCTCTCTCTGTCACACACACACACACACACACACACACACACACACACACACAAACTTTAACATATACACTCAATTTCAAACACGCACCCTGAAACACACTAAACAAAAAAGTTCAGAGTTCTGTCTCTTAGTCTGTCTCACACACACACACGTACACTCTCTCGCGCACACACACACTCACACACACTCAAACACACAAACCCCACATTTACAGTAATTTATTGTCACATACTGTTCAACTGTGTAATTCGTCAGACACACCTATCCATTTTGTTTCCTTCTTATGTTCACGCTCACATGCCCATGCACATGCACACGCAAACACACATTTGTGCCAAACACACACACACACACACATACACACACACACACACACACACACACACACACACACACACACACACACACACACACACACACACACTCACACACACACACTCACAAACACACAACACACAAATGCGCATGCATGCATCGTTCCAAAAGCAGGCTTGTAATCCTCTGTGAAATGAGACAGATGGAGAAGCACACACACACACACACACACACACACACACACACACACACACACACACACACACACACACACACACACACACACACACTTTATTCCCCCCGCCTCTCCTCTTCTCCCCATCCATCCAAATTAAACATAGGCCATTTGTCAGGTACACACACACACACACACACACACTTGATCCAGTCAGCACGGCTGCTGGATCTGGATTGAGTTGTATCCTCTCCTGGACACCCGCTGCGACTGCTATTCTCCCTCTCTCCACAAACACACTTACAGTAACGGAGTGGGCTGTGTCGGGAATTGACACAGAAAAATACACCCCACTCATCTAACACTCACACACACACACACACACACACACACATACAAAAAAACAAAAATGAAAAAAACCCTTCCTCATTAATCTAGAAAAATGAGATTTAGTCGCAACGTAGCAGCTACGTATGCTTGAGTAATGTCCGAAATGGAATGACGGCGGTGGAGGCGGCATGGCGGCATGGCGTGGTGGATCCGAGAGCCGATCCTTCCCAGACTGTCAAATACTCCAAGATTGATGCTGGCGTGGTGTTGCACTAATGAGCGGGGGGGATCAAAGGGGGTCGCCGGTGAATATCAATGGGCCACTTGTCTGTCATTAGCCAAGACACTCACGGTCCCATGATGCATTGCGGTGGCGGGGTAATGGATGGAGTGTCGGGATTGACATTGGATGATGGCGAGGGTAATGAGAGTCGCTGGCTGAGTGCTGATAGACACAAGACAGCCCCTTGCGTCAGCCTCATTAGCCCTTGGGTACACACACACACACACACACACACACACACACACACACAAAGGCATGCACACACATATATAGGCATGCATGCACACACACATATAGGCATGCTCACACACACACACACACACACACACACACACACACACACACACACACGCGCACACTCACAAAGGCATGCACACACACATGTAGGTAAGCTCGCACACACACACACACACAAGGCATGCACACACACATATAGGCATGCTTACACACGCACACACACACACACACACACACACACACGCGCACACACACAAAGGCATGCACACACACATATAGGCATGCTTACACACGCACACACACACACACACACACACACACACACACACACACACACACACATGTACACACACATGTGCACACACAAACACACATCCATACACATGCACAAACACATATCCACACACATGCACACACATATACACATACACATACACACACGCACACACAAACACACATACCCTCACTGGTGTACACAAATCCATATGCATGCAAATATGTGCTCACATTTATATACAGTACACACACGCATGCATGTCCCATTTGTGTACACACAGATATGCACATGCATACACAGGCACAGTTATCTACACGCGCAGTCGCGCACTCACACATGCTTGCACATACAGTGCACATGGATGCTTTTACACATGTATGTATGAAAGCAGACACACATGCACACACAGACTTGTTTATTCACATGCATATACATGCACACACCCATGTGCGCGCGCGCGCACACACACACACACAAACACATACATTCATGTAGGTTACATTTAAAAACACTGTACATTCACACAGAAAAAAGGTTCACACCTGTTCACACACACACACACACACACACACACACACACACACACACACTCACACATGCATAAAGACACACATTCATGCATCCATATGTACATTCAAAAGTAGAGTACATTCACAAAGAGAAAGGTTCAATACTCTTCATGACTACAAGCTGCATGAGGTGAATGACGATGAGAACAACAACAAGACAAACACTGAACACATAGTTCATGACAGTACAAGGTTACAAGGTTACATTGTCAAGCACACAGTTCAATGTGGTATGAAGGCCAACTATTAAGACTGCAGCAAACATGGGGAGATGTACCGTAAATACATACTGTACATAAACACACACACACACACACACACACACACACACACACACACACACACACACACACACACACACACACACACACACACACACACACATACATACACACACACACACACACACACACACACACACACACATACACATACAAATGCAGATGTCTGAAGAAGGTGCTCTAAAATCCATTGCTTCAATCCTAACCTCCATAAATGGTGTTTGAGTGCCCAGGTGAGACACTTTGCACTGTGTCTTATACTCAAAACCTGCGCCACACACACACACACACACACACACACACACACACACACACACACACACACACACTGTGTTTATACACATGCAAACAGCACACATATGTGAGAACCAAAGGACAATCAAATCTCCCTAGTAGGCCTAATATATGCACATACCCTTACACATATACAGAACAAATACGGAGAAACACACACACACACACACACATTCACACCCAAAACTGTAAGTAAGTCCCCTGTCTTTTGAAAAGGGAGAAGAAAAAGTTTTCTAATCTATATTGGGATGGGAAAATGAATGGAGCTTGGCCTAAATGAATAATGCAGCCTGGTTGTGGTACAGAATAATACAGCTGTAGAAAGACTCAGGAGCTGTTGAATGGCTTAACTCTACCCCCTGATCATCTCTGTGTACACCACTGCACACACACACACACACACACACACACACACACACACACACACACACACACACACACACACACACACACACACACACACGTGCACACCACTGCATAAGCAGCCTCCCCAAAAAATCACCTCTTTGTATCACTAACAGTTAATTCCTCTGACCCAGTTTGAGCAAAATAAAATATAATCTCCCTGGCTTAACGCTAAATAGCAATATATTAACATGTGTATTTATGTAGGGGTGATTATTGTTTTTTTTATTATTATTATTCTTGTGGGGTTTTTTTTTTCTCCCTGTGATGTTGCTTGGCAGTTCGTTTCATCTTTGGTGGGTAAAGAGAGAGTGAAAAAAAGGAAAGAAAAGAAGAAAGGAAAATATGTGCGGTTCCGGAATGTTCTCACTCCAGTCCTCACTCTGATTGGTTGTCTGGAGTCTCACTGGTGAGAGTACCAGCAGCAGCAGCAGCGCCAGCAGCAGCTCCACAGAGGGCCAGAGTGCCCGTCGGTAGAGAGACTTGGCGTCTGAATAAGAATCAATTACCCCCCCCCCCCAAAACACACACACACACACACACACACACACTCACACATGCCACACACTCACTCTCTCACACACACACACACACTCACACTCACACCACACACACACACACACACACACACACACACACACACACACTCACACATGCCACACACTCACTCACACACACAGACACACACACACACTCACACATGTCACACACTCACACACACACACACACACACACACACACACACACACACACACACACACACACACACACACACACACACACACACACACACACACACACACACACAGACACACACTCACACACACACACACACACACACACAGACTGACCTTTGTGTTATGCTAGTGCCTTGGCCGTTTGAAGTTTTCCAGACTTGAAATTATATGCAGACGAACTCTCCACACTCTACAACAAGGCTCTGGCAGTGAGGGAAGAAGGGAGGGAGGGAGGGAGGGAGAGAGAGAGAGAGAGAGAAAGAGAGAGAGGGAGAGAGAGAAAGTGGGTGGTTTCATGTTAGCATGTGTCAAGGGGTGCAAAGGGGAGCCCTTCATTAAGTTTGGTAATGAATGTCTTGACTAAATGAGGTTTCGGGGAGGTCTTGTATTTTAATTTTTGCTCATATATTATGGGGTGCCACCTCAGTAGCAAAAACTCAAGAAGCCATAGACCTACACATGCTATGTAGTGTGTGTGTGTGTGTGTGTGTGTGTGTGTGTGTGTGTGTGTGTGTGTGCGTGCGAGCATGCGGGTGTCCGAGCATGCCTGTGTGTGTGTGTGTGTGTGTGTGTGTGTGTATCCGTGTGTGTACGAGCATGTGTGAGTGTGTGTGTGTGCAAGCATGCGGGTGTGTGAGCATGTGTGTGTGTGTGTGTGTGTATGTGTCTGTATCCGTATGTGTGTGTGTGTGTGTGTGTTCGAGCATGTGGGTGTGTGAGCGTGTGTGTGAGCGTGTGTGTGTGCGTGTGCGAGCATGCGTGTGTGTGAGCGTGTGTGTGTGTGTGTGTGTGTGTGTGTGTGTGTGCGTTCTCAATGGAAAATAGAGAAGGCACAATCATGCAATATTGTAGTTTACTCAAGCAGGACAAATTGCCCAGCAGACCAGCAGGTTTTCACACCAACTTAACATTTATTAGATGTCAAGGGACATACGATCATTGCATATAAATGTCTTCCCCGACACAACTGTGTGTAGCATGTTAAAAATTAATTATCGCACTTTCTCAAGGTTCATAGACTGAATTTGCATCTTACTGAGGGGAATGGACCAACTGGGGCGTCACGATACAACAAACACACATGCAAAAAATAAATAAATAAATAAATAAAAAGTTGTTGTTGTTGTTGTTAAGGCTGAATAAATTTAGAAACTCCCTGAAGCTAAAACTGCTTGGGGCTATGAGGTCACAACAAAGACACTAATTCAACACGCCAGTAGACAATACATGGCCAACCAGCAAACCATTCAGAGGAATGCAATCGCCAGCGGGCTCAAGTTGTAAAACAAGAGATGGGTTACCTACAGTAGGAATGTGATGTTGGAATAAAGTAGGCCCTGATGGGCAATATCAGATGTATTGAAGGCATGCAGAGCATGTCTAATGATGCTAAGTAAGTACAGTGGGCTAAGTAGGTAAGGAGATCTTTATTGGCTCTTTAGAAGAGAAATGTGTCTTGGGCATACAATAGCACTGGCATCACATACAGCATACACAATAAATAAGACACACACACACACACACACACACACACACACACACACACACACACACACACACACACACACACACACACACACACACACACACCTTTAAGCTTCCACCACAGCCCTGGTGGCCAGACATTTAAGTTAAGGGAAATCCTTCCTACTCCATGTGGAGCATTTGGCGGTGCCCATCTTTGTTTCCATAAACCTAGGCCACATGGCTGCACAGGGCAGTATGACTACAGTGGGGGGTTAGTCCCCTGGTAGACCCATCCGTGGCCTTCATACCACATTGAACAGTGTGCTTAACCATACCTAATCCATCTAGATATCCAAGCGCCAGGCTAGAGACAGTAGTTGCCATCTTTATTTTATATGTGTTTTTTGGTATGACCCAACTCACGATCAAGAGGTAGACAATCTACCACCAGGCCACTGGTGCTGTGAGAAATTTGGGGTTCAGCATCTTGCTCAAGGGCACTTCGATCATCGATTCTGCTACCTTCCGGTTACCGAACGACACCTGTACCACCTGTGCTATCACAGTCCTGGTGGCCAGGCGTGAGAAATAAGGAGTGTTCAGTGAATCTCATCCACTGGGGCTCCGCTACCACCCTGCTAGCTTGAGTGATACTGCTGAGCTGTAGTCAAATGCGCTGTGCTGTCTGCTCCATAGGTGATGCTATTATTAGCCTCGCTGGGAGAATTGTGCCACTCTCTGCAGCCTACGCAGCTTGGCAGAGAAAGCAGATGAGGACAGAGAACACACATTTTACTTCTTTATTTGTGTCCACAATTCAAAATAATGATACTCAAAGACACAAATTTTAACAGCTGCAATAGATGCACAAGAGTGAATTAGCTATATGACTGACATTGGTCAAAGCAGCACAAATTAAACACACATTATGGATATATACAGCATCTTCTTTTCCAGACATGGTAACTGCCTATTAAAGATGATATTGAGCAGTATTTAGCTAGCTGTTTTGCTTTTGATTTTGAAAAGCCAATTAACCTGAGCCCCCTTGTGACTAACCTATGCACATGGCCTAGGCTGCCAAATATGAACACAAGCAACTGACAATTATAACCAAGATTACTTATTTGCTGTACAAGAGGTTGGTATTTCACTGCCTTCTCTAGGAAGGTTTCCTCCAAAAAGGGATCAAAGCAACAGGCAACTTCCAGAATAAAAACATTTCTTTGGTTCTCATCAATAATGGTAATATCAGGTCTGTTAGCTTGTACAGTATGAAATGCAGACATACCGTGATTTAGTTGAAACATGTATGGTTTGACAACACGGTTTGTATAAACTGTCACTGTAGGCAAGAAGATAGATGATAATTGATGTAGCAAAATGTCCACAATCCTATCGTGCCTACTAATGTATAGATCTTTATAGAAAATACAGCCATTCAATACATGTGAACACACACACACACACACACACACACACACACACACACACACACACACACACACACACACACACACACACACATTTTTTCTCTCTCTCATATACAAACACACACACACACACGCATCCTCTTTCACTCTCTAACACACATACAGACATGCACACACAAATACACTCACATACACACATTCACTCTCACTGTCTCAAAGATGCACACAAATAGACTCACATACACACATTTATCTTACTCTCTGTCTTTCTCTGTCTCACACACACACACACACACACACACACGCACACACGCACACACACACACACACACACACTTCAAGTGCAGGAATGGCATGATTGACAGAACACATCCGTTGCAGAACCTTGGAAGACCTCAGATTTTGATTCCCATTAAGGCACTTCTAGAACTGATAAAACGTGTTGTTCCCAAACTGACTGATTGGATAGTGCAATGCACACAATCAGTGAGTGCGGTTGCATCAGTGAGTGTGGTTACATGGCCATGAATAATCTAATTATAGAGATTCCAAGGTGCATTCTATAGAACAGTATCCAAGGAGATGCATTCAGAAACTCCGAGACAAAATATTCTGTTAAATGATCAGATGTCCATGTAACCACACTTAAGCCGTCCATACCCTGGCTCCGACAGCATTGCGGAGCACTTTAGTATTCGACAATTTCGCAACTAAGTTAGCACAGTTGCATGTGAAAACGACAATGGATGTCAATGGACAACTCCGACACAATAGACTTCAATCGTAATTCACAATCGACGGCGGAAGAGTTTGGCGCTGGTGTGCGGGGTTGCATTGAAAACAATGGAATAGAATGTTGGAAGAGGAGTGCTCAGCACTGTGTCAGAGCCGGTGTGCCGTTCACTTTAGTGATATTTGATGCTGAAAGGAAGTGTGTGTGTGTGTGTGTGTGTGTGTGTGTGTGTGTGTGTGTGTGTGTGTGTGTGTCACTGTGTCCCTGCTCCAGTGATCAGCTGCACAGACCCGGGTATCCCAGCCAATGGGCTGCGCCAGGGAGAGGACTTCACTGTCGGGCAGAACGTCACCTTCTCCTGCCAGCCGGGCTTCGTCATGGCCAACAGCACCACCCCCAGTCGCACCTCCACTTGCACCCACAACGGCACGTGGAGTGAGGCCCTGCCCACCTGTAAAGGTAAGTCAGCCAGCCGGCCAGCTTTGATGCCGAGAGCAAGCTCACACACTTCTTCACATGTGTCTGTGTGTGTGTTCGTCTTAGCGTCTATGGTTTAAGGTTCAATGTTTTTTTTTTTCCTGTGTGTGTGTGTTTGTGTGTGTTCTGTGCCTTCAAGGGCCAAGAGCAAAGCTCACACACTTATCTGTGTGTTGTTCTTGGCTTCTGTTCTTTATGGTTTAATGTTTTTTTTAGTGCTGTCAAAATTAACTGATTAATCATGTGATTAATCCAAAAAATTTAACTCAGATTAAAAAAATTAACTCAGATTAATCCTGATGAATATGGTTCCACTTTCATGCCATTTATTATGTTCAATTTCAGATAGAAAATGGCTCGGCTATCAAGTCAAACTATACAAAGATTATGGCCTAGCTCCTGATTGTCCAACAACATGTTTGGGGAACCCTTTGGGGTAGGGGACAGGTGTGAATTGCCCCATTTGAGAAGAACTAAGCCAACTATTTAGTATCAGGGCCTTTACAGGGCAAAACAAGGATCCAAAATACCCTAGCATCCAAATTCTTACTGGAGAAAATGAGTGGCGATTAAAAGTGATTAATCACGATTAATCATTGTAAAATTTTGTGATTAATCAGATTAATTATTTTAATCGTTTGACAGCACTAGTTTTTTTGTGTGTTTTGTACCTTCAATGCTGAGAGCAAACTCACACACTTCATATGTGTGTGTGTGTGTGTGTGTGTGTGTGTGTGTGTGCGTTGGTCTTGACTTGACTGTTATTTTGGGTTCAATGTTTTTTTGTGTGTCTGTGTTCTGTACCTTCAATGCCAAGAGCAAGCTCACACACT
>JAODXP020000023.1:4911613-4924113 GCA_027497455.2 Sardinella longiceps | reverse complement strand
TGTGCAAGGGCGTACTGTATGTGTGCATGGTTGTGTGTATCTCTTTGTGTGTGTGTGTGTGTGTGTGTGTGTGTGTGTGTGTGTGTCTGTCTGTGTGTGGTGAAGACAGATAGAGTGTCAGAAACACACCATGCTACGTGTGCCACATCTCAAGCAGCAGCAGCAGCCGCAGCAGCAGGCATTGGATCTGAATCTGTGGGCCAGCCCAGCCAGAGCACGCACACACACACACACACACACACACACACACACACATACACACACACACACACACATACACACACACACACACACTCGGCCAAGACACACTAATCCTGCTTAGCTCTGGAGACGACCATCTTAACCCTCATTACGCTTCTTCCCTTTGATCTCGCCATTGTACTGAGGCCTTGTGTGGGTGATGCTGGCATTATCACACACACACACACACACACACACACACACACACACACACACACACACACACACACACACACACACACACACACACACACACACACACACACACACACACACACCACCCCTCGCTCTCTTTTTTTTTTCCACATCGCTATCCAATTGCACACTTGATTACTTTTTTTCTGACCAATCTGAGTCTCCACTCTGGACTCTTGTTGGGTCGCCAGGTGTGAATGAAGGTGGGAGACAGAAGCCACACGCTGCAGCTGCTTTTGTTTGTGTTGACAAGGCTGTGTGCATCCTAGTTGTTTTTTTCTTTTTGTTTTTTTTGTTTTGTTTTTTTTTGTCCAAAAAGCATATTTGTGTGTTTATTGTTTGCAAATACAAGCGTTAGGGGTGGGAGATTATGCAAGTCCCACGGCTCGGTTCGAATTGTGGTTATGGGGTCATGATTTTGGCTTTTTGTTTGATATATTCTTATTGTTATTATGTGTCAAGGGAAAAACACAGGGTAACTTTTTTTATTATTATTTTTCAAAATGGCTCTTTTGATTCAGTAAACCAGAGAGGTTTGTCTTATTTAAATATCCTTCTGCTTTAAATGTGAAGCCTAAGTACAGAAATGTCTTTTTGAATTCCCAGTTCATCCCGACACCATCTGCATAATGTGCAATAAAATTCATGTCTGCAGTAAGCAAAGCGGTAGAACATACAGTATACAGTTAGGAAAGCAAGTTTTATTCCCTTATCGACTGAGCTTTAAAAACTGACATGACTAATATCATGTTGGCGGGGCTGTAGACCTACAGAGACAAGCCAAGTGCCTTCCTTCATTTGCAAACTTTTGTCCTGTCCTGGATCCTCTGTGAACTTTTGTCTTGTTGCTGAAGTTGTTCTACTACAGTAAGCCTGACCCTTTGTACTCACCCTCAAGTCCAAACTCAGAAGCACAAATTGGATTTTCAAAATGACAGAAAAAAAAAAAAAAAAAAAAAAATAGGGATCTCAGCCTTTTTTGATCCGGAGGCTTTTTTTGACCACACTCTCGATTGGCTTGTGGGAATACCTGCAGTGTTACAGTGTTACTGTAGCTCCGACAGTATTGACAGAATATGACTGAGTGCCAAAGAGGTCGTGCTATGGCTGCAGTGAGATCCATGCTGCTAATTTCTCGGGTGGTTTGCTTGAACAAATGTCACCCCAGGGCCATTTTAAAAATGCACTGGTACAGTACTATCCAGAATGCTTCAGGCACTCACTAGCTGCATACAGTATTCTGTAGACCAGAGGCTCTCAAACTTTATTGGGCAGGGGACCCCATATGGAGCCGCAATCTTTTCAAGGACCCCTCTTGGAAAAAATTGTATAGCTATTTGTTCTTTCACATGCAACAGTTTTAAACTGTGCAGGGACAGTGCAGAAGTGGTTTTAAATGTGCACAAAGAAAATGTTTAGTAGTGTTTCTATCCCTATAAGAAGTTTATTTTTGGTAACAAACTTTTTCACGGACCCCCGGGCAATGTTCCACGGACCCTTGGGGGGGTCCCTGAACCGCAGTTTGAGAGCCTGTTCATGCCTGTGCGACGCATCACAGGTACAATCTTACATTTGTTACCACAAATGCTGCGCACACCAACCATGTCAGCAGTTAAAACTGTGGAGTAAACCTCACAGCATGTGTCCCAAGAGTTTCTGCGAGTGTGTTTGTTTATTATGGCCGTTATCTGAATGAAAATGCCCGGTTAGTTATGGTTGAAGTTCAGTGACTGAACTATGTCGTTATGGTTGGGCACAGGACCCCTTACCCTAGGAAAAAAAACCAGAATGCTTTATTGTTGCAGTCCACACTAAGTACAAAATGTGCGTGCAAAGCTGCGTATACAGTACTGTTCCCCTAAGTCCTCAAGCTTCTGTGGGTGATTGCAGTAGATTTGGCTTCCTTAGGTGTGCACATGTGTTGCCTACTGATTATTTTTATACCAAAATAATAGAGGCAAACTCAGTCGGAACTACGCTGTGGAGTTGTGGAGATTTAGCACAGCAAACTTTTCATAAACACAACACAACAGTGAACATTTGTGGAAGGACTGAGTAAACAAACCTAAGCCAGACTGACTGTTTGTTTAACTGCAAAGTGAACCTGAATGCACCTAGAGTTTAACTTTTGAGAGTGTAGAAATAGATTTAAATACAGCCTGACAGTAACCTCTCATCTTCAGAAACAACACTTGAATGTGATTGTTGGGTGTACAGTACATACAATACCACTGATCCTGCCAATGCAACTAAATCACTGATGTTTGTTTCCCGAAAAGCAGCCCCTCACCCAGTACTATTGTGCTATTGCTATTCTTCTCAGCAGGCAAGGCAATCATACACTAGGCTCTTTTCATTTGGGGTTCCTTTGATTGGGAACAAGTCCCCCAACTCAATCTCTGGGCTGGGGATTTCTCTCTCTCTCTCTCTCTCTCTCTCTCTCTCTCTCTCTCTCTCTCTCTCTCTCTCTCTCTCTCTCTCTCTCTCTCTCTTTGTCTCTCTCTCTCTCACTCTTGCCCTTTTCCAAACTCTTTGCAATCCCCATAGCTCTAGTATCTCTTTTACTGGTAAGTGGAGATTCCTTGCATGTACCTTTTTCCATCTTTCTTTTTTTGTTTTCAATTTTTTTAACAACTACTCCATGCGCTCTTTTTTTCAAAATCTCATTCTTTTTCTCACGTCTAGTAGGCTACACTTCTGCTGCTACATGCTATTTAGAACTGAGAACACTCACGCTCACGAACACTCCCATCACAGGCCTCAGTATGTGCTGTACCTACTTTCCATGGTTTGTTTTTACCATGTTATTAAATGACTGTGGATAAGACACAGACTATGGGAAACGAAATGAATTCTACATATCAGAATTAATCCTGTGCTACTGTGATAGTTTGACTTGCTGTTAGCGCTTCTTGTAATGCTGTGGAAGAGCTTCTTTCTCAAGGCTGGCATTATAAATGCAGCCTGCCTCATCTTTTGCCCGGCTTCAAAACACATCAGTCCAAACAAACTTGGTCGATATTAGTTTTTATAAGGTGTTGTATTTATTGATTTCTTCTTGTTGCCTTCTTGCTTTTGTTGCCTTTAACTTTGCCAAAAGTCCTTGGCACTGACGGACTTGGATTGTTAAACGTCACTGTCTTCTCAATGCCATTTGATATTAGCTTTAAGCCCAAAGACATAAGGCCACTGCATGGGCCTTTGATGAAGGATATTAGCCTGCCCCATTAGCCAAATATGATTAAACCAGGCGATCAAATTAAGTTAGGGAGGACACTCGTTACGACAGATCCTGAGTGAATGTTTGTGGAATTTTAATGCTCATCTAGTGGCATGCATGAAAGAAGGCAGAGAGAGAGTATTCTTGTGGCAAGGTCTCTCTCTCTCTCTCTCTCTCTCTCTCTCTCTCTCTCTCTCTCTTTCTGCTGCTGCTGTTTTCTGCCTAAACACCACACTTACTGTAGAGACAGACACAAGGCTTGGGAAAAACTCCCATAAGGTAACCCAATTTAAAGGCATTTTTGTGTGTGTGTGTGTGTGTGTGTGTGTGTGTGTGTGTGTGTGTGTGTGTGTGTGTGTGTGTGTGTGTTGTTTTCATTTTTAGTTGTTTTGTGTTGTGTTTTTTTTTCTCCGTTGTTTGTGGTTTGTTGCTGTTGGTGTTGTTGTTGTTGTTGTTTGGGACACTGAATCTCCAAAACAGCTCATGATTTATTCATGACGGAACAGCCCAAGCCCACTCGTTCCCAGTGGGTTCGTCTCCAAGTGTGCCAAAGTATTCACGCGCTTGTTTTGCCTTTACTCTTCCCTACAAGCCCAGACATTTAGAACCAGCGGGCTTTAAACTCTCTTTTTTAGAGTCTTCAGTACATGGTTCAGTTCTGACAGCCCCTTCTGTGTTTGAGAAATGTCCTTCTTGGACTGGGAACGGATAGAACTGGGAACGAACTTTGAGGCAGATGTTCTCTATGTTACATCTTAGTAAGAATATTCTTGGCAACATAATGTGGATCTGGAGAGATGAGGGGTGTGTTTACAGCTTTTACGTGTGTGTGTGTGTGTGTGTGTGTGTGTGTGTGTGTGTGTGTGTGTGTGTGTGTGTGTGTGTCTCCATATCAGTCATATAGCTGTTCATCAAGTGCAGCTGTTAAAATGTATGTCTCTGTGCATTATTTTGACACAAATAAAGAAGTAAAATGTGTATGTGTGTGTGTGTGTGTGTGAGAGAGAGAGAGAGAGAGAGAGAGAGAGAGAGAGAGAGAGAGAGAGAGAGAGAGTTTTTATTTTCTTGTATTTAAAGAGCATGTTTTCTTAAAAAGTGAATATAAGAGCCTACAGTGATTCATGAGTGTGGGTAATAGTGAAATCCGGTGCAAAATAAAGTTGTTTACAGTGTCGGCTGAAAATATACTCTGAATTGTTGAAGTACAAAGTCGCTTGCGTCTTTGATTTTGAGAGGGAAACGAACCACGACTGGGGACTGTAAAAATAAACCTATGTGCCCACACATAATTCAAAGAGGCATCTCTAAGGAAGACTTCTTTTTTTTATTTTTTTCCTTAATCATCTGATTCTCTAATTGAACAAAGAGCTCCCTCATTCGACCAGATTTTAAACAAACTCCCTGTCGGGTTTGTTTTTCGGAGAAGCTTTATCTCCCTGTCTGACTGCTTCACACAGATTTGACTGATTTACATCTGTGAATCAAAGACAACTTTTAATTTGAAGCTGTCTTGTCAGAATAACGACTTCATTTACGATGGTGTATTGGCAAACAGCTTAATTGTCTGTGAACGTATCCCAGCAATCCTTACAACTAATCATCCCTAACCACATCTGGCTTCCAGTGATGTCCATTCTCACACAAACTCCAAACTCTGATAACAAGTTCAACACTCCGTTTCTAGCATTAGCTCTCTCCGTCATGTTAATGCACAAGCCTTACAGCAGCCGCTGGAGAAGATAATCGTCAGTGAGTTCAAATTCCTCTGACCTCGTGCCACAATATCCTGATCTGATGACACTGCCTTATAAAAACACTTAACGTGGTCTCTTTAAAGGCTACTTGTACTGAGTCATCTTTCTCTACCACTCTGTCCTCACTCTGATATCAACAGAATATATAAGGAGTTCTTTTCCGAAATGCTGTAAAAGCGTTTTAAATGCAATTTTTCAATGCGATCTTTTTTTTTTTGGGGGGGGGGTATATGATGCATTAATGTTGTCAGATCTGTCCATACCCAATTGAAACAACAAACTGTATTAATATTACAGTAAGTGAGAGGCACAATGAAAACACATTATGTTTAAAAAATGGATATTATTAACATTTTGGAAAGAAAGAGCTCTTCATATTGTGTTGGTGTTCTCAGATCGTCTCACAGTGTTCTCAGATCGTCTCACAATGTTCTCAGAGCTTCTAAATGTGCTCTCTCACATGGTGTGTGGTGTTAATCCATGTTGGCAATACAGTGGAGTAGAATGAAGTCAGAGAGAAGGTCGTTTGAGGATCTGAAGTTTCAGCACTGATTCGTGTAGCTTCATATAGAAGTTGAACTAAGACTCCTCTACCTAAGCTGATTAATTAGCATGTTCACACACAGAGAATATTACTGGTCTCTGGTGAACTTGCTAACGACCAGCGATGAACGTTTCTTTGTGCAAATTGGTTCTAAATAGATCCTAAATTGACCTCTGAAACTCTGGCTTTCTTTTTGCACAAAGATCAAAAGCCAAGGCCATGAGGCAAGAGTTGCAAAAGGTTTCTGTTGTCATTGCATTCAAATCCTTTTCTCCATGTCGGACTTTGGTTTACGGTTTATGGTTCACTCTACAGTGGCCTGGCTAGAGAAATTCAGTTGAATTAGTCTCCTGCAGATTGATATTCTCTCTCTTTGAACTAGCGTAAGTGCCTTACCCTACATGCACTTGAGTGCTTGAGAGTCCCCCACTGATGGCAATTTGCTATTGGTTAAATACTCCATTAAAGAGTCCAGACAGTGTTTTCTGGGGGGGTAAAAAAAAACATGTTGACTGACTGTATGACTATTGGCTGTATAGATGAACTCCTGTGATCCTCTCTGAGATGAGGCAGGCGTATAGACACCTGCTTTGTCTCATATAATTGCACACAGACAACTTAATGCTTCCTTGTTCAGACAGACAGGCTTTTTTCTAGATGGGTTATGAAAGCCGTAGCCTGTTTATTCCACATAGTGATCTGTTGTTTTGCAGCTTAGTCTGGCTACATTCCTGTCATCCCCTGTAATTCCCTGAGGTGGAATCAACAAATGCCTCTGCAGCCATTGGATAGACTTACGACATATCAAGGGTCCATTTGCCAAAAGCATAGTGGCTAGCAACAATATGCAACATAGCTGGCTCCGCTCATTTCATTTTGTTCCTCCAGTCAGTCAGGGACAGTACAATGGAGTTTCGATTTCACCAACACAGATCCATGTGGGCCAAATTCAGCGAACAGACTGAGAAACTGAAGCCACGATATTGTGCCGGAACATCACCAACCTTGAGATTAAGATAAAACATTTCCATATGCGTTTTAAACGAACTGTTCAAATGTTGAAATGTTTCAAAACATTGCATAGTGCATAGCGCCCCTCTAGAGAGGAACCGATTGCTAATGAAGATGTTTCAGACGCTTTGTACGAAGAGAAACGATGTGAAAGCGGATGATCAAATCAGGCTAGCAACTTTGGTGGTTGCAATGCAATTCTCCTTTGGCAACAAACGAGTTAGCAACTATGCTTTTGTGAAACGTACACCAGACCAGTGATAGCAAAGAGAAGAGCAGGATGCATCCTAGTTTGAAACCAAGGCATTTGTAAAAGGCAGGTTTTGATTGATTACGTCAGGCAAATGAAAAGTGGAGAGAGAGAGAGAGAGAGAGAGAGAGAGAGGATGGGAGGTATGCCCAGACTAAGCAGCAGAGTAGATCAGTATGTTTTAGAGCCATGCTATGACAGTAGTGCAGATCACCTCGTTTTCGGGTCGCTGAGAATTGGCCATGTTTGCCGTGTGCTGACAAGTAAACAAGCGGCGCCCTCTCACCTGAAGCACTCAGAGCCCACAGCCTGGACTTTCTCTCCACACCACCCCTGCTGCTCTAAGGAGGCTGTGTGTGTGTGTGTGTGTGTGTGTGTGTGTGTGTGTGTGTGTGTGTGTGTGTGTGTGTGTGTGTGTGTGTGTGTGGGTTGTTTCAGCTTTAAGCCATGACAGTTCTGGACAAGCACTCAGCCCTCTCCTTCACTTTCTGTGTGTGTGTGTGTGTGTGTGTGTGTGTGTGTGTGTGTGTGTGTGTGTTTGCTGTTGTTTTCTCTCCCCTTGTTCTCTACTTCTCACCTCTGCCCTCCTTTTCCCTTCTCTCTTCTACACTTCTCCTCCTCCTCCTCCTCTTCCTCTTCCTCCTTCTCTGCCCTCTGCACTCTCTCTCTCCCTCTCTCTCCCTCCCTCTCTCTCTCTCTCTCTCTCTCTCTCTCTCTCTCTGCAGCTGTGACGTGCCCTCTGCCGCCCCCTATCCACCACGGGCATGTGGAGGGCAGTGTGTTTGCGTGGGGCACCAGCGTGAGCTATGGCTGTGTGACGGGCTACGAGCTCTCCTTCCCCGCCAGCCTCACCTGCGTGGGCAACGGCACCTGGGCCGGGGAGCTGCCCCTCTGTCTACGTGAGTACCTGAACTCCCACAAACACACACACACTGAACACACACATACACACACACACACACACACACACACACACACACACACACACACACACACACACACACACACACACACAGACACACACACACACACACACACACACACACACTCACACACAAAGACATGAAAGGCATGGAACACACATACAAACTACAGACACACTTAGACCGGGGAGCTGCCCCTATGTCTATGTGAGTACCAAATCTCCCACTAACACACACACACACACACACACACACACACACACACACACACACACACACAGACACTGCACACATATGTATGGAACACACACACACAGACCACAGACCGACTTACTACACACACCTGACATGAACAAATACACAGAGGTAGACGTATAGAGAAAGACAAAGCAAGGGAAGAAGAGAGAAATAGAGAGAGAGAGAGAGAAAGAGAAAAGAGAGAAAAGAGAAAAGAAAGAATTGAAGGGATGTGTGAGTGAAAAGGGCAGGCGTGAAAGCGAACAGGGCCAATAATGAGAGAGTGAAGATGGAGTGAGTGACGGACAGGAGTGAAGGTCTGAGTAAGCAAGCAGAGCTAACGGAGTAAATGACAGAGCTCTGTTCTGAGCAGGAGAGAGAAAACGAGGGGGAGAGAAGTGAGACGAGAAGGAGGGTGGAAGAAAAAAAACAGTGTGTGAGATCGTGCTGAGAATCCCAATATGAAAAAAAGAGAGAATGAACAGAAAGGCTCCAAATAAGACTGAGAAATAGGAGCCAGTAAGGATCAAATGGAGGTGATTGAGAAAGAGAGAGAGAGAGCCTTAGATAGGGGATGAGAAGGAGTGTGAGAAAAAGGAGAAGTGGGGATGGTGAGATATGCAAACTCTTTGCCATTTTTACAGCCTTGTTTTGCATGTGCTTAGCAAAGGTTATGTGCTGTTGACACATTGCTAATGCCTTTATCTCCACATCAAACAGAGAGAGAGAGAGACGGAGAGAGAGAGAGATTGAGAGAGAGAGAGAGAGAGAGAGAGAGAGAGAGAGAGAGAGAAATGAAGGTGTCTGGCAGGCTCTGAGAAAGAGAACGATGGCAAAACAACACTGGGGAGACAGATGCAGGGGATGAGGAAAGGGAGAGAGAGAGAGAGAGTAAATGGACACTGAGAGAAAGAGAGAGAAAGCAACAGTGTAGGGACTGATGCAGGGTATGAGGAGAGGAGAGAGAGAGAGAGAGAGAGAGAGAGAGAGAGAGAGAGAGAGAGAGAGAGACAAAGCAACAGTTCTCAATCAACACTCCCTCTATGGCTCGTAAGCCATTCCCGCGGCCGAGCACATTTGCCTCATTTCCATAGCGTCCTCTCATTGCTCATAATGGGTGCATTGGAGCTCATCATTCTCCACTCAGAGGAGGCTACTCTGGCACTGTGCATCTAATGCCATTAACCCCAGGACCACATTTGTTATTTCAGGCCTACACCAACTGCAGCCCAAGATATATTGGCTTTTTTCACGCTTTTGAATCTGTCTTTTGAGTTCGCAGAAGCGCAGCAATTACATTTTGGGCGGGGGTTTGGGAGGGGGGAAGGTGGTGGAGCGTTGGGGCTGGGGGGGGGGTGTCTTGTGGGCGGAATGACTGCGGTAGAGACGAGGAAGCGACTGGCAATTCACATCAGCGTGGAAGCGATGTTGAGATTCTGTTGACATCTACCTTAGCTCACCTTACCTTACCTTACCCGCGCTACTCGCTTTCCAGGACCGAAGCCGAATGCAGACTGACGCTAACACGAGGCCGCTTTGGCTCTCCTCCAGGCACCTGCAGTTGATTTCCAACCCATCCCAGTTTCTCTCTTTTTTTACTCTTTTTTTCACTTTTTCCTTTTTTTTTCTTCTGGAACCCTGTCTGTCACCTTCTGCTGACGAAGCACAGACGGAATGCAATTTTTGGTGAAATGGGAATGAGATAGCGTCTCGTCTCGTGGCGACGCGGTACGGTACGGCTCGCTAATGCTGTGCTGTGATCTCTGAGTAATGGCATCACGCAGGCGAAAGGGTCCTGTATGGATCACAGCTTCGCCCGCCGTCGGTGTCGCTGCATCATGTCCTCGCCGCATTAGCCCGAAAACGGGTGCCATTCGCGGAGCTGGCCTTAACTGCGTTTCACACAGGCAGGATGAAGAAAGCCAGATTTCACGTAAGGAGATGGCCGCCTGTGGCGAACAGCCGTGCCGAGCCTTCACGCGTCCAGCCGAGCATGTAAAGGCGTGGGGCTCTCAATCACGATTACCACAATCAACACACGGCAGGAGTCAATGCTGCAGCCAGATGTGCCAACGCATACACACACACACACACATGAACTCACACATACACACACATACACACACACACACACATGAACGTACACACACATGCGTAAACATCTGTTGTCTATTGGCAGCATGGCACAAATCCACTTTCAGTGGTTGCAGTGTTTCAGTCTTTCTTTTTTCTGTTGTCCTTTTGTGTGTGTGTGTGTGTGTGTGTGTGTGTGTGTGCATCTCCAAGAGCCTTGTATTATTCATCAAGGAACATTTCAAACACTGACGGTCCACTAGGGTCCTTCCAGGCCTATTATTATGCGGAGTTGGGTTTGGCCTTGAGCCGTTTAAATCATTTCTCTCCCTCCCTCTCTCTTGCTTTCTCTTTCCCTTTTCCCCTCTCTCTCTCTCTCTCTCTCTCTCTCTCTCTCTCTCTCTCTCTCTCTCTCTCTCTCTCTCTCTCTCTCTCTCTTCCCTTTCCCTCTCTCTCTCTCTCTCTCTCTCTCTCTCTCTCTCTCTCTCTCTCTCTCTCTCTCTCTCTCTCTCTCTCTCTCTCTCTCTCTCTCTCTCTCTCCAAAGCCTTCCAAAAGAACAGGGGAGAGAAAGAAGAGCTAGAAAGAGAGAGAGAGGATGAAGAGAGAGAGAGAAAGAAAGGCACATTAAAAATGGAGGGTGAATACAGTCAGTGCATTACTGATCTGATTGTCACGGTGGCGTGTGACACCCAGAGACACGCGGGCGACGTTTGCGGAATCGCTAATGACTCCTCCATGCGGTGGTGGTGGTGATGGTGGCAGTGGCGCTCGCTCCTTTTTGTTTGTTTGTTTGTGCTTGTACTTATTTATTTGGTTGTTTGTCTGTTTGGGCATTTGTGTGTGACGGGCAGCTGCGGCCGGGGAGGAAGGTGTGGGTGTGTGTTTGGGGGGGGGAGGGGTGCAGTGCTGACGGAAGGGGGTTCTTGTGGACCCATTCTCTGGACTCATTTGCATCTTTATCCATCTTTCTTGCCTGCCTTCCTGGGTGGCAGAGAGAGAGAGAGAAAGAGAGGAGGAGAGAAAAAGAGAGAGAGAAGAGAAAGAGAGGGGAAGAGATAGATAGAGAGAGAGAAAGAGAGAAAAACAGAGAGAGAAAGAAAGACAGAGCGAGGAGGAGAGGAGAGAGAAAGAGAGGGAGAGAGTGGAGGAGAAGAGAGGGAGAGAAATAAAGAGGGGAGAGAGAGAGGAGAGAGAGAGAGAGAGAGAGAGAGAGAGAGAGAGAGTGAAAACCACTGCAGAGGTGCTTCGTTAAGCTTGCAAGGCGCCACTTCACGCAGCAACACGAGTAAATTTCAGGTGGCCCTCCTCCATTCCTCCCGGGGCGGCAACTTTTCCGATTCATTCCAGCGACTACAGACGGAATATTCCGGTCTGAGAATGTCATTATCTGCACCACCTCCATACAGGTGCTCCTGTCTGAGCGCTGAGGATCCAGAGGCGTCCATATTAAATATAGAAACGCCTCCGTTCGTTCAGGGCTAGCAGGGACTTAAAGCAGCCTTTTAAAGCCCTCAAGACGCTGACTTGATCCTTGGAGAGGATTGAAGCGAAGCGGCGAGGTGGGGTAGGGTGGGGTGGGGTGGGCTGGGGGTTTAGGGCGTTGGGGGATTCACAGTGCCTGTGAAGTGTGTGTGTATGAGTGTGTGTGTGTGTGTGTGTGTGTGTATGTGTGTGTGTGTGTGTGTGTGTGTGTGTGTGTGTGTGTGTGTGTGTGTAAGAAACTGACTGATGTGCTTTCTATAAACTCGTCGGCTCGTCGAACAAAAGCTGCGGAGCGGATGGGCTGCGTTTGGTGCTGGCTGCTGGCTGACGGGTGTTAAAGTCCAGCGTGCTAAAGCCACGACTCTGCTCTCACAGCTTTCCGACTGATTAGAGGAGGATAGCCTCTAGTATGTGTGTGTGGGTGTGTGTGTGTGTGTGGGCGTGTGTGGGTGTGTGTGCGTGTGTGTGTGTGTGTGTGTGTGGTGGGGGGGGGGGGCCCTTGGTGGACCATTGTTTTCTTAGGACCTGGAGCATGAAGATGTAACATCACAACTCTAAAACGCAGTGGTA
>JAODXP020000023.1:4904113-4906613 GCA_027497455.2 Sardinella longiceps | reverse complement strand
GCTCGTACATTCGGACACAGATCGGGTACCGACGCGCACTTTGAAAAATAACGATCTTTTTAATAGTCATGTTTTGACACACCTGTGCGGAATTCAACTGAATTTACATCAAACTAAGATATCCCGACATTAAAATATATATATACATGCTTAATTGCAATAGTAGCTATATTTTTGAAGCTCTTATCCAGAGCTGAGGACAGAGATCGGGTACCGACACTCAATCATTTGTTTAGCTGATCAGTTCGCAAAGAACCGTGGGTAATTTCATCTTCACTTCAACTTCACTTCGTTCGAAGTCTGCACCAGATCTCCCTCCGTTTGAAGGGGCGATTTGAAGGGCTGAAAGCCACTATCCCTCGGTCCCGAAAGTATTGGGACACCCTACACTTACACATGAACGCGCAAACCGAGTGTTAGGGCCAAAATCGAGGGGAAGTGATAGTGAAGTGATAGTAATGGGACTGGGCCTGAGTGTCGGTACCCGATCTCTGTCCTCAGCTCTGGATAAGAGCTTCAAAAATATAGCTACTATTGCAATTAAGCATGTATATATATATTTTAATGTCGGGATATCTTAGTTTGATGTAAATTCAGTTGAATTCCGCACAGGTGTGTCAAAACATGACTATTAAAAAGATCGTTATTTTTCAAAGTGCGCGTCGGTACCCGATCTGTGTCCGAATGTACGAGCTGTGTCCCGTTGTCTCAGCTCTGGATAAGAACTTCAAAAAGATAGCTACTGTTGCAATTAAGCATGTATGCATATTTTTTAATGTCGGGATATCTTAGTTTGATGTAAATACAGTTGAATTCAGCACTGGTGTATCAAAACATGACTATTAAAAAGATCGATATTTTTCAAAGTGCGCAAATCTTTCAACAGAATTACCAAATCCTCTCATGTGGGTGATTTTCTCAATGATAATTTGTGGATGATGGCTTTTGAACAGTTTATGCCGGTTTAGAGCCTTATATCCGTTCAGACGCGTAAAACAGGTGAAGACGTTTTTACGCAAGTGTTGTCCCATTTATTAGGGGAAGATTTGCACTTCTCACTACACAATTGAGGGGTGTCTCATCTTGGAGGGAACTCGAAAACGAGTGCTAGTGTTAGGGAAGAGAAATGGGACTGGGCCATACTGTACACAGCACACAGTGAGCACACAGTGATGTGAGTTCTTGCGATGTGCTAGGCCTATACTATATACTCCACACATCTGTTGTTGATCGTTCACATAACATATACTAGTAAGCATAGTACATGATTTAATTCAACTTTTCTTATTAAAAGGAAAGTCCCTTGAGATGAAAGATGTTGTTTTTGAGGGGACCTCAAGAAAAACATACATCACTAACATATAGTACATTCATACAGATAAGCAAGCAGGCAGATGCTATCCCTCACACCAAAACCACCCAAGGCATCTCCATTTAAACATGATGCAGAATACAGTTTGCATCAATCTATAGATGTTTTTGTCTCAACTCTCCCATGGTCTACCATACATATATCTAGCTTTATTATACCAAACCACAGTTTAGATCAGTCCATAGGTCTCTTTGTTTCAACACTCCCATGATCTGCCATCAAGCTGTATTTTATTGCAGAATACAATTTAGATCAGTCCATAGGTGTGTTTTTGTCAAAACTCCCTCAGTCTGCCATACATCCAGCTTTATTTTGTTGGGTCCTGTTGCCCTTTTCCTCAGAGCTGCGATTGACTTCTTGTCAGGCTCTTTCAGTGAAATAGTGCCAGAGAGATCTCTTTGGCAGTTTGTGAATGCGCCACAAGATGCCGTGTGTCAGTCCTCATTGTCAGAGAGGTGCCGCGGTGTGTATCGACTCCCGGCGCTCGTCCTGCCGTGTCACGACGGCTTCCTCTCCTGTATTAACAAACACGACGGATTTTCACCAGTGCGCAACCCCCTTCTTCCACTTGAAACGAGTCGGCAAGTCAAGTCTGACTGGGAGGCACACTTCGCCAGGCTGATGCAACGAGAGCAATCTCACCGCAGAACCGAGCGAAGTCGTAGAGGAGAGAGAGAGAGAGAGAGAGAGAGAGAGAGAGAGAGAGAGAGAGAGAGAGAGAGAGAGAGAGAAAACAACACCAAGAGCTCGCGATGGCTTAACTTTGAAGACGGCACATTTTTCCTGACTAGCATGGCACTTCTAAATGCGCTAGCTGTGTTGAATGGTGTGATTGATTTGAATAGTAATATGTTGGGTTTTTTTTCTTCTTGAGTCAAGAGAGCTTGTTTTTTTCCCCCCTTACCAGACAGCCAGATCTCTGTAGCAGACTTGCTGGGTTGTGACTGCATTACAGCAAGCCAAGCCTCAGAAACTCTCCCCCTCCCAATACACCCACACACACACACACACACACACACACACACACACACACACACACACACACACACACACACACGCACACGGACACACACACACACCACCACCACCACCACCAACCCCCCCTCCTCACATACACAAACAGAAAGC
>JAODXP020000023.1:4894113-4901613 GCA_027497455.2 Sardinella longiceps | reverse complement strand
TGCGCTGAGCTGTAGCCAACCCTCAACACACACACACACACACACACACACACACACACACACACAGGTGTAAATACACATACATAATCACTCACTCAAACAGACGCATGCACACACACACATACAGGTAAAACTACACAAACATAATCACACACATACACACACACTCACACACATACACACACACACCCTCACAAACCCTCCAGGAGACTTGCCAGAAAACATTAACAACAACCGTTTGTTCCCAGCAGAGTATGCCTTTTTTTTTACCTTTGTGTTGTTTTTTTGCTTTCTTTCTTTCTTTTGCTTATTCCTTTGTTTCTCTACTCCCCTGTTCTTTGGCAAATGAGAAACTCCTCCAGTGTGTCTCAGTAGCTGCAGCCTGATCCAGCCATCATGCCGCTGGTCTTAATGCGGCTGCTCTCAGCACTCAGACTCTGGCTGCCACAGGAGGGTTTGCTTGCTTGTGGTGTGGCATGTGGCTTAAGCCAGCACCAGGGAGGGCAGCTGAGCTTGTTGTCTTGCTGTCAGTGTCACATTTGTGTTTGTTTGTTTGTTTGTTTGTTTGTTTTATTTATCAATTTTTTATTTCACTTTCTCCTTCCTTCTCTCCCTCTTTCACTCTGCCTTGCTCTCTCTCTTTCTTTTACTTTTCCTTTCTCTCTCGCTCTCTGTCTCTCTATCTCGCTCTCCTTTATCTCATTATCTCCTTTCTTCTTCCTTCCCTCCCTACTTGACTCTCCCTTCCCCGTTCTCTCTCTTTCTCCCCTCTCTCTTTCTCTCCCTTCCTCTCTTTCTTTCTCTTTCCCTCCCTCTCTTTCTCTATCTCTTCTTTATTTCACTATCTCCTTCCTTCCCTCCTTCCTTGACTCTCCCTGCCCCTCTCTCTCTCTCTCTCTCTCTCTCTCTCTCTCTCTCTCTCTCTCTCTCTCTCTCTCGCACTGCAGCTCACTCCTGTAAGCAACCAAAGAGCCCTGCCCACGCCAGTGTGGTTGGCATGGACCTCCCCTCCTTCGGCTACACCCTCATCTACTCCTGCCAGCCCACCTTCTTCCTGGCTGGTGGCTCCGAGCATCGAGTCTGCCGCTCGGACGGCACCTGGACCGGGAAAGTTCCGGTCTGCCGAGGTGAGGGACAGGCCACATCTCATCTCACACAGCAGTAGTAGTAGAAGTAGCAGTAGCACTAGCAGTAGCAACAGTAGCAGTAGTTTTAGTACATAGGTTCTCCTGGCGGCCCTCGATGACATATCATAATATCTATAAAAGTGGTAAAAGTGTACATTGCTAACTATAGTAGCAGTAGAACCAGCAGTAGTAACAGTAGTAACAGCTGTAGTAGGAGTGACAGTAGGCTGTTAACAGTAGAATTAGCAGCGGTAGCATTAACAGTACAGTAGTAGTAACAATAGTAACAGTAACAGTAACAGTAGTAACAATAGCGCAGTAGTAGTAAGATAGTAGCTGCAGCAGCAGATGCAGTAGTAACCATAGTAACAGTAACTAGTCATCACGGTAGCAGGTGGCTAACAGCAATTGATTCAACAGTAGCCTACAACAAGAGTAGCTGTCAGCACTTGTAGTATCAGCCTCCTATGGCAGGAGTTATGGATTTACATAGGGCCACATTTACATTAGCCTCAACTATTTTTCTTTTTTCTTTTGGTGGTCCCCTCCCTTGCTCTCCAGGCGTCTGATATTAAATGAATGGTGGAGATTTAAGGCCGTGGCCTCTCTGTTGTGGCTCCTCAGGTGCTACTGAGGATCCTATTCATATTCATTGCAGCTTTCCTTACATAAATCTCCTCTCACCAACACCACAGGCACAGAGTCAGCTTGTTGGAGTGGGATGGTGTGCGTGTGTGTGTGTGTGTGTGTGTGTGATGGGAGGAGGTTGGGGGGTGGGGGGGCTGTTATGATGATAGGGGACTGAGTAGCCAACTGTACCTGTGATGTGATTATTTATCTGCTTCTAGCGGGCTCAAAAACCTCAGAGAAAGCTGTGGTGGCTGAACAAGGCACACCGAGCCCCAAGATAAACGGTAAGATCGAATTGTAACACCTCATTTTCTTACTATGCAACACCTAATTTTCCTAAGTTCTGTCAGCTCTGAGTAGAAGCACTTTGCAAGAATAGAATCATGTCTTCGCTTATTGTCTTGCTACTGCCATCATTTACATTTTTTACAAAATAAAGGACATTTTAAATTATGGCATAAATAAGACGTTGTAATTTTTTGCGTGGGAGTATGTCATCAGGCTCTTTGCGGCATACCGGGCCTTTACAGATAAACCGCTAATTGCGGGCCGCTTACAGCTCTTATTTGGGCCATCAATCACTTGGCCGTGTCCCTGCTACACCATTTCATTAATGAACAGCCGACTCTGTTCCCGCTGAATGTCGGCACATGTAGCTTGGCTCGATCGGCTCTCTCTGTATGCACAAATTACACACAGCCGTATCCTGCCGACTCGCTCCAAGAGAGACATGAAGGTGTTAATTGCTGGATGCGCTTAAGTGCTTCTCAAACGCTGTTGTCTAATATCCTCCTTCTCTTCTCTTCCCTATCCCTCATTCTCTTTGCAATCTCTCTCGTTCTCTCTCTCTCTTTGCCTCATTCTTTCTCTCCCTCTCTCTATTTTGCTCTCTGTCTGTCTCCCTCATTCTCTCTCTGTTTCCCTCACTCTCTCTCTTTCTCTCCCTCTCTCTCTCTGTCTTCCTCATTCTCTCTCTCTCTCTCTCTCTCTCTCTCTCTCTCTCTCTCTCTCTCTCTCTCTCTCTCTCTCTCTCTCTCTCTCTCTCTCTCTGGCATGTTACTATAACTGTCTCTCTCCAGTTCCCGATGATGTGTTTGCACCAGCCTACGCCTGGAAAGGCTCGTTCGAGCGCCGGGGTGTCAAGCAGCCCATGACTCTGGCGATCACGAGCCTGAACGTGACCACAGGCCGAGTCAACGTGACGCTGAGCGATGGCGACGTGGAGCTGCTGCTTTCAGGTCAGGCTTTAGTGTGTGTGTGTGTGTGTGTGTGTGTGTGTGTGTGTGTGTGTGTGTGTGTGTGTGTGTGTGTGAGAGAGAGAGAGAGAGAGAGGGTATGTGCATATATGTGTGTGTGTGTGTGTGTGTGTGTGTGTGTGTGTGTGTGTGTGTGTGTGTGTGTGTGGAGGTGGGAATAGGGTGTGTGTGTGTGTCTGGAATTGTTTGTGCGTGTGCGTGTGTGTGTGTGTGTGTGTGGAGGTGAGAATAGGATGTGTGTGTGTGTGTGTGTGTGTGTGTGTGTGTGTGTGTGTGTGTGTGTGTGTGTGTGTGTGTGTGTGTGTGTGTGTGTGTGTGTGTGTGGAGGTGAGAATAGGGTGTGTGTGTGTGTGTGTGTGTGTGTGTGGGTGGGTGGGTGGGTGGGTGGCAGTCGTCTCTCTCTCTCTGCACTGAGCTAATGGAGCCAGTAACACATAGAGACAGAGAGCCAAGCAGGCGTTCTGTGCCACCACCACCACTGCTGTTCCCTCGCCCTGCTACAGCAGCATTAACCTGCAGAGATCCCATATGCTCAGAGGGAGAGACAAATAACAATTATTATTTATTAAAGGATTAATAAATGATTAATGACAACTTTAGTCAAGTAGCCAGTACTGAAGACGCAAGAAGTTTTGGACTAAGCCGTAACGGTTTCTTTAAACAGAAATTTAGCACTGACAATTAACCCCCAATTAAACACAGTTTTAACCACTTTTTGGTGTTATATTAAGTTGATATTTTACTGTATAGATGAGCAACATACATACAGTACTTTGAGATTGAAAGCTTGCCTATTGTTGCGTATATCTACTACTGATCAATGCCAGCTTTAGAGCTGTTACTGGACCAGTCACTTGTGGCGGTGCTGGGATTAGTACAAAATACATGAAAATGCAACAACCAACACAAACACAAGCTTATTTTTCCACAAAGTCAATGCTGAAAGGTTCAGGTGCATATTTACTAATGAAGAAGAACAAATTTGATGAAGATTATGAAGACGATTTTGTAGTGTAGAAGTGTGGTGATGCAGCTCCAGAGTCTTGAGCGTGTGGGTGTGTTGCACAGGTGATGATGATGATGATGATGATGATGATGATGATGATGATGATGATGATGACGATGATTGTGATGATTGTGATCATTATAAAGAGGATGATGGTGCTGATATAGCTACAGGGTCTGAGTGTGTGGGTGTGTTGCGCAGGTGATGATGATGAATGTGTGTGTGTGTGTGTGTGTGTGTGTGTGTGTGTGTGTGTGTGTGTGTGTGTGTGTGGTGTGTGTGTGTGTGTGTGTGTGTGTGTGTGTGTGTGTGTGTGTGTGTGTGTGTGTGTGTGTGTGTGTGCGTGTGTCTTACAGGTGTCTATAAGAGTGCAGAGGCGCGGCTGACGCTGCAGCTGCATCACAGTCAGACGCTGGCCCACAGTACCTACAGCAAGACCACCGAGGACACCTGGACCATGGACGGCTTTGTGAGTAACAGCACAGCCTTCTGCTTCAAAGACTACTCACTCACCTGCTGCCTAGGATAGCCAGAAAAGGGAATGATAGACCTAAATCATGCTGGATTATTTTTACCAATAAAAAGTTGGTCTTTTATGGGTATTTTTTGCCCTCAACGGCGCTGTCCAGGTAGCACTGTGTATAAGGTACTAAATCTAGGATTAGGATGAGAGTTAAGGGGTTTAGGTTTAGGTTTAAGGTAGTGCCTTTCAGACTGTGCTGCCTGGAAGGTGCCGTTGAGGGCAAAAAACACCATCAAACTAAAAAGTGTTTTTCTTTTCTCTTTTTTTTTTTTTTTTTTGTACGTAACAAAGTACAAAAGCATTTTCCATATTTGAGCTCTGACTTGCTGAGTCAATTGGTTTGCCATGGCAGTACGTGGGGAAACTATTTACTGTAAGTAAAGTTACCATATTATTAATCCCTGGCAATGTGTCAAAAGCTCAAAAGCAGGGCAGGGCAAGTAAATGCACATATTATTATTGTCCACACACTTCCATTTTTATCCATGTGTTTACCAGCCCACGTGACCAACACATGACTAAAATGAGTCGACAACTCATTCACACAGCAATAACTGTGTTTGTGGTCTGTAGCCGCTGTTTGCTTTTGCAGTGTGCCCTTGTATTCCACACCAATAATGGTCTCCCGCGCAATCTGCCTACCCAAGTTCTTGTTTGTATTCTATGGAGACCGTGTTATATCATACGCAGCACATTCTATTTCTAGCGTGAAAGGCACACGGAACATGCTGTGAAGTGTGCACGTGCTTGTTCTATTCTGTTAACATGCATTCTACACTATATGACAATGGACCAAAACCACATACTTGCCACAGACAGACTGATGTGACACACACAACCATAAAAGAAAGTTATGGCGATGGGGGCATTGGGCAAGAGGACAATGATACTCATGCCCTGATACAAACATTTTAAAATTTGAGGCACTCCTAAATTTAAAAAGCCTTTATTAAATACAGGCTACATCAGGCGTGGGCAAACTAAGGTCCGAGGATCACATGCGGCCTTTGGAGCCTTCCCAAAATAGAATAATTTCTCATTTAACCAAGGTGAATTAGATTATTGGCCAAATTTGTTGTATTGATGAAATACAAATCCCCCCTTTTAACCCTGCATGTTAACATGTCCTCTCAAGAAAGTGGGGCTACTGGTTTGAGACTTGGCAATTTACCAGCATCAAACCCATCAACAGGCTGACTGTTAAAGGAGAAATCCAGTGTATATCAATCCATAGCCCTGTTGTTCAAACTCACCAAGTGCTGTAGGTAGGAAAAAACATAAGAAAATTTGATACAACATAGACTGAGCAGTGATCAGGCAACTAACACGAAGTGAATGGGACATATCGACTTAGTTTTAGTTTCATTTCATTATGCCCCATTCAGTCAGCATTAGTAATCGGTTTGTTATTTGGTCAATGTAGCATCACATTTTCTTGTTCTTTTTCATAAAGACAGCATTCAGGAACAACAGGGCTATTGAATGAGTCACACTGGATTTCTCCTTTAACGCCCGACCCGTCAGTCAATATCTAAACCCCAAATAATAGCCACCCCTGGGCTACATGCTAGCTATTCATGTCCGCCCTGGCCTCTGCTACTCCAACAGGTGTCCGCCGAGCCCGACCGTGGCACGTACGTCTACCAAGGCTTCATCCAGGGTAGAGACTATGGACGCTTTGGGCTGCAAAGGCAAGGTAAATATACTGTACTGCAGCAGCAGCAAGTCAAGTCAAGTTGTCAAGTGTGTAAGTTGCTGTTTGTCTTCATGCTCCCCAGAGCTTTTTGAGGGCCACCGCTAATGGGTGTTTACCTGCTGCGTGATTCATCTCGCAATTAACACTAATTGAATGTAGCGCAACTGCTGAAGAGTCTTGTAATGTAATTAAGCTTTTTAAATGAACAAAGGTAATTTGATTTGTGCAAACCACTACAGGAGGTTTGTGTAAATGCACCCTTTTTTGAGGCAACACCTCTGTTTGGTATGATTAAGAGCATTTACAATAGGCTCTTGGAAGTGCGAGGCTTCGCCTTGGAATTGCCCTGAATTGATTGAATTATCACAGTTCAGAACTCAAAAACACTCTGAAAATCTGCTCTGAACTAAAAAAAAAGAAAAGAAAAGAAAAGAAAAGCTTTGAAATACAGAAAGCCGTTATTGTTTGCTTCCAGTGTAGCACCATAGCATTCTCAGTCAGCCCACCGCTCCATGCACTTTAGCCTACATAAGTAGCTGGTTTATTTATTTATTTTTGTTGGTAGATAGATCCCAGCCACTATCATGAAAAGCGGCCAGACTTTTCTGAAGAGGCTCCTTTGTCGTAGTAGGATGGGACTGATTAGCTGACCATATGTTATTTGTTATGTTATTTGTGTCAGGGACTGATGCTTATTGCTTGTTGGACAGTGAATGAAAGTTTCCACTTTTATGCCAGTCACCTCAGGAAACTGATTAATCACAGAGTACTTGAATGGTAGCCTAGCGTGGCATTGCGTGTGTATGTAGCATTCAGTACCTCTTACATCTGCATACCAACTGTCGCTAACCTTATAAGGCTGAATGGTGGCTTAAAGCTGTATTCGGCAAGTCTACGTAATTCCGAGACTTTGGCAAAAAAAATCCAAATCATACAACTCTCTGGTCCCTCCCCCTGTCTCTACTACACTCCTCAATGGCCTCTCAAACCCCTCCCTTGCTGTTGCACGTTGTCAGAGGCTTGCTCACAGCTATGATCGACAAGCTGCTATCCCTACCTGCAAACCTGATTGGTGGAAAGCTATAGGGAGCGCTGGATTTTAGCAACAACGATTACAGGGTTTAGATGGAGCTAGAGAATTAATGTTTTTCCTTAATAGCCTTTTTCATGTACTACTTCCACAATAACTTGACAATTATACGAACTTAACAACATTTGACTTTAAAAGAGTTGCCGAAGACAGCTGTAATGTGGCTGGTGTG
>JAODXP020000023.1:4884113-4889113 GCA_027497455.2 Sardinella longiceps | reverse complement strand
AGAAGTTAAGTTTATAGGATGTGTAAGTCTCATTCTTTATCTTTGTCCTGTCCTCAACTATTTGTCTGTCTTTTGGTAGCCATGAGGGCTTTGACATAACACACCCTCCGTTTAAAATGGATGCTTTACAGAAGGCTGTAATTATCAAGGTAATGGTGCTTAGAATGCATGAATCTGAATGGCATTTGCATAAATTGTCCTTGTTTCAGCAAACATACACAACAGTGTGTGTGTGTGTGTGTGTGTGTGTGTGTGTGTGTGTGAGAGAGAGAGAGAGAGAGAGAGAGAGATTGCTCTCAAAGTTCGGACTGTGATCACAGCACTTGAATATTAACATTCTGGCCAGGGGAAGGAGGTGGTAGGTGCCTTGAATCTAGATGTGACATTTCGCTCTGACGTGAGATCTACAACATAATAGACAGCCTAGCACTTCACTAAAGATCACCTGGACTTGACATTTTGGCAAAACCCACCCTGTGGATTACTGTAGTCACCACTCATAAAACAGCTTACTGCAGCAAAATTGTGTGAATTATGCTATCTTACTGTAAGTAGCAGCTCTGTCCTAAATATGGTTAGACTTGGGTAAAGCCTGCACCCAGCATTGGTTCAAAGTCGGTCAGAACAGTCCCCCTGTCACTCAGTCATGCCATGGCCATGCATGTAAAAAAAAAAATGTCCATCATTAAATCCCTCATGATTTATGCTGCATTGCTGAAGAGGTTTTGACAAACTGCCAATAAACACAACAAGATAAGAATCTGTCTATTGATTATGAGTTTATTTGAGCTTCCTATTAAATGTGACTGATGAGTGAACAAGTCGAGGGAGAGGGTAGTCTAGGTAGCGTGTTGCTCCAGAGCGCTGATGCATTGCAGTCATACTCGCCCAGAACCTGCTTGAAATTCCTGCAGTGGCCGTCGTGCAGCTGTCTGTCACAGGGGATGGGTTTTCCATCTGCTGCCGGAATATATGTGATAAAAAGGGGGGCAGCATAAAAATTGGCTGCCTTTGATGACAGTGTGACACATGAAATGGCTTCTTTTGAATGACTCCCATGGTGTTACACCAAAGCCCTGATCTGCACTCACGCTCTCCCAATCACACGCAGAGACGCGCCGGGGGGCTCCAGGGACTCGCCGCTTGGGCCGGAAAAACACCTTCAGGTGCTGTGTTTTTGTTCGTTCGGAAGTCTGAACCGCCAGACGGGCGAGGAAGCTCTGGGTGAATGAGACTAAATTAAATCAATGTCTGTCAAGTGTTAATATCCATGAAGGTGCGGTGGGCTGCCCATCGGTGGGGACTTTGAAAGAATAGGCTACTTAGTTGGTGTTGCAAGAGCCTCCCCACCTCCCCTGTTTCATGTCTGCGAAAAATGATGCCAAGTAGTCAGCAGCCTGTCTGCAGCCCATTCAACACTTTGTTCCCCATAGCAAAGGACCTTATCCCTTATTAAGAGGCAATATCACGAGAAGCTGTCCTAGTTGTGCTTGAAGACCGGGACAGAGAAGGAGGGGAAAAGATCCAAGGACCCTAGCAACAGCCATAAAAAAAAAACAAGTGACACCAATGTCCTCCTTTATTTTGTTTGTGTCGTCGGGCCGTCGCGAAAGTTATTACTTTGGCGTGGAGGAGGATTCGCGGAGCAGGCGCCTCGTGAGGTCACGGGAGTAATGAGCAACGCGCCTTCTCATCACCCCCCCTGAATCCCGGAGGCTCTCAGAGCCTACAAAGAGAGAGAGAGAGAGAGAGAAACGTGTTGTCAGCCGTCAGCGACGGCCACGGCGAGTAACCTAGACGCTCCACCATGTTTGTCCCATTAAACTCACCATAATAAAAACCTGCCTATCTTAGAATGGCAGTTCCCCCCCGTGGTTTCCCCCTTTTGTGTGAAGAGAACAATACAAACAGTCCATGATATATCACACTCCACACACACCACTGTCATACGTCTGGAAAGGATGAGCCGCTCAGAGAGAGGTTTGCTCCTCTGCATGTCGGCCGCTGCAACTGCACCGGGCCTGAGACGATCGGCTATGTCGCAATGCCATCTGCAGGCCGGATGTGGAATCCAGGTCATCGCAATAGCAGTGGCCATCTGCAGAGAGTAGCAAGCCTGCCAGACTAAGCACATAAAACCATTGTTCTACACGGTAACGGATTTATTTCTGAAGCTGCGAGTAACATAAGGACATCCATAATATATATCAGCTTGAACAGATCCTGTGAAAAACTGTAAGAAAACCATGTCGTTTGGGGGCTATGCAGCAAGATTCACTTGTTTGTTGATGTTGCTAGGTTGTGTGAACAGTTAAATTCACACACCACGTTTAGAGTGATGGATGTGGCATGTTTGATGGATGCATTTAATGTGTTCTTCTGAAAGTTCAATTTACTGGAAACAAATGGCCATCGCCCTGGAAGCAAAAATAATGGTGTCTGGATGACTCCAGGTGGGAGAGGAGCAATGCGTATCTGTTGTCCTCCATTCTTTTTTTTCCCACCCCAGTCTGGAGAAATGATTGAAATTGTTGCTCCACAAAGGATCCACCCACCTCCTGTGCCTCCGGCCTGTTGTCAGTACTGATGTACTCTATCCTCCAACATAAACAAATGTGTGTTTCAGTCCACCGGCACCCCGAGACGTAGCCCCCTCGGGCAAGCCCCAGGTGACTGGGACGAGTTTGCAGAAACCGGGCTCAAAGGATCACCACGTCTCCCCGCTGGCTGCTCCCTAGAACAAGGGTGTATTGGTGGACGGAATCAACCAGGAAATCGGGGAGGGTGGGGTAGTGCATTTTTCAAATTCAAAGTGCTCCACACTGGAGAGCATGGCAAAGCAGACTGTGTTAGGGTTAGTTGCAGTCATTTGCAGTTAATTACCCCAAACCCTTTTTTTGTCAGCCCAACAAAATGCATTTTAGCAACTGGCAATGCAATGTAATTGGCCTTTTAATAAACGGTTGGTAGAATGAAAGCCTGTCCTTGAATATTGTGCAATACTGTACACAATAGTTTAGGCCTGTATAAAAAGCAGCAGCAAGGATGTGGGCCTACACTAAGAAATCTCACAGAGTAAGAATTGTGCTTGCACAAAACCTAGGAGCTCTTGTGTGGTGAGGTGGCAGTTTAGTCCAGGCAGATATAGACCAGAACAACATTATTGTAACCCCCTCACTTCTAATGCGCTCAAGGCATCCAAGACATACAGTGGATGGAAAAATGGGGCTCTGAGGAGAAAGAGTCCTTTCAGATGGACCGTTGGACCTCCGAGGAGACAGAAACAAAGTTCCTTACAGTAAACCAACGGTTCTCTCATTCCTCTTCCTGTCTGGGCTTCAGCCAAGAGGAAATACAGGGGGAGAGGAACCTTGGAGCATGTGTGGGTAGAGGGATGTGTGTGTGTGTGTGTGTGTGTGTGTGTGTGTGTGTGTGTGTGTGTGTGAGCGCGAGCGTGCGTGCGTGTGTGACTGTGTGTGGTTGCGGAGGGGAGCACTGAATGGCAGGTTTGTTTGAGCTCTCCGTAGATTGGGGAAATTCGGGTCGCAGTGTAAACTTGGCCAGGATTTGCAGTAGGTGTTGGTTCTGCTTCTGCATAACTGGCCATGGAGCCCTAATGGTGAAAGCCAGGGATGGATAAATAGCACATATATATGCAGAAGAGTATTACAACACCAGCCCCTTGTGCAAGGTATAATGAAATGCTTGCTACAGTCCTAACTTGCTTGTCAGGAACCAATTACATCCCGCTGTTAGACCCATTTGCAGCTTTTCTTGTGGTTACCACAGTTTTGCACTGTTGCACTGGACCCAGTTATGCCGAGTTCTTTTTTTCCCTCCATTTTTTAATTTCCTCATAGCAAGTACAGGCAGACTGTGCAGAACTCCTTCAAGACCTATATACACAGTCTTGTATGCACAGCCCACTGTTATTAAATATATATGCTTTAATGATAAAGCCTATTGTAGCTGTCTGTGACATTCTCCAGAGCCATCAGACTGTATGTCAGAATATTTAGATTCAGAATCAGTTGAACTTTACATTCACTTCTTTCAGTCAACTCTCCTCAAGAAAATGTGTGGTGAGCATAGTCAACTAGAAGTATTCACTTTGTAAATTATTCAGTGATGTTCAGATTATCTGATCTGAAAAGCCTTCCTCATTGTGTGCCAGTCAAAAAATACTTTTTTAAAACATCTGCATACCATACAACTTTAAGAAAAAAGACAGAGAGCAATATTCTCTGTAGTGATAGCCAATATTCAAAGAAAATGTGATTTTTCTTCCAGAAATAAACAATTTGCAGAAGGACTATTAGTATTCTGATAAGAACTGCAAAATTGCACTGTGAGATTACTCATGAAGTTACAGGGAAAAAAAAAAAAAAACGTTGTGGAGCTTGAAGGACAAACTTTCTGCTCCTCGGGGGGAGTCTAAAGACACAGAGGACCTTAGTTTCTAGTCTCTCCTTTCATTCTTGCTCTGTCTTTAGCCTACTCTGGAAAAGTCTGTCTGCTCTGTTGCAGTGTACCTTTTGGATAATGAATATGGTGTCTCCAACGACGCGACTATTGATTTTCTCCTGGTTAATCTTTCCTCTTTATGAAGCCGAGAAAATGAGACATAGAGGACTTCGCCAGAAGGATGCGGAATACATCGAAAAAGTAAGCGCCACATTACACGTAGTGAATCTCATGAAGGTGTTTGGAGATTGCGCCCAAGGGCGGCGATATTGATCCCGGTCAGTCCAATTGCTTGAAAGGTTGTTATGACACCCAACTTGTAATTGGCTATGAAATAGATAGTTATGTTTCGAACACAGAAAATATGGGTGATTGGATATGTGATTTTGAGAACAAGATCTATTCGGTTTATGAAGACGTGAACTGATGTCGATAGTACTCGCAATTTCTAATGTTGCCACTTGTTGCATGCGATGAGAATATTTTGATCTCGGTCTAAACCTTTCGATCCAAGGCTGTTGTAGGCTACAGCTACG
>JAODXP020000023.1:4857031-4884013 GCA_027497455.2 Sardinella longiceps | reverse complement strand
ACCATTGGTCCGACATACCATTAGTCCGAAATCTCATTAGTCCGAAAATGAACCATTGAATAGAGATACCATTAGTCAGACATACCATTAGTCCGAAAAAAACAGGCCCATTGGTCCGAAATCCCATTAGTCCGACCATACACAGTAGAGATGGATGGATGACTTGTAATGAAAGACGCAAAATTCGTGGAACAAAGGAGACGTCTTTTTTGTAGCATCATGTGTCTAAAGAGGTGGAAATGTGCTGGCCTGTTGTAACAATCAAGGGGTTCTTTTCAATGAGTAAATATGAATGCAATAAACAGATAATTCTGAGAATAAAGTACAAGGTAGGCTACAAATCTGAGTCTCTTAATTACAGGCTATGAAACATGTCCCTTTCTTCGGTTTAACAGTAAAGGAGGATATACATGAAACAATAACCCAGGTCGCGCACAGCGGCGCTATTCACACACAATTAAATGTCCCAAACAATCCCAGGCATTGCAATTCCCCCTTTCATTCAGTCCTGAAAATAAACCTACAAGTCCAAACTAAACGAAAGATGTCCTGTATTTTGCCAGGACCACGCACAAGAGTCAATAATCCAATCCAGGAAAGCGAGAGGGCCGCTGCCGACAAAACTTTGTCTGCGATATAGCAAACCAAAAATATAATCCACAGAAAAAAAGGAAAAATGGGATTGCTGTCTCTCTGCTAGGTCAAGCAATATGAAAACACAGAAGAACAATACATTTTACCAAATCTGGTGAATGAGTCCACCCAGCAGTCCGCGAAGGAAAATACGTTTTCTCGTGAAAATACGTTTTCTCAGTAGTCTACATTGTTTTTAGTTTCAAACTCAGTAAACATATCCAAACACTCCTTGCCACAGCACTGAGTACGGGGTCATCCCTATGTTCCCCAGGTCCTATGTTCCCAGTTGCTTCCATGCAGCCGCACGGCAAGGCACAGGTTGTTGCTGCTCCGTGCCCACACTTTGTGATGAGGGAAGGAGAGGGGGTGTCGCGAACTGAAGTTCTTTGAACAGAGGCGCAGTGCGGAGCCCAGTGCGATATAGTCACGTTTAATTGATTTAAATTATTTAATTGAGATACTTAAGTCTTGTATGTAACAGTAGCTGCTTGAGAAGACAGTGGCAATCAGCCTAATGACAATTGTATGTTTGCAGTCAACTTGACTGAAGAGTCTGACACACAGCAAAAGCACACACACAGGGATTAAGTAAAGCATTGACAGTCATGGCCGTATACAGCATTTTGAAATTACGAGGTCCTAAATGCGCGCACAGCGCGCCGAAAATTTTTCAACATAAGAGATCTACTGAAATTTTTAATTCTTAAAAATGCAATGGTAGGAGCACATCATGATAGACTTTTTTTCTGATGGAAACACAGAAATCATACCCACTGAAAGTCAATGAGACACAGCTCCTCCTTCCTTCCTAATAGGCTACATAACTGAGCAATGCTGAATATTCAGCTGTATCTTTTTAGCACAGAATTCTTTAGGCTATTTATGATTTTGTGACAACAGTGTAACCTGCCACTGATTGTGTTTGGAAAAAATATCATTTACTTCAGTGAATGATTTAAATGCTCCAATTATTTAGTCTACAATAATGTGCTCCCACCACAGATTACAGTTTTAAAAATTGTGTTCATTTCACAGGTTTCAATTCTCTGCAAATTATAGGTCTATATTATAATGTGTGATGATCTAGCAAGTTCAGCCTTTAACACTATAAAGACATACCTTGCCTAAATATAGGCGATATTTACACTGAAATTAAACCCTCTCAATCTCTAGCAAGTACGTTACCAATGATACCAATGGGTAGATCTGATTGTTTAGTTTTAATTAGATCAGATTTACCAAATAGGCTACCTCGATTGTAAGAGGTATCATGCCCATATAAAGCTTCCGAAAGACAATGAAGCAAAACCGGAGATATGTTTTGCGGCACTAACGCGCGCAAAGGGATTAATTAAGAATGTTTAACTTATTTTCGGCTCGAAAAATTAGGTGTCCTTTATTGTAGCTACGCCCATGTTGACAGTCCTTAATGTCTTCACTGCTGGGAAAAAAAAGGCTGCTGCAGAAGTGCGCTGGTTTAAGCAGTGAATAACACAATACCAGCGGTCTATTCGGCACTTATTCCTAAGTTTTACCACATTATAAATCAAACAAGGTTAATATCTTAACGAAAAAATCTACTGGAAACAACAAGTAGCCTAAACTTTGAGAAGTTGTAAGGATAAGGAAACGTCGGGTGGCCGCTGCAGAAAGCAGCCGCTTTTAAGAGTATCCTAAATCAGCACAAAAACAAACAACCATGTCCCAAAAGTTGAATGCACTAATTTCTCCAAAATCAAAGTATATGGATATCATGTCTGATCGCGGTAGCCTAGGCTATAGATTGGCTACCAAACGAAACGGACAAGTCAAGTATGAGAGATTTTGAGCAAAAGACGTCTCCAGATTGGCCTTGGAGTTGCGCGTAATTGGACATAAACTTTACCACTATATCTTACTTGCGGACCACTATAGTATGGTTGGTTAGAACATTACAGAACAAATAAATAAAATATAATAGCCTATTCATTCAACTGTCCAATCTCAAGCAGGCTATCCAAATCTGCTTTCTGCATAATGCAGGCAACAGAGAGATGGTGCGAAACTCCGCAGGTTGTATAAGCTACCTACGAAATGTGCACTCGCAAGCATATCCCATGCAATTAGGACCCGTTTCTTCCAGGACAAACTCTGTGTGATCGATTTTGTTTAATTACCAATTATGAGTTTTGAAACATAAAGGAATTCACACAGAGTGTCACGTCAGTCTAACAAAAACAATGACAGACGGAGTTTTTAGGAAATAGACCGCAGTCTGGATTTATTCAATGGTTAATTAAATAAAAGCATTAGCAGAGAGTGGGGTAGGGGATGCGTGCGTGGCAGTTGCACGGGCAACCAAGGTTCGCATTCCCTAAATTGCGACAATTATCTATCAGCCGTGGATGTGTTTTTTTGTGTGTGTGTGTGCAAATGAACATCAAACTGCTTCAGTCTAAAAACTTCCTACTACAAAACCCATCACAAAATAGCATTCAAAATGAGGAGGACACACACAATATGCCCACACGCATTCACTCACACACAGAGGAGCGAGAACAGCTCAACACTGACAAGTAGCGTCAATATTTTGGTCATTAATTCCTAGCCCCCTTACAAGCCATTCATGCATCTCTACATGTGTATTTTCGGACTAATGGGATGTCGGAACAATGGGCTTCTTTTTTTCGGACTAATGGTATGTCTGACTAATGGGATCTCTCCTCAATGGCTCATTTTCGGACTAATGGGATGTCGGACTAATGGGATGTCGGACTTATGATACGGAACCACAGCTACGCGTTGAACGCAACAGTTTGTCTTAGACGTAATGCTTGATTGACACACAAGACTCAGTCTCCTCTCATCGTTGTATATTTAACTGGAAAGCCTTTCAAATCCTCAGAGATACATAATGATTAACCTAAATAATAGACCAAATATATATTTTATGCGTATTGTTTGTCATCCTAGTGCATTGACGGCGACACAGGCAAACAGAACTGCACCAAGCAATCAGATGAGGCCCAATCCACTCACTATAAAATGGTAATATTTTTACCTCCACCTTTTTAGTCCACAGTATCAGGGTCGGGGGAAAATGGACTGGGCATAATTTGGTCTTCTTTTGCCAGCCTTGGATATCACAGTGCTTTTATTACCTACTTGCATGATGTAGTGCCAAGTAGAATTGTGTCTGTTGAAGTAGTTCTCCTCATGCAGACAGAGGTCCAACCACACACACACACACACACACACACACACACACACACACACACACAGAGAGAGAGAGAGTTCATTCCAGGAATGTACGTTAAAGCACACCCCAGCTGTCTGTGAACTACACTTTTAAGGCCAATAGCTCCTTCCTCCTCCTTTCCTTTCTATCAATCCCCCCCCCCTCCCGTCCGTCCCCTGAAGTGCCTGCCAGACACCAATCTAATAATACATTTCCTCTTGGTTCATTCCCCTACCGTCTCTGAGCGTGCTGGACCTCGCTCTCGCTCATGCATTATTTCCTGGCTTACTCACTCTTGCTGAAGGAGGATTGTGCCATGCTTCTGATTCTGTATTGTATGTATGAGTCCAGCATTTGGGCCCTATTGGGGAGATGGAGGCATGTGAAAGAAAAAAAGTGGTCAACACTTTCAGTCGGTGTATGCAGGCCCACGGCCAGTAGATTACAAACGGAGATGTGATTAATTATGTAATATATTAATTATTACAAATTTGCTAAATCAGGCCTATAATCTGTCACCTTGACTAAATGAGAAATTATTTTATTTTGGGAAGGCTCCACTGGCCGGATTAAATAGCTCAACAGGCCGCATGTGGCCCCGGGCCTTAGTTTTCCCATGTCTGCTCTAGATAGTGCCATTGGGCATTGGTATCTGTAGGCTAGTAGTGACAAGGCAGCATCACTTATGATCACAACTGACCATTATATGATCCCTTTATTTTACTACCTCCTAAACCTTTAAGTTATCAAACTAAAGTAAAATGGTTGGTCAGTCATGGAGCATAAAAAATTCTTGCTGATTCCTTAGAAAATACGCATTATGTTGGTGAATCTTTTTAAGCTGTCTGTGATTCATGATTCTGCCACAGAAATATTAAATGGTGCTTCACTTTCCTACGCAAAGAAAAAATGAAAAAGCTGAGCGAGCGAGTGAGCGAGCAAGTCTCCCAGCAAGTAATCAATTAATCTGGTGCTTTTTTGGTGATGCGTGCAATGGGTAATTACTACACAACTGAGCTCAATTTTTCATCGCCGGTCCCCAGATAGCTGTTAGGCCGGGGACCATCGCACAAACCAAGAGAAGTCCATAAAGCAGAAACCCCTTTTGTGTTATGTGCATTTTCATGCCTCATTTTCAAAGACACTCATCCGTGCACCGCCAGCAAATAAAAGAAAGAAAATGCAGCCACTATTCTAAGCAAACCCACCATATATATATATATACTGCTTAATAAATATCAATACATTTCACTCGATGGCTGGCGTGCCCTTGATATGGGGACAATCTATTGCCTATTTAAGAGCCTTTTGCTGCTGTGTCTTGTGTCTGCTGCAAGATAATGAGCGTCTGTATTACTCAACTAGCGGATACGTACTGGCCCAGACAGCAGACTTGCTAAATGGCTGGAGCAGGCACTCTGTAACCACAAGCTCTCATTTGCCTCTGCAAATGAAATTCAGTGGGTGAATAAAGGCGGCGCGTGGCATTCACATTCATGTCTGGCCAACCTCCGAGTGGCCATTGTCTAGATGGGGGAGCTGTGTGTGTGTGTGTGTGTAGTGCATGAAGAAACTGGCAGGTCTGGTAGAAGGTTTTTTTTTTTTTTGCATGACATGACACGGTGGCTGATGGTTTTAAAATAGCCCCGTTGAGACAACGTGATTACTGTGTTCCTTGAGTAACAGTCACCTCCTCACCCCCCCCAAACATTCTTCCCAGAGATCAGCTGGACACGTACTTTTGTGTGGGCATGTTGAAAAGACATCACGCCCATGACTCATCCTTTCTTTCATTCTCTCTCTCCCCCCCTCCACCCCTCCCTCTCTCTCTCTCTCTTTCTGCCATTCAGATCACAGTAAATATCTCTAGCCATCCCACTGCCTCCTGCCAAGTCCATGGCATTGATGTATGCTCCTTCTATGGGGCTTAAGGGAAGGTGACGAGTCAATAATATTCCCCACAAAGTTAACCCCTCTGAAGTAGTTTTCGAAAGCAAACACTGTTGGTGGTGGGATGCAGCCAAAGCTGTTGGTGTTTGTTTTGGTGGGTGGGAGTTAAGGAGACGGTTGTGAAGTCTACAGCAACAGCTCAGTGTGATATCAGTGAATTTGCCAGTGCAGTTAACCTTATCATTCATCTCATAGAGAAGCTAAGATGTGAACTCAGTGGCAAAAAGGCAGACATGGATAGATGTGTGTGTGTGTGTGTGTGTGTGTGTGTGTGTGTGTGTGTGTGTGTGTGTGTGTGTGTGTGTGAGAGAGAGAGTTCAATAGGATAGGCTACCTGGTGGCTGAATATCACCACCCCACACAAACACACACACACACACACACATATATTCATACACACACACACACACACACACACACACACACACACACACACACACACTCTCTCTCTCTCTCTCTCTTTGATTGGCTAAGGAAAGAGAGATGGCCCCCAGAGTGACGTGACCAGGCCTCCTCAACCCAACAAACACAGGCTGTAGGATCTGGGGATAGAACTTGGATGCAAAAAATGTACTTATAATGCAACTTGTACATTCATGGTATAGGAGGCTTCTCACTCATAGATTTATATAGTATTGCATTCTATATATTCTATATTCATACTATAGTCATCAGAAACGTCACTGACTACTGACTGCATCCCAATGTGCCACCTAACCTCAGGCTCTAAACCCTCACAAACGTGACAGCCAGTTTCAGGGAGACTCAGCCAATATTATTGAGTCATCACATTCCCTCAAAGAAAAAAATACCAATGAAAGTCTTTGACTGTTCACAGTTGCGGTTTACATTTGGTGACGTGTCTGATGTGTCTATAAAGTATCTCATATTCAGGTATACATATATATAAGCTGCATGAATAAGAATACCTCTTGTATAGTCCCCCTTCAACTACCTGGAATGCACTGACCAGATCATGCACACTCACATGCACTTCTCCAGCACTTTTCTAGCACTTTTTACACTTGCTCTACTGTTAGCAAATGGCACCCCTAGTAAGTATTTACTGTACATGTTTTGTGTTGTAGCTTGATTGTTATACCTCTTTTTGTAAGTCGCTTTGAATAAAAGCGTCTACTAAATGCATGTATGTAGATGTAAATGTAAATGTATAAGTGGATTAGTCAGTGTCTATGCATTAAGTTCCATGGCCAGATCCTCCTCCAGCCTGTGTTTGCTGAGGTGAGTGTTGGCCACGTCACTGTGTGGTGTGTGTGGAGGCCATCTGTCTTCCCTTAGCCAACATGACATATGACAGTTTCTCTCTTAAGCATTTCATCAGAGGCATCCATCTGAGTTTGGCGCGGGCCGCACATGCACAGATGGGTTTCTTTCGGGTCTTTTCCCCTCGCACAACACCGTCTGTGGGTGGTAGTACTGCTGCGTCTGCAGCCCGACTCGAGCAGACTGTCTGTGTTTGAGTCGGCCGGCGCAGGAGTCAACATCTGTCTAAACAGCGGCTGGGCTGAGATAATGATTCACTGGCTGCCGCCGCGCCACGGCCCGGGCTACTGGGCCCAGCACAGATGAATGATTTAGCCTCCGTCCGTCCCTCCCTCCCTCTCTTCCTCCCTCCCTCCCACCCATCCTCTCTCTCTCTTGTTCACTCCTGCTCTCTCTCTCTCTCTCTCTCTCTCTCTCTCTCTCTCTCTCTCCCTCCCAATCCCTCTCTTTCCCTCTCTGCAAGGGAGCGGGTGAAATATTTGAGCTCGGTATGGCGCCTCTGTGTTTGATCAATACTGAGCTGTTGCAGTGGTGCATTCGGCAAGGGAATTTGTCCTCACATTTCATGCGTGAACACAGTGACTGTTAGGGATATTTGCTCCTTCTGTCGGCTGGAATGAAAAGACAAAAAAGAAAAGAAAAGAAAAGAAATGCACAGTACTTAGCCCCACCACCACCACCACCACCAGGAAGATGTTATTTGAATACCCTGCATTTTTAAATGTTACGATTAACAATTAAATACCTAGAGTCAAGGGTAATCTGCTCATTCTCCATGCTATTTGTCACCATTACACTAATCAAGATGAGATTGGCTTCTCTGTTTTGTTCTTTTTGCCATTACCTTACAGTATTCCGGATGCATCCAAGGACCAGCAGGCACCCCAGGTCGAGATGGGAATCCTGGTGTGAACGGAATTCCCGGAACCCCAGGTGTACCAGGTCGCGATGGGGCAAAGGGTGAGAAGGGCGAGTGTGTGAGCGAAATCTTCGAGGAGCCCTGGAAGCCGAACTACAAGCAGTGCGCCTGGAATTCCCTCAACTATGGCATCGACCTGGGCAAGATCGCTGTGAGTGTCCATGATTCTAGAGTTCTAGAGGCTAGAGTTCTTTCACAAGGGGCAGGTACAAGGGACCTTCTAAGGCCACATTCACATTGCATGTGGCCAGCCCATGCATGCATGGCAGCTGCGGTTTTGTATGTTACAATAACAGGTTAAAGGTTGCACACTGCATGTCAGTGTGTTATACACAGTTTACACCATAGCAATGTGACATGGTGAACTAGAAAACAGAATAGACTTCTGTCTTTTTAGCACATGCTGTGAGCGTTTGGACTGGATCTCCATAGATTTCAAACGAGGGCAAGCAGACATTTGTGGTGTGTGTGAAAAGGCTAAGCACTACTGAAGCACAGCTTGCTGAGTGAATAAGGCCTAAGGGTAGCCACCAGACTGCCATGATCTACTGCATATGACTATAAAAATGTGATGAAAATCTGTGATGTGATATCTCAGATATTAAGATATTAAGTGCCATCCATCGCATCAGTCATAATTTGGTGCAAGTCTACCCCAAGGGCCTGAGAGGCTCATTCAAACAAATCACCCTACTGCTGTTCGCTCCACAGCAGCTCTCATTTGGGAGAGGAAACCTGCTCCAAGCATCATAATCTCCTCCATATGACCAAGCACAGCATGGCAAGAACGCCAAATCAAAGACCTATGATTCACCAGTTCTGTTCTACAGTACATATATGCTGTAAATAACAACAAAAAAACCTACTTCTGTTATTCTCCTATTCAGCTTGTGTCAAGAATTCAAAGCCAAAAGAATTCTGATTTACCAATTCTGTTCTACGTTAGTCATCTATGTTGTAAAAAAAAAAACAAACCTAACAAAAACACACAAGAAACAAAAACAGAATATTTCTGTCACTTGCCTGTTCAGCTTGTGTGAAGAATTCATAACTCAAAGAGTTATGTTTCACCAATTCTGTTCTACACAGAGTTGTATAAAGTACTGGAGTAGAGGAGTGGAGTAGAAGTAAAAGTATCATATCAAAACAGTGACTTGAGCAAAAGTTGAGGTGTTCTTTTAACACTTACTTAAGTGGAAGTACCTGTACTAAAGTATTCAAAATGTTTTGTAGCCTACTTAAGTATTGCAAGTAGAAGTAGCTCCACCGGTCGTCTTGGCTCCCCCTCTCCGTAGCATTGATGAGGTCCTGATGGTAGTGTTGAGTGTATTGTAATGCATCAACCGGGATATGGACCAGGGACCTTCTACACCAATCTCAGTGTTCTTACCTGGAGAGCCACCCAGTCCCAGATGCAATCAAGGGCAAAACATGTATTGATACAGTTGAGGTTAGGGTTAACCGGTTAAGAACTGATCGATTTTGGTGGCGATTGGTGATCCAGAACATGATCTGGAATTCATATTGTGTCTGTGACCACATTGCCTTGGTGGAGGTCTGCGCTCTCCGAGTGCTTTTCTAGTTTATAAAAGTAACGAGTAACTATTCAGCACATCAAAAATGTATCTTAGTAGAAGTATTAAATTCATCAAAAATATGTCAAGTAAAAGTCGAAGTAGGAGAAAAAAATATATACTCCAGTAAAGTGCAGATACAGCATTTTAGTACTTAAGTAGGCTACGTAGTTCTATTTCGTTCTACAGTAGTCATCTATGCTGTAAAATGCTGTCCCTCCTCTATTGAGGCTGTGTGAACCCAGTAGCTCTGTGCTTGTTTGACTCTCACCTATGTAGGACTGCACCTTCACCAAGCTTCGCTCGGACAGCGCCTTGCGTGTGCTTTTCAGCGGCTCGCTGCGACTCAAGTGCAAGTCGGCCTGCTGTCAGCGCTGGTACTTTACCTTCAACGGGGCAGAGTGCGCTGGTCCGCTACCCATCGAGTCCATCATCTACCTGGACCAGGGAAGCCCCGAGTTTAACTCTACCATCAACATACACAGGACAACCGCAGGTATGGAAGACTCTAGACACATTTTACACAATTTCCTACTCTCTGGCTTTGACACTCTTTGTGCAGATACCCCATGTGAAGTCCTGAAATTGAAAACCTATTATTCTTATGCTGTATGTCTGAAAAGGTAACACTTTATTTGAAGGTACCGTCATAAGACTGACAAGACACTGTCATTAACTATGACATGACGTTGTCAAGAATCTGTCATAAACTTTATACACCCAGGGCCGTTGCAACAAGGCAGGCAAACCAGGCAATTGCCTGGGGCCCCAGGCTGAAAGGGGCCCCCAAGATTGACTGTTTAATCATTTTAGTTATGTTGGTGGTGATTTTCAACAAAAAATGACTTTAAACTGGAATTAGACAACTGTACAATACAAATAATTATATTGATGATGTTTGAAAATTATAACAATGTGGTTCATGTCAGTATTTACGGGGAGTGAAGGGCCCCCATGTCCTGTTTGCTTGGGGCCCCCTAAGTACCTTGAAACGGCCCTGTATACACCTGTCATGACTTCTGACATACCCTAAACCTAACCCTAACCATGACAAATACCGGGTGACACTTAATGACAGAAGTCATGACAGGTGTATGAAGTTTATGACAGATTCATGACAACGTTATGTCATAGTTAATGACAGTGTCATGTCAGTCTTATGACAGTACCTTCAAATAAAGTGTAACCCTGAAAAGAATAAAGTAAGGCCTCAAAGACTGTACGAGTCACCAAATAGTAACAGCATGGTAGGCTGTAGTAACAGCCAATTTTTCTGTGGCTACCGCAAGAGCCTAAAACTACTGAACCAGTCCAAGCGATACCAAAGGATCTGTCAAAAAGCTTAAAAACATTTTAGAGTGCAATAAGCTTTTTTTTAACAAGGTCAGCACCAATTAGCGCACACTTAAAACTGTTAAATTCTAAAAAATGGCTAGCGTAGCTACTGAGCTATAAAAGCCTGTTGGGAGATGGTCTGAGCGTATAGTTGTCTTGTTTGGCAGACGAGGCAGCTTGTAAGTGCAGTCTACAATGTCACTGTAACTCATTGAAACTTGTCTAAGTTTAGCTTTGTAACTCTAGGTGTCTGCAGTGCAAAGCACCGCAGCTGAACCAGAGTCAGCGTCAGACAGACCACAGGGACTAGATTACAGAGAGCTAGATTACAGAGAGCTTGTTGCACAGGTTTGGAAAGTCTGGAAATGAACTGTATCATGAATCCTTTTCAAACTAACTGTAAACATACAGTATGGAATATGGAATATGAGTCTTGACAAACTTGAAAACATTGTACATTTAGTAAAATACATACAGTTGGGTTTACAATATGCAGGTAAAAGATAAAAATCACAAACCTGCCCTATTTGTAGCTGTACAACTCAATGCAGGCTTTCCCATCCTCCTTACGTTTGTAACTTGGCATACCTACAGACACCCACCACAAGCAAACCTGGCACAGGCCAAAAAACCTCTGAGACTGGATTAGAGAGGCAAGTTGCTGGCAAGTTTATAGTTGGTAAACTATAAACAAGGGGGAGGTACTGTATAGACAGATCTGGTCCCTGAGGTATAAGCCAGGGGTTGGCCACCAGCAGACCATGTTTAGTTAAAGCTCTAAACAGGGAATATATCTAGCCACTGACATCTAAGCTTAGGCAGGAGGGCAGGGGTCAGCAACAGGCAATCTGGGGGTATGAACCAGCCTGCCCTGCCATGAGACAGCATCTTACCAGTCAGATCATTTACCTTTTGTATTTGTATCCATTGGCAGCGACATTAATACAATACAATTACAGCATCTGTGTTTACCTGTCGTTCTGATCCTGCCTGAACTTAAGCCCACCATCCAGTAGCCTAGGTTGCACAACACAAAGGCCCTTGGCCAGAGTTGCTTGCTTACCCTGTTTAAACACTGCAATAAGCTACTGCATGTAACCTTCTGGCCTGCGAACAAGTGAATCACTTTGTTGCACTCAGTCAGTGAGACCATTATAGCCGCCAGTCATCCATAATAATTCAACTTAATGCAGTGTAGTTACTTTGTGTGCTATTATTTCACATTGAAGTAACCAAGTGAGCTCTGACTGTAGATTGACAGTTCCTCTTGACATTTCCCGCCGTCAAAATTATAAATAAACGAATGCAAGGTCTGTGCTCAAAATTCATTACCACGCTCAAAAATAGAGGCTAAATGTGTGTGGGTGACTGAGTGCGCGCGTGTGCGTGTGTGTGTGTGCCTGCGCACATCATTTTAGAATGCATGCACGGCTGGGAATATCTGCAGCCCCAAAGTATTCATCACAGTACAGAGCAAAATGTCATGACTGAACTATAATCAGAGACAACGAAGCCACTTTGTGTGCTTAGCGGTTAAGCTTTGGCCCAAGGAGGCCTATCCTCTCTCTCTAGATTAGAAACACCCGCTTGATCATCCTGTCTTCCAGGGAGGGTGGCATCCATTACTAAACAATAGAAGCCTTATAAACAGCAAAACAGATGGGGATTCTGAACTCTGTGTGTGTGTGTGTGTGTGTGTGTGTGTGTGTGTGTGTGTGTGTGTGTGTGTGTGTGTGTGTGTGTGTGTGTGTGTGCCGGGGCGGGGGTTGTGGGACAGATCAAGCATGCTTTGACTACAAAGTGACCTCTATGCTCTTGTTTTTGGGGGTATTGCGTGGTCCCTGGACGGGCAGTTGAAGGGCTGTGCGAGGGGGTCCGCTCTGGCCTGGTTGATGTCGCCATATGGGTGGGCACCTGCGGCGACTATCCCCGTGGCGACGCCTCTACGGGATGGAACTCGGTTTCCAGGGTGATCATCGAGGAGCTGCCAAAATAATCCTTTGTTCCACTTCTTTGGATGTGAGAGACCACACATAATGAGCACTATGTGGCTACGTGATAGAAGTCACGGCTACAAAGGGGGACCAACGGTCAGTTATTAAACATTAATGACACTACTGTTAGAACAACCGTAACCTTTTACCAGGTTTACTCAAGTCAGTGACATGTCAGAGACGACTTATAAACACGGTACACTTCTACTGTGAGTTCTTGTTGCTTAATTGGGCTACTATGGTACTATTCTTGACTTTTATACACTTCTCTTAATAAAACCATTTTTATAAAACAAGGACTGGTGTTTAATATTGGGTTGAGACAACTGCTTCTCGTTGCACTTTAGAATAATAAAATCTCTGTGGTCATTCATTTGCCTTCCTCATAAAAAAAAAAAAAACCCTGCCTGCTGCTAGGATACTGAATTCTTTCTAAGGCTGATTCCAAGCATATGAAGCCTTTAATTTAAGTGGTTGTTTACGGCCTGTTATTTTATGTCTTCCACTCCTGACAGATAGCAGCAACATTCCAAGGCTCGGTTGAAAGTGTTTATGCTTTCCTCAATGTCTTCCCCAATTTCTACAGAAGGGTGCAATTACTTCATTTCACATTTGAGGAGTACAGTACAATCAATACGCTAAGTGTCAATGTTGTTGAAAGATGAAAAGATGCCGCAATGTTAACTTCTCACTGTAAAGCTTCTTCTGTGAATCTCTACCCTGGAAGGCATCAATTATCAATTGTTCCAGAAACTTCCCTCTGACAGAGAGCAAACTAGAAATGCAGTGGTTTCAATAATTCTTATTTTAATAGAGAATAATCTTTTCCAGACTCTGTAGTCTTCTCAGTGCATTCCCTTTTTTTTGAGAGAGAGTTGCTTGCCAGACACGCCAAGAAATATTAATATTACACTGGTAACCATGTCCATACATTTTTAATGTGACACAAAATGATTCCTCGGCTGCCGAAAAAATCCATTAGGTGCCTAGGCGAAATGGGTGCCCAGAGCCCCAGAAACTTTGCTTTGATATGTTCCCATACTGCCCCCTCTCAGCAAGGCTCATAGCAGCCACACATGTCCACCTGTCAAGGCAGCTGACACAGCATGCATGGGACACCCCAAAGCCACTCACACTGGTTCTCTCTCTCACACACACACACTCACAGGCACGCAGACACACACACAGAGACAACACACACACACACACACACAGACACACTCATTCACACAGACACACCACACATACAGTTACATTCACAGACCACGCCCCCACATGCACACTTTCACACACACACAAACTCGCTCACATTCGAAGAACGCCCCCACATGCACTCACTCACTCACTCATTCACTCACTCACACTCACACACACACACACACACACACACACACACACACACACATTCAAAGACCACGGTCCCCCACATACACTCACATACAAACTAACTGACACGTACACCCCCACACACATATACCACTCCACTCCCTTCTACTCAGGCACAGGGGCCTTCTATGCATCCTCCACATCTACGGGCACTGTGTGCGTAATGGTGCAGCTACTTCAGATTTGCTTGTCCGTTGATGGTAGCTGTGTAAAGTGTAGCATACTGCTTCCAGTCTTTAATGTCAGTGCGATGGGACTTGGAGATGAAATGTCAGCTGCTTGTTTAGAGTTTGGCTCCTAGGGTGATGATCCATGTGAGCTACACACACACACATACCCACACACACACACACACACACACACACACGTGTACTGTACGTTATATCCTGACTGGCCGCATGTCAGAAGACACCTCACACATCCTGCCCCGGAGCGCAGAGCTTCCCTGGACTTCTGGTGACAAGGGTCAAGGGTCAAGGCATGCCTGGCCTCCGGAGAATTCCGTACCGCTGCCACCGCCATTGCCACTGCCGCATCGAATGCCGATGCTCAGTTCTTCACGCCCATGAGGAAACGCGAGACATTCTCGTACACCACGAAGGTGATGCAACAGGCAGGCGTGACCCGGATCAGGTTGGCCACCATTCCTTTGTAGAAGCCCACTGGACCTTCGTTCCTGAACAGAGAGGAGAGAAATGTCAATGGTTTCATCTGTGGTTCCTTTAAGCCAGGGGTGGCTTTCATGCGGCCCACCATTATGTCTAAGTTAGCTAAGGCACCATACCATAAACCCGGGGACCCAGGTTCGATTCTAACCCGAGGTAATTTCCCGATCCCTCCCTCTCTCTCTCCTGCTTATTTCCTGTCTGTCTAGACTGTCCAATAAAGGTGGAAAAAGCCTCCAAAAAAGATCTTTAAAAAAGAAAAAAAAAGCTAACGTGGTCTGTTTTTATCTGCATTGATATAATATTGGCTATAGTTCACTTGTAATTGGTTGAAAAGTGATGCTCTTAGTTTTTCATTGGACCTTGGCAGCTTAAATTTATTTAGCATATGGCCCAGGCAAAAAAAAAGAAGTTTGGCCACCATTGCTTTAAGCCTGAAGTTCTATCCCTGGAACTCTCAAAAATCTTGACTGACAGGAAACTGGCCAATCATGAAGTGGACAGATGCCAGTAGGGTCTTTGAAGGGGCAGGACTTAAGTGCCCTGTGCATTGCCACAACGTTGGCCTGGCCATCTTAAAAGTGTCAGGGGCTCATCTTTGAGTGACTTTGTGCCAAATTTGAGAGGTTTGGGAAGCGCGTCCGATAGTGGACGTTTGAAACTTGGCTGATGTTAGTAATGGGGATCAGTCACATGGCTGCACTGCACTTTTGAAGAAGACTTTACTGGAATGAATCCACTTTCTTATCAGCCAGTTTTCTGCCATTAAAGTTTTTTGAAGTCGTAGGGTTAGAACTTATGGATGACCATGCGTTTTGACTCCTTCATTCACACACACACACATACATGCACGCACACACACACACACACACAGACACACAGAGAGAGAGAGAGAGAGAAAGACTAAGCAAAAACAACAAAAAGAACTGGTTCAATTCAGTTCAAAATGGCCAAGGTCATTTGGGGGCATACATACGTGTGTGTGGGTGCGTGTGTGTGTGTGTGTATTTGTGCCTATGCATTCATGTATGTTTACTACACAGTTCAATATTTGCCCTGGACTGACCTCCAAGTCCTCCTGATAACATCGACCATCCCATCATATTTGTTGTGCTGGTCTTGTAAACGAGCTCGCACCACCTGGTACGGGTACGTGGTGGCTACCGCAAATATTTTAGACAGCGCTGCCATCACTATGTACTCCAGTGGATCCTGAGAAGCAGAAGACAGAAATGGGAGATGGTGAGTAAGTAAGCAAGGTTCAGTCTGAGTCACTCTTTTATTTATTTATTTATTTTTAAATACAGCACCCATCTGGGCTCCACACAGATATAAAACCAGGCCTTGGTATGTTTATACCCGGATTGTGAATCTCCTGCCAGACCCCATTACTGCGTGGACAACAAAGAGGTCTGGTTGCCTGGCACATGTTACTCACCAATTTTGCGTCAGATGCTTTATTTCTGTACTTGTTATAATCTCTCTTTAGCTCTTCGTACGCCATAAACTGCAATGCACCGTGGGACGTACCGAACAGACCTGGAACGAAACCCTGGGGAGGAGAAAGGATGACTTTGGGTTAGTGCCACCAATAAAGACCATATTATTGTATATACCGTAATTTCCCGACAATTAGCCGCGGCTTATACATTGATTTTGCAAAATTTCTTCCGCTATGAGGTTAAAACAGGGGGGCAGTTAATATGGTGTTAATACGGTTTTGTTTTTGTCAACTTGCATAAAACACTGTCCTGCGGCTAATACATAATGCGGCTTATATTCGGGAAATTTGAGGTGAGCCCAATACAGCTTTACAGCTAACATTTGGGCAAATTTACCAAAAAAATAAATTGATCCCTCCCAAGCCCTTCTTCCTTAGAAACGTATAACTATACTGAGTGTACTTCAGTGATGCACTACACACCCTGGTGGTGATTTAAAGAATTTCACCAGGTCGCACAGCTTATGCAATCTCCCTACCACATTACCTAATATTGGGGTGCAGGGCAGAAACCAATCATTCTAGATTCGAGCAATGTGTGCTATTGCTCTGCATATTGTTTTCAACTGCGAACACAGATATCCAACACACACTTTTCCCCAATACCTAACACACAAATCCATTAATTCCTCACACAAAATACCAAATGAAACACATCTCCTGCAGTATAACACACACCTCCAAGGCAAGCTTTTCTCTTACATCGTACACACTTTTACCTTTGCATTACATTTATGTATGTCATTTCAGCACTAAACTTAAGGCACTTCTACCTTGATGACTTGTATAACCTGAAGGGAGGGGAAGTGGAAATGTACCTAGTAAGCACCATGCAAGCAATATTAAGATGAATGGTATACTACTGTAATAAGTTATTCATTTCAATATTTTCCCACACTAAGAAAAAAAAAATGCAATTGCATAGGAAATAAGAGGCTGACTTTCCCCAAGTTTGTGTGCATGTGCTCATAATCTTCAATAATAACTTCACCTTCAGTGTACAGTATATTATGGCAATGATCAGTTTCTAGGGCCAAGAATTAGTTAATTACAGTATACAGTAAAGTTTTGTAGCTCTGCAATGAAGATATGTCTGAGTGACAGAAACGGTTTGACGTAGTGAAAACTGTTTACTGTATTTTAAAAAAATTGTAACATAATCTTGCAGTTAGTGTGAAATCTTACCCGGTATAATCCACGGATTCCCTCATGTTTATAGATTTTGACGAGAGCATCTACCATGCCTGTGTACTGCTTCTTGTTCCGGTCAGCGCTGTACTGCAGCACTAGCTGGGTCTTTGTGACCCAAATAGGGTTTGTTATACACATCGTCAACATACCTTGAGGGAAAAAATAAATAAATAAATAAGCATTTAGTGAAAATCTCTTTATGAATGTTTCAATCATGGCCATGTTATTGCCACCTAGTGTTTCGTCTCAATCCTCATGTAACACCACCACATAGTCAAGGGTCAACCAATAGGATTAAATTTTCACCGTCCCTGAGCCATGCCAGCCAATTACAGGAAATTAGCAAAACAGAAGCTAATGCTAAACGCATGCCACCATGGGTAACAAAAGTGAAAGTGAGCTTGATCTTGTTCATCCAGCAAGTTTATTCAACAGAGCTATGATTGGCTTTACTTCAAAGCATTGCTTCATAACCTTGATGGTTAAGGGGTTAGGGAAGGCATTGATATTCATCCCTAAAAAGTACAAGACAAAACATCCTAGGTGCTTGTCAGAGAAGGCGATGACAACATTACCCTTACCAATTCCTCTTTCTAGTTGAATATCTTTAATAGACAGAACATTAATGAATGGACGACCTTGACAAGCCGGTCCCATTGTTCATTACACAGACTCTAATAGCGAGCACTTTCTCTCTGTGTGTGTGTGTGTGTGTGTCACTTTAAAAGGCTCGACAGTGGAGTTTAGTCACACAGGATGTCTATGAAGTGAGTTCAAATTCAATAGACTTCATTAATGTCAGATGATGAAGGAGTTGGAGCAGACAAAAAGGCTTTCAGACAAATTAACCTCATTATTCCCAATTGGACCTAAATCAAGACACATGCCCTCACTGAAAGGTTCATTCTCTGCCATGTGGGCCTTGCATTAATCATGATAGATTCAATATAACCACAGTTAACAGTTCTACAATAGTAAAATAATCATCACAGGAAATGGATTTTGTCTATCTACACAAACTGAAACATCAGACATCAAACTGAAACATTCATTCAGAAGGATAATGAGATATAGCAGTTAAAAGCCCTGCCTCTGAGGTACTAAGTTTAGCGACTCATAGATAAGACACATTTCACAAGGCATCACAGCTGTGCCCACAGAAATCCAGACTTGAGCAGAACTGACCTGCTTGAGCCGCTGACAACATGTGTTCTGTGGCACTCAATTCATTCTGACGTCCTTCTTTGGTGTATGCTTTGATAGCATTGTAGCTGAAAGAGAAATCATAAATCATAAAACAGACTGAAAACAATCCACTGTCAATGAACCTGAACGCGTATTGGTGTATATAGCTTCGTTGATTGTGTGAAATAAACACATGAAATACATACAAGAAGAAGTACAATCCCCATGAGGCTCCGGCACCCCAGATGTTGGGCGTCACTCCTTGATACAGTCCACGGAGGCCCTCTTGATGCCATACGCTCCTCATGCAGTTCACTATGCCGTTGTATTTGGGCCTTACCTGCAGGCCATCACTGACTGCAAACGCCATAAGCACAAAACTATTCAATAAAACTTGCACTCTCATTCACTAATTTACAAATTGGGTTTGACTGCCATGCGTCCTTTTGACAAAACAGTTGGCACCTCATGTGAACCATGACAGGCAGACGGCAGTTCTAATCTAACGTTACCAGCAGAGTTCAATTGTAATGTTATTGTTTACGTTAAAGGCCTACAGCTTTCAAAAGTTGTCAGTTGTCAACAGTTGTCATGTCTGTTGTAAAATTAGCAATCATAAGAGGTTGCAAGAGGTAATCTTACCTGCGAACCTTATCTTGACCAGATCAAGAGGATGAAGTATCAACGTTGACACGACTCCTCCACTTAATCCTGCTACCAGGTTTTCAACTTTGACATGGCTCAGAAGTCGCAGAAATTCTGTAACTGTGGCTGATCTCCCGGCATTTTCGGGAGAGATCGAAAGGGCTGCAGTGCTGCCCTGGCCAGAGGCAGGGCTCATGGCTTTCAAATAACAAAATACACAACCGAAACCTTAAAACCCCTCACGTTTTGCAATAGATCGTGGAACGTATAAAATCTTTGTCGTGGCATAGCCTCGTGACACTCGAATGTACGTGAAACTAATTTCTGGTACCCACGTTTCTTGTTACATGACCTTATGTGTTGTTTCCATAGGTGGTATGGCAAGCTAGCAAGTTGTCTTCAACGAAGATTGCTGTGTGTGACGTGACGTCAGAAGACGCCCCCACAAACATTTCCGGGGTCACAGACTGGTAAAATATCAAAATAAGAGCACATAGAAAGCTTCAGAGGTGGAGACCTTACAAGAAAGAGACCCTTCCGAAATAAACTGAAAGTAAAGACAGTTCCAAAATGTAGATTTGGATAAGAAAATGTATTTCACATTAAACATTTATGTATGGTTTACATAACAAATTTACAGGCCATCAATTGAACTGACAAGGCAGATAAGGTAAATAAAACATGAAACATAAGCACATTTGTTGTCAATAACATTACATTTTCAATATTTTTTATATTATGACGTTCAAAGTCTCTTGCTGATTATGTTACTGCAAGAAGTACACAAATAGGCAGAGGCCCTACAAAGATTCCCACATTTTAAGAGTCCATTGGTCCCCTTTATTGCATGTTTAGCAACCCTCCGTGGTGGGGTCCTCCATAGGGATGTGGGAATGGCACCCCTATCGCAGCAACGGCTAACGGGTCAGGCTCCATAGGACCTTTGCCTTGTTGCTGCTGCATTTGGAAGTAACTGCAAAGCAGTGAGCGCACCTGTTCCGCGTTGGGGTCATCCATAAAGGCCGGAGAGGTGGCAGTGGGTTGAGGGCACTCGGGGTGTCGTACTTCCGCCAGCCACTCTTCACGGAACGGGTCGCCGTGCATCTCGCACACGTTGTGCAGCACGCAGCAGGCCAGTGCCATCATGGGCACCAGCTCCAGGTGGCTCTCGCTGCGACGGTGCGTGCACTGCCAACGCGCCCGAAGCCTCTGGAAGGCGTGGTCCACGACTGCCCTGGAGCTGCTTAAGCGAGAGTTGAAGTGAAGCTGCTGTGGCGTAAGTTGTGGCGAGGGTGGGTAGCTTTTGATCAGCCAGTTGTGAAGAGGGTAACCCTCGTCCCCCAGCAGCAGGTAGCCCACTGGCTGACCCATGAGTAGGAGCGGTGGTTGTGGCGAGAGGCCGCCATCCCGTGCCATGATCCAGAGCTCCGAGCTCTGCAGGATGGTAGAGTCCTCCGTGCCACCGGGGAAACCCACGCAAACATCCCAGAAGCAGCCTTGGGCATTCACCACGCCCTGCATGACCACCGCATGGCCGCCGGCCGGGTTGCGGCTCCAGCAGTCGCGAGCGCGCGCCGGTGGCGAGCGAACAGGGATGTGAAGAGTGTCGATGACACCCACACAGTGGGGAAAGCCCCATTTCATGTGGAAGGCGCGGGCATTTTCAGCCAGCTCTTGAATGCCAGGGTGGTGCATGTACAGCGGCTTGAGAAGCATGATGATGGCATCACACACCTCGCGGACACACTGGCTGAGTGTGGAGATGCTCTCGCCAAACAGCTCGGCAAGAAGGCTGTAGTCCATGTTGGTGGCGAGGCGAATCAGGGCCACTGCCACACGCTTCTCCAGGGGCAGCGTGAGCTTGCTGGAGCTGGTGAGGAGACTCGTCTGGGGGAACTGGGGCTTCAGCGTGTTGCAGAGCAAGTAGAAAGTGTCTTTGCTCACATGGAACCTCTGAAGCCACTCCTGAGGCCCAAACTCAGCGAGGACCACCCTCTCCCACCAATCAGAGTTGCTGGAGATGTTGGAAAGCTCACTGCATGGGCTATGCGATGAGGAGACATGGGAGAGTGAAAGTGGGGCCATCTGACAAAAGAGAGAGAAAAAGATGGAATTCATGAAATGGATGAGAAGCTCTTATAAATTGTGATGAAATGCTGAATGAGTTAGATATCAGAAGAGGAGCCAACAGACTTCCAGAGACTGCAACGTTAAAGCAACCAGAATTGAATTGTTTTTTCAACTCATCATCATACTTCACAAAGAATTAGGCTAATATTTACGATAAACATTTTTTTTAAAGCCATTGAAAATATCGACAACGTTGCCGACGAAGAGCACTGACTTTAAAATGGTCGAAACCCGTAATGTTAGCAAAGGACCAACTACAACAATGCCCAACCAACCACAACAACAACGTTAACGGTTCACTGCAAAACTGAGGTGCACTGCAGATCCATTTAGATTTTAAAAACGCATCTTCATGTTGTAACCTGTCTCTAAGCTAACGTTAGGCTAATCAGTGAATCATAGGGTCACACAATCATAACGTTACCATCTGCATCCGCTCATATTTGTGGTAGAGATATCTTCGATGTCTGATTTGTTTATGAATCGCTGTGCGTCTTTCCAGGATAGAATTATTTATCACTTCTTTACGTCTCTTGATTGTGAACATTATCCTCGCCTTTAACCTGGCCAACGCTTCCTCTTTGTCCTTGTCCATTATCTCAAACACTTACACGTATCTTCAGACAAGTACAAGTAAAACTTAAAAAGTCTTAGCAAGCTGAACAGCTAGTAAAATCTTCATCCTTGATGCGAGCTACTGCGCTCATGCCTTGATGTCAAAATAAAAGTGTCGTTTTCATTTGCAAACTGATGGGTGCCATCTAGCGAGCAAAAGAGGTGACGCCCCCCCTCCTTTTTTTGGGGGGGGGGGGGGGGGGCTGTTACCGCCTGCTGGGATAGGGTTTTTACAGTCATGTCATCAGGTGATTGATAATTTTCATTCTGACATCAAAGCATTTCATTAATAGACTTCAGAATGACTTCAGAAAAACCTCTTAACTAATGCAATGTTACTGATGACACATTGTCTCTTCATATATTTCATGATCAAGCCCGTTTCATAAAAAAAAAAAAAAAAAAAAAAAAATATATATATGGGCAATTCCAGCGTTATGGACGTGACATTTTCGTGCATTATTGATGAACAAAAGGCCAGATAACCTCCGCAAACCTAGCAGTATTTCACAATTTTTTTTCATATTCTTCTGCAAACTCCATGGCTGAATACAGGCAAACAGAAAAAAATAATATCATGATTTGCATCATAAGAATATGAGCCTTTCAATTTGCGTTATGGACGTGACGAAAAACGGACAAACTTTTGAGAGAGCGTAGTTTTTGCTGTGAAGTGTGTGGAATTTCTAGAGAAATGTAAATATTACTACATTCATACCAAACAGGACACCTCAGTAAAGACAGAGAAAGACTTAATTTCAAATGTAAATGTAAAAAAAGTTGGTTTTCATTGGGAGACATGGCGTTATGGATGTGACGTTATGGACGTGACGTCTGGAAAAACCCTCCAAAACGATACAAAACAATTGTGAACGGTGGATTTTAACCTGTAACAAGAGAAATAGTAATATAACAATGAAAAATAACTGATAGCATTGCAGCTTTGTGTGTGTTATCACCCACTTATGCCCATTATAAGCCCCTCCATAGACTTACATTATAGCTGAATAGGGTAAAAATTTTAACAAACAGATATCCTTTCGAAACTTGCTCAGTTGAATATTTACATCGAGACAATACTTTTTTGTATTGGAAGTTTTCTGAAAGAATTTGTATGTCCATGTAGGTGAGACTTAAAGTTTTAAGGTGAGGTTTACTTTTTCGTGGAATTGCCCATATATATATATATATATATATTTTTTTTTTTTTTTTTTTTTTTATGAAACGGGCTTGATATATATATATATATATATATATATGTGTGTGTGTGTGTGTGTGTGTGTGTGTGTGTGTAGTCGTATAAAACAAACTTTTGTTTGTTTGAGAACAATGAAACCTTGTCCTTTCAAAAGTCCTTGTAGCACGAAGGTAACAAGGTTGGCAAGCTCACACAAGACCAGTAGAGAGGTGTTAAACAACAAAATCAGCCACAAGACCTATGTTGAATTACTTATCTATTCATTTTAGGATGAGCTCTAACGTAAATAAAACAGTAGCCTAAAGGTGTTGTCAGAGATAGGCTGCTGAAAAATGGCAGCGTCAATCACGAGCTAGAACATATTTGATGATTTTTGATCATGCTGTTTTGGGAAATCACTACATCCTTTTGCCATCTTTTCTGCAACACTTTCTAGCCTGTGAGTTTCAATTATTATTGTATTAAACACACAGAAGTCATTACCTCAGCTTCGACCACACAGTGTGTGAGAGTCGTGTTGAGACTGGTGTTGTTTTTTGTTGCTACAGCAATGATTGTGAAAAACGAAAAAAGAGCTCAGGTCATTTGTGTAGTATAATGATTTAGTGGATGCAGCCAAGATGCAATACAAAGTAAGGTATATACAGTATCTCACAGACAGAATGAATGAGGTCTTTACTCTGTAAGTGGTTGTTTGCTAATGTGCAACTTCCAGGTGATACATGCTGCATATGGAATTTTTTTTTTTGCTGAGGCTGGAGCAGGGGCGCCGATAGGGGGGAAAGGTTAGGACGATTCTAAGGGCCCAGCACTGGCCAGGGGCCCTTTCAGGGCTGTTAGTATTACTTTAACAGAATTGGCTTGAGTAGGTTTTTGAAATTATATATTTAATTTTATTTGTTCAATTAAGCAAATTAAATATTGTTGTGATATTTTATAATATTTTCCAAGAATTATTTTGTATATACTTGTTTCACCTCTCCCTTTTTACTGAATGGTATGGTCTGAATCTTTCAGCAGCAGGCATCTGTAAATGTTTTCATTCCGGCAAAGCAGCTCAGCTGCAAGGTGTTCAAATTCAATTGCTACTGTAGTTGAGCATTGTTTGCCAACTGTGGAAACAAGGTGCTGAATTGGACTGATGGTGGTGGTGAACATGAAGCCTTGTTGCCCCAAACACAAAAGGACAAGCAGCAGAAATCTTAGAGCGAACGGCACACGCATTTTAAAATGCGATGCGATCTCGCGGTGGGTGCGCATATGTCCAAATTCAGAGTAGCCTACTTCTCGGTTTAATAACTCGGAGAGTTATTCTCTCACAAAAACTGTACAGATATCATTTTAAACTACTTTACCAGAGCTACACAACTGTAGTGCTTAGGCTACTAGTTGTGGTGATAAACGGTGTAAAATTACATGTAATTCATTGTGTAGGCCAGGCCTATTATGGAAACAGTTTTACATCCCAACTTGCCACTTGTGATCATGAGGTAGGCAATCAAATAGGCTACATACATTAAAAAAAAAAAAAAAAAAAAAAAAACAGTGGAAGCCATAAGCCTATCTGTTCTTCTAAGTCTTTATCTACAGTTAGGTTTTTTTTTGCTACTGTTAATAACACTACTTCACCAATCACAGTTGATTTTGTAGTCTCAAACTGAAGATGTAGCCTATTTGTAAACAGAGAATTGAAATGTTTGTCAAAGAATTCCCTGTGCTATTTAGGCTACTCCTGCAGATTAGGAAGCACAACTTGGTCTAGGCTATGCCTTTCAAGGATTAAGACATATTTTCAACAAAACAATTTACAATAAAAAATGTATCAACATAGCAAATTGAGAAGCCAGTCTGCCCCCCCTCTCCCATTATGTTGTTCAGGCTACTGTCAGATTAGCTACAATAGGAAAAGACTGTGTGAATCAAATCAAACTTTTGTTAACTATAAATGCCTCGTTTTACAGAGGTGTGCAGTGAAACAATAAGTCTCAAATTTTTAAATAGACTGCAAGTTGGGCTCAATTGTAAAAAAAAAAAAAAAAAAAGATTCCTGACTCTGACTGACTACTAACTAACTAACTTGGATAAAAACATCTGCTAAATGCATAAATTTAAATGTAAAACAACAGTTGGTGAACACTCAATCAGGGTCATTGTCAGTATAATTGTCAGTATTAGCCTACCTCACAGAACACTCAAATAACATGCATTGGAATTAACTAAGCCATTAAATTAATTGCAATAAGATGTGATCTTACAAAATATTAAAATGCACCAGAATGCAGGAAAAGACTATTAATTTTTCAAAATTTTCATGGGGGCGGACCCCCAGACCCCCCTCAGTTGCTCATAAAAGGAAGTTTTTCCTTTTTAGTATGATTTTTACAGTTGTTTTAGTTGATAACATGCAGCATACCTAGTGATGTATACTACAGGAAAGGAAGGGCCATCAGGTCAATAGCAGTTTCCAGTCAGTGCCAACCAAAAACCAAATTGCGCTTAAAAATTTTACTATAACACAATTTGATAGTTGGTGAAGGGGCCCTAAATTGTACTCTTTCATGGGGCCCAAAATTTCTAGCGGCGCCCCTGGGCTGGAGTAGGAAGAAAGACTTGGGTTGCTCTTAGAGTCGTGACAGAATCCACTTCCCTTACAACATCACAAAAGGAAAGTTTATGGTCAGGTCGACCCAGGTAAAGTCTTTTCTGCTGTAGTCAGCTATGTGCCCAGCGCCTCGACCAGGCCCACAGCAACTTAGAATTCATTTCCACCACTGAGGGGAGAGAAATGATTGCTCTCCATGGAGTTTAGGGGCCAAGGCACCACCCTCATTCACGTGCTGCTGACTGAGCTATAGATGCTCGCTCAAGACACTTCACCGAGGAAGATAGTCTCAAAGGTCACCCTTTCCGTAATTATATTCTAATCTAGTAGATTTTTTATTTTTTTATTTATTATTTATTTATTTATTGCGGTGAATGAGAAGCCAGAGGGAACGTAGCCTATAAGAATGCATATGCAGCCACTTTGCGGCTGGCCTGAGGGTCAAGGTGAAGAACACCATCTGTGTTCAAGTGAGTGTTTGGCCACGGCCGCCGCCTTGATGCATTCCCAAAGCTGTTTACTTGCACACAAGAGCCCTCTGCACGTCAGAGGAGAGAAGAGAGGGAGATTGCTGTAGTCGATGGGTTCAGATAAGGAAGCCTTCTGTAATCTTCACAATTTCCTGGTATGCCACTTGGGAGGTCCAAGAAAGGAGCAATTGCTGCAAACTTGGCTAGAAGAGAGACAATTTCACATCTATTCAATAAGCCAGAGGTTTTGGAGAGGTTTATTTTTTTATTTCGTACAATGTATTTTCCAGTAGACCATTTTTCTGTCTTGCATTTAGAGTTCCAGTGAATGTTAGAGCCTTTATGTTAGTCTGTCCAATGCATTCTGTTATTTACATATAAACATGTCACATAACAGCAATCAGTATTGCAATATTATTTGCTGATAAGCCTTTCTTGTGTATTACCAATTTGAGAATGGAGATTCAGCTACAAATGCTGCTTTT
>JAODXP020000023.1:4819531-4847031 GCA_027497455.2 Sardinella longiceps | reverse complement strand
GGAGTGGGGTGGGGTGTAGGGTTGCCACATTTGAATTGTGAAAATCCGGGACACCCAGCCGTGTTTTTTTTTTTTCATTGGCCTAACACCAGTAGGCTATGTCAGAATAGACCGAGGGCTAGGCTACTGTCAAATATAGTAGGCCTACTCTAATGGTAGTAGCGACACCCATTGCAAAAAAAAGGGTTAGGCCTAGTCAAAGGACAGCAGTGACATGGACAGCAGTGATAACATTCAGGGTAAAAGTGTTAGCAATTGTAAAATACAAAACAAGAAGGCTACAATTATGGCCTTTGCATAACTGCGCTGTAAAGATTAACTAATGCATAGATAAATCTATGAATAGGCTAATGAAAAGATACATTTAAAAAATAATAATAAGAAGAAAATCAGGCCATACAGTATGTCGCCTACCTCGGTGCTCGGGCCCTACGATGCTTGCGCAATGGCTTTCTCTGCACTGTTTCAAGCTGCAGTCGACTATTCCCTTTGTAGGTAGCCTGATCTTGATCTGTTTTTCTGAGATGGCCACTTCGTTCATGATTGAATCAGGCTGAGCACTTAAACTTTCAGGCTAGACCTAACAGGTTTAGGCGATTTTACGCGCTGAGGAATAATTTTTAGGACGTTCTGTGTTGTTTCACAACTGTCGGAAAATGCGCAAGGAGATCGCTAAAATGCATAACAATAATACAAAGAAACTTACTCCTGCTCAAACCTTCATGCTTTTCGTGAACATGGTTTGAATTACAGTCTGAGGAAGAGAAATATTTTTTGCTTGTTCTAGTTCTAGTCCCACAGTGGTCGATCACAATGACAAATCTGAGGTAATCTTATGGTCATAGTCCGCCTATTCATAAAATTGAAAAGGTACCTATTCTCCAATTTTTCGTGACTATTGAATGTGGGGTGGGGTGGAGTGGAGTGGGGTGGGGTGGGGTGGAGAGGATGGAGGGGTTGGCGATAAGCAGTACTAACCCAGAAATTTGAACAATGTCAAGGCCTCTCTCTCTCCAGCTCTCACACCCTTTCTGGGAGAGGCTGTGTGTCTGTGTGTGAGAGACAGAGAGAGAAAATGTGTGTGTGTATGTGTGTATGTGTGTGTGTGTATGCCTATGTGAGAGAAAGACAGAGAAAGAGACAGAAAATGTGTGTGTGTGTGTGTGTGTGTGTGTGTGTGTGTGTGTGAGGGAGAGAGATACTAAACCTATCACAAAAGTTTTTTCCTTCCCCCCACCATCCCACGACCCATCCTCACTGGCTACTGATCAAGATGCTAAACCCACCAAGTGAACCCCCACACCTTTCAGCAGCTCAAGCATCAGCAAAGCTCCCCCTCATCTAGCCACGTACTGTAGTAAAGACAAGCAAACATCAAAGTGTTACGGGGATGCCCAGACGCAGGTATACAAACAGAACAAGATGCTTGTTAGTCTAGGGCTTTGCAAACTGACCCTGCCGTCCGGTGCCCTGTAACCTAAGTGTATGAGGAATGACTTGTAAGTAGGTGTGTGCTATGTTATGGTGTATGTGTGTCCAGGGGGAAACTGACTTACCTGTACTGGCCAGCCCTGGCCTTGGCTTCTTGCCTTCGAGTTCCACGTTGTTATTCAGAAGCTCAATAGTGGAGGAGAACACACACAATCGAGTTGCAAACTCTGCGGTTCCAGACAAGTGCCCCTTCCTCTCTTTCAAGCCAGTATTTAAGGATTAGCTACCAGTCGGCAGCCAGCTCCCCCTGGGGTATGGGATGTGAATAGGTCTTGAGTATCTAAGCGCAAACTCCTGACAACTCCTAGCCTGTTTCGTAACAAAAGATAGGATTATTTTCATCACGTACAACGATGTTCTATGTTTTTTGCCATCTTCCAGGACCTTCCAGCACCTTAACCCTAAATCTAACCCCTTTGACCCCGGTATCTAGATTTGCCTTTAAGGTGTTGCTGTTGAGGGCAAAAAAGACCAAAGAACTACAAAGAATGTAGAGAACACTCATCTGTGTATGTGTGTGTGTAAGTAGGCTATATGCATGAGTGTGAATGTATGTACAGTATGTGTGTGTGTAGGTATGTAGGTAGGTAGGTAGAGAGTACAGTATACTGTACATTATGTGTGTGTGATTTGCCTTTAAAGTGTTGCTGTTGAGGGCAAAAAAAGACCAAAGAACTACAAAGAATGCAGAGAGCAGCAATGTTGTTTTGAGTGGTGCTGCTACTTCCAACATGGCCGTGCCCTGCAGTAGAGTCAATCAGCAGAGAGGCTCTTTAATAAGAAACCGTGAAAAAATGACAGGCCCTTGGTAGGATCAAAGGACAAGCCACATAAAGGAGTCAGGACTAGGGCTGAATATTACATGGGGAATTCTGTAGGTCTATACATTCAGAGAGAGAGAGAGAGAGAGAGAGAGAGAGAGAGAGAGAGAGAGAGAGAGAGAGAGAGAGAGAGAGAGAGAGAGAGAGAGAGAGAGAGAGAGAGAGAGAGAGAGAGAGAGAGAGCAAATGAAGTAAATGAAATATTCTCTATACATTCAGGAAGAGATAGAGAGAGAGACAGAGAACGACAGAAACAAGATCAGTGAGTGGGTGAAAACAAAGAGAGAAAGGGCTGAATATTACAAGTGAAATTCTCTATACGTTCAGGAAGAACAAGAGAGAGGAGAGAGGGGGGGGGGTGAAGATCCTCATCTTGTGTAGTATAAATTATATATAGCTTTGGCAATATTGTAACGTTTACAGTCATGCCAAAAAAGCTCATTGAATTAAAACTGAAATTGAGAGAGAGAGCGAGAGAGAGAAAGAGAGAGAGAGAGAGGGTGAAAGCAAGTGAACAGAGCAAGAAGGAGGGAAATGGAATGAGAACTGAAAAAAGGACAGAAAAAGACTCCAGAGACATGGAATGCATCAGACATTCTTCATTCACTTTGTTGTTTGTACATGTTACAGAGAGAGAGAGAGAGAGAGAGAGAGAGAGAGAGAGAGAGAGAGAGAGAGAGAGAGGTCGGATGGCTTTGAATAAATAGATGTTTTCCTGAGAATGTTGGCACATTTGGGAAAGCACCGCTGTAGAAGGCTGAAAACAGATCAACAACACAGAGAGAGTGTTAAAATGTGAGGCTAAAACATGCAAGAGGTGTGACTAAGTTGTGTGTGTGTGTGTGTGTGTGTGTGTGTGTGTGTGTGTGTGTGTGTGTGTGTGTGTGTGTGTGTGTGTGTGTGTGTGTGTGTGTACTGTATGCGTGTGTGTGAGGTGTCTTTGTATGTGTGTTTGTGTGTGTGTGTGTGTGTGTGTGTTGAATGACTTAGCAGGAGTATTCCTGTGAGAGGCGGTGTGTGCAGTGAAGCAGGTAAGTGATAAGAATGTGAGCCATGTAAATTGCCTGTTGCCTGCCTAAATGCAAATGACTGCACAATAAAAACAAATAGGTTTCTCACCCCTGCAGCCTCTCTCTCTCTCTGCCTCTCTCTCTCTCAGTGTGTGTGTGTGTGTGTGTGTATGCGTGTGTGTGTGTGTGTGTGTGTGTGTGTGTGTGTGTGTGTGTGTGTGTGTGTTCTTTTAGCAGCAGATAACCGAAGCGGCTGCTGAAGTAGTGTTAAAAGAGTACACACACAAGAGAGCATACCACAGCTGCTGCTACTCCTTCAGGGCAGAGAGCTCACTTTCAACGTTCAATGTTCCTGCTCTCTCTCTCTCTCTCTCTCTCTCTCTCTCTCTCTCTCTCTCTTGCTCACTCATTCATTTTCAAAGGAAAAAAAGCTGTACTGGTATGACCATGAGGTATAGGGTGTATAGGGTATGGTGTCTCTCTCTCTCTCCCTCCCTCTCTCTCTCATATTGTTTGTCTCTCATACTGTTTCTTTCTCATCTTTCTCTTGCTCTTTCTCTCATTTCTTTCTCATATTTCTTTTGCAGACTCTCTTTCTCTCTCTCTCTCTCTCTCTCTCTATCTCTCACTGTCCCTCTTTCTCTGTCTCTCTTTCAATTTCAAATAGCTTTATTGGCATGACAAATCATATGCTGTATTGCCAAAGCATTTAAGAACAATATAATAGAAACATTAGTAACAATAATAATAATGACAATAAAATAAATAACAAAATAGAACATTTTGTACACTGTAACAGGAGGACATGTTCAAACATGCACATAAAATGCTGCTTAAATGCGTATTAAGTCTTATGTGTATGTTTAAGTGTGTTGTGTGTGTGTGTGTGTGTATGCATGTGTGTGTATGCATGTGTGTGTATGTGTGTGTGTGTGTGTGTGTCTGAGTGTGTATGCGTGTGCGTGCGTGCATGCAAGTGAGCAAGGATTGTGATCAATATGTACATTTCTTCTTTCTTCTTCTTTCTCTGTCTTTAGGCTGTACTCATCCCTTCCCTTCCCTTCTCTCCTCTCCTCTCCTCTTCTGTACTCCATCTCTCCCAGTGCCCGTAATTAACTGCTGGACATGGATACAACGGCTAAGACCACTTCCCTGCAGAGCAACACAGTGTGATCAAGAAAGAGTGGCCTCCTGCTGTTTGAATTAGACAAGATTGTGTGTGTGTGTGTGTGTGTGTGTGTGTGTGTGTGTGTGTGTGTGTGTGTGTGTGTGTGTGTGTGTGTGTCTTTGCCAAGTTCCTCAGTGAAAAGCACTTAACCCATTTCCGTGGAGCCAAGCAGCTCCAAAAAATTGTGTCTATACACATTATCCATTAACAGGCTTTTTGATCCGGCTCTCCCCCGAAATCAATTGATCTTGATCCACCTGGCAATACCTCTCTCTCTATGTACAGACCTTTTCGGACCCCACCACACACACACACACACACACACACACACACACACACACACACACACACACACCATCACCAGACCCCCACCCCTACCCAACTATTCCTCTCAGCTCACCGAGAATCAATGAGGCGAAGTAGGCTGTTCATCAAACCTAAACGGGGGCCTCGGTGGAGACCGGTCGTGCCGTGCCGTGCCAGATCACAGCTCTAAATCTGGGGCCGATATCCCACCCACAGGGCGGAAGATTATCAGCTGACAAGCTTTAAAGAGGGAGATAAGATGCAAGCTCAGATGCAGGCTTGTGTGATGATAATAAATCCACCGACTAGCAGCCGGTCGGCAATGAGTAACACCCCATCCCCATCCCCTGACTCCCCCCTCACACACACACACACACACAGACTCGACATACACTTCCAACACGCACACACACACACACAAATCCAACATGCACACACACAACAAACACATCCAACATGCATACACCCTTGACCCCCCCCCCCTCCCCTCCCACACACACACACACACACACACACACACACACGCACGCACAACCCTGTCTCCATGTTCTGGTAAATTACCACCCAAATTGATTGGGTGACCTGTGAACCAAGCGTGTGGCTAGTCCAAGGCTTCCAGATGAGATGAGCTGATTGATGGCCTCATGACTCCCCCCCACCCCTCCTCCCCATGCCCCCAAAGGTGCCTCTGCCTTGTGTTGAGTGACATTGCCTCCTCTTTGTCCTACCTGTTAAACAGATGATGACCCTCCTTTGAGCGACGGCGGCTCAAGTCAAGGCTTCTGTTCAGCTCAGAAGAGCAGAGAGCAGTGACACGTGAGGTACATGGTGTAGCGGGCAGTAAATTGTAATAGACGTATGGAGAGAGAGAGAGGGATAGAGAGAGATAGAGGGATAGAGAGAGAAAGAGGGGGAGCGAGAGAGAGGGGGAGAGGGAGAGAGATAGAGAGGGAGAGAAGAAAGGGTGAGAGAGAGAGAGAGAGAGAGAAGAAAGGGTGAGAGAGAGCGAGAGAGCAAGAGAGAGAGAGAGAGAGAGAGAGAGAGAGAGAGAGAGAGAGAGAGAAATCAAGGAGGTTAAAGACCAAGGGTCTTGGAGTAAATTCACTTAGGCCAGGTCAGGCGGAGGAGCAGTGAGGGGAGTGTGGGACTCCAATCCAATCTCCACCATCCACCACCTTCCTCCCTCCGACTCCCACTCCCCACCTGCTGCCCACTGCCTCCCCCTCTTCCTCCTCCTCTTCCTCCTCCGCGCTCCCACTCAGTGTTGGTGGAGGGCTGCGATGCTAATGGCTTCATTTCATTACTCTCTCAGCAGAGCCCCAGGGCCAAGGAGGGAGGGAGGATGCACCACAAATCAGCACCGCCGTTCATCCCTGTACCCCCACGCACAGCTATTAAACATACACACACACACACACACACACACACACACACACGACTATTAAACTCTCTCTCACACATACACACACACACATTTCATTAAAATAAAAAAAAATAAAATACACACACACACTCATATTTCACTAAATCATACAAACGCATGGACACACACACACACACACACACACACACACACACACACACACACACACACACACACATCACACACACACACACACACACACACACACACACACACACACACACACACACACACACACACACACACACACACACACAAACTCACCATTCCCCCAGGTCAGTATGCTCTCCAAACCCAAAACAAATACCAGTCTTGGTGGTCTATTGCCTGGTATTTATCTTGGTGTACACTCACATGTAAACACACACACACACACACACACACACACACACACACACACACACACACACACACACACACAGACACAGACACAGACACAAACAGGTTTTCTCCCATCCAGTGATATATAAAAAAAACATTGTCACACTAACCGTACATCAACAAAGGTATAATTTTCTAAACTGAGATAAGGGGCAAACAAACAATAAAGGGAGAGAGAGAGAGAGAGAGAGAGAGAGAGAGAGAGAGAGAGAGAGAGAGAGAGAGAGAGAGAGAGAGAGAGAGATGAACCAGACCCAGTGAGAGCGAGCCGCTCTGGTCAACATTAGAGCAGGAAACCACACAAGATGGACAGCCATAGCCACTCTTCTTAATGTAGGATGACTGAAGGACTAAATCGATAAGAGATGAGCAGGCCTTTTTTCCGTCCCTGTTTTCTGCCCCGTATTCCCCATCGACTGAGGGGCGTTTCATTTCCTGGGTATTGTTATTGTGTCTCGGACTGTCTCGGAGGAGAGGGCATCTGATTTACTGCCCGTACTCAACACTCGTCTTCCTCTTTTCCTTCTGCCTCCCTCCATCCTTCTGTGTTTCTCTCACTCCCCCAATACAACTCTATCTATCTCTCTCTCTCCCTTTATATAATTATTTCGAGGAGAATATAAAGGTGACATCATTTCTGCTCTCTCGTCTTTTTTTTTGTCCTTGTTTCTCCCCGTTCTTTGCCAATCACACAACAGCTTCCATCTACATTGGAGTTTTTGAGTTATTGTCTCATATCTTCTCAATATTGCCTGCCTTTGTTGTCTGTCTGTCTATCTGTCTGTCTGTCTGTCTCTTCTGTCAATCTCACTCTGTTAAATTTATTCCTCTCTCTGTCTCTGGGCCTCCTTGTCTTTCTCTGCCAGCTCTCTCTGGTTGAATGCCGTGATTGAGCACATATCCAATAGAGCTGTCACGGGATTTACTTCACAGAAATTCAATATTCATAGACGCCCGCTCACTTTACTCCGCCGCTATCTGGTCGTTAGGGGAAACCGAAGAGGGGCAGACCAGTTAAGCAAATGAGAAGAGGCAGTTGGCCTTGTCTTCTCTTTTACTGAGTTGAGGGGGGGGGGGGAGTGAGTGACGTGAATCAAATCTCATTATAGTTTCATGCATCTACTCGTGGTGTAAACAACAACCCCCCCCCCCACACACACACACAGAACTGCATCAAGGACGGAAGAGGACACCTGGCGGTCGTTGAGGACCATGCTCACATGTAGCCTATCCAAGCATAATAGCACACAACATGTCAGAAACCAACCTACTGTATGTGATCTGTTTGGTTGGAAGGTTGACGACTGCACATCTTACAGTAACATGATTTATAAATAACCTAAGGTATAATAATATCATAATCAGTTTCTTTGTCCTGGAATTTTCATCAAAATGCTTCCATGTAATCAAGCATAATAAGCAGACAGCAGAACATACCCGAAACAAACCTACTGTATGTAATTTGTTTGGAGGGAAGGTTTTCTACTGATGCACCTATAAATAGCAGGCATATCATAATCAATCTATTTTGTCTTGGGATTTTCATCGAAAGGGTTTTGTCCTTTCTCTCTCTCTCTCTTTCTTTCTTTTGACTCTTTCTCTCTCTGCTTACCTGGGCAACTACAGAGTATATGGCCAGAACATTATGTGTCCAACTTTTCTTGACCACTCCTCTTTATCTCTATCTATTTTTTGGTTCTAAAGATGTCTCCACTCTCCTCCATTCCCCTTGGACGCCTGCCTGCCTGCCTGCCTGCCTGCCTGCCTTGAGGACACAAATCACACTCCCCTCCCTCCCTCCCTCTGATGCTGGAGATGAGGAATTTTAATATCTTAATGGCTGCCTGGACAGAGGAGAAATGGCATGCAGGAGCAACACCACTGCATCAGCAGGAGGCTTTTGAGGAGAGAGCAGGGGGAAAAAAAGAAGAAGAAAAAAAGAAAGAAACGCACTCACATCAGAGCCAAACGACAGCAAAGAGCACTACTTCTTTCTCTCTCTCTCTCTCTCTTTCTGTCTTAGGTCCAGAAATAAAACTGGCTTGCCTGCTGAAGCCTAAACAGCCACTTTTAAATTCCCCCCCCCAATGAAACTAAACAGGTCATATAACCTGGCATGGAACTAATAAATATATTATAGTATTTACAACATTTGCAAATGCAGACTGTCCAGAAAGGAATTTTATCTCAACATGTTTTTCATAAATAGTAGCAATTGAGCTGGAGAAGGAGCTCTGGTAGCACTCCGTTGGGAACACACAGGGGGAGTGGAGTCAGGTGTCCTCGGCACACTGCCGGGAGGAAGATTAGTCTATTCTGTTGCATAAGCCGTGAAATAGGTTGTCATGATGGGCTACTGTTCCGCCGGCCTGATATTGAATTTATTACAACAAATTAGCGTCTCTCTCTCTCTTTTCTATTTATTTATTTATTTTGTTTTGACCGCTTGGATTCAGTGGCTCCATGGAATTACCATATTACTGCTTTCCCCCCAGAAGACTTCAAAGGCAGCACTGTAAAATCCTCTCTGCATTCATCATCAAAGGCAGAACACATATTATGTTTTTCTTTGTCGTATTTGGAAGACAAGCTGCTCTAGTATTTGTGTTTCAGTGAGCTAAAAGGCACCCCTTTGAGTAAGTGGGGATATATCTTGACTAGGAGTTGTTATATGTTTGCTAATTAATCCTTATTATTAGTTAAATATGTAGTGTTGATTATTCTGGACAAAGCTTCATTGAAAAGGCTCGAATGTTTGACCAAGAAAATACAGACGACTCAAGTAATTGACCATTTTTTCCATTGTTTTTTTTTCTCTCTGTATAAATTCTACACCGTTCCGAAAAAAATAGACACGATGACAAGCTACAAAGCACACACAGCGTACCACAAAATATACAGTATATCAGAAGGGAAAAATATGAAATCACAATACTCCATAAAACAAGACAAAATATCCAATTAAAAATATCATTCTCTTCTCTCACAAAAAAAATAAAAAATGAAAAGACAGATGCAAAAACAAAAGTAACAACTCAGTAGTACAGACAGCAATCCCCTTGTTTGAAGCATTCAGTGAAAAAAAAGTATAACAAAATATCAAAATTCTGTAAAATTGTCAAAAGAAACCAAACTAAATTCAAGGTTTGCACGATATGGTGGTGTTTGTTGCCCTCTCTCGCATGTGCTGTGTCATTAACAATCATTCAGCTATGGCTATGTTGAAACAAATCAGTAGATATTTTTGTATCACCACATGGAAGTGAAGTGAATCACGGGCTCCTAGGACATACATATCCAGTGTTTGAAGAAAAGCAGTGGGTTAAACTATACAATCAGAGCTCTGGGCTACCTGCTTAGCCACCACAAGAGAAGGCAGAGACACACACACACACACACACACACACACACACACACACACACACACACACACACACACACACACTAAACACATTCCAAACACCTGGGAACAAGTGACTGTTCTTTAGTTTAGTGGTACTTGTATTAAAAATAAAAAAAGAACAGAGAGAATGAGTGAACGTACTGTAACATACCCAAAAACCCTATCACACGCATACGGCCACACACGCATACAGACAGACACACAAACGCACACACACACACACACACACACACACACACACACATACAGAAAACACATACGCCTTAGTTGCTGTCCCTGATCAGTGATGTAATTGTGGCTGGGGTTGAATGCATGTGATGCCTGTTAGCTGGGCTGGGCTGGGCAGGGCTTGACTGTGTGGCCTTGTGTGCCCCTGCCTGCATCTCAATGATTTTACTGTAAAGAGAGGGACTGTGATGCAGCTGGAACCAACCAGGCTGAGAGCGTCTTATTAACAAGAGTATGGGCATTTATGTGTGTCTGTGTGTCTCTCTCTCTGTGTGTGTGTGTGTGTGTGCATGCATGAATGGGGGAATGTTAAGTGTGGTTAGAACACACGTGATAAGGCCAATTTGTGTGTGTGTGTGTGTGTGTGTGTGTGTGTGTGTGTGTGTGTGTGTGTGTGTGTGTGTGTGTTTGTATTTGCGGTGTGTTTAATGAAGAATGATGAGGTTCTCTAACACACATTATATTAAACCGGTCACTCTTAACGGACAAAAAGGACATGGGGATGGGCACAATGGCAACAATAACAGCAATAGCGCCTGTATGAAACGCCACAGAGAGAGCCCCAAGGGTAAGGAGCGTGTCCCTTTACCCCACTGTGTGTGTGCTATTATCAAGTCAGAACGAAAACAAAGTCAAATCAATCTCACAGAACATAAAACCTGGCACATAACATAATATACACCCCCTACTGGAAATCATTTTACTTGGAGTTCACTCAATGGATTGTTTTTTGTTTTTGTTTGTTTTGTTTTTTTTGGTTAAAAAAGGTGTAAAAATCATGGAGAGTCGAAAAGAAGTTATACTTGTGATCCACGTTAAGATATTTGTCTTTTTTTATCAAAAAGGAAAGCTTCTGAATGGCTTGTAACAATGCAAGTAAAAATCAACCTGAAACCCCATTAGACAAGCGTTTATAGGTTCAAAGGGAAAAAAATAAAATACATTTTCAGAGTGGGTGGCCAAAAAAAAAAAAAGAGTGGAATAACGACACATCCATAACTGGCTTGGGAGAGGCTGAAGTGAACTCACAAGGCAAGACAACAAAACATTACAAAGGGGACAAAACCTTTCAAGGCTGAAGTCTGTGAAAAAGCCTGTGAGGCTGTGGCCGGTCCTCTAAGACCCCTTCTGCTTTCCAGACGTCTGATCTTCAAACCCCTTGTCTCAGGTTTGTAATTAGGCATTTTAGGGAGCAGACACTTTGAACAAGCCTGAACTGTCCCTGCCTGTGCTAGCCCAACTGAAGATAAAAGGAGAAACTAAACTAAGTGAATTAGAGAAGTTGTTACTTAAGTGGAACTCCTCAGTGCAGTATTTGTTGAACTTTAAAAAAAAAATGCTTTACAGGATCCTGCTGTTATTCTATCATCTCCTCTCCTCTTTTCTCCTAGCTTGGCCATAGCTTACCATCTGTGGTGACAAAAACTAATTTCTCGTTTTACGAATTGTTGTATTGACATTTCCATTGTTCCCACCCCCCCCCCCCCCCACCCCCAAAACAAACAAAAAAAAAGCCTTTTGGTTTTAGCTTGAGAAACAAACAACGGTTACGACTTTTCTGCAGCCTTCACCATGCTGATTGAGTCTTGAAAACTATCCGGATAATGGGCAATAATTTGGCAACATGGAGCGCAAAACAACTGATAATGGCTATTTCTAAGATGGCTGCCTGACAATACAAAATCGCTGCATGCATTCACCTGCATTGGTAACCATGGTTACCTTTGTTGTGAGGCCCGGTTCCAGCAGGTTGCACTTCACATGAGCCACAAGGATGTTAGTCTTATTGAGCTAATTTCATTTGGCCCATACACTTTAGGGGGCCCAGACACAGAATTAAGTGCAGAAAACCATGCAGAATAACTACAAGCAACACTGCACTCAATGCATGGTTGTTTTGAAACGTGCAGAGTGCATAATCAGCATTGGACCTGACAAGGAAATCAAGTGGCATGTACATGTCTCAGTTTTGGGGTAGGCAAACAATTTGCTCATGTATCTTTTGTCAGGAGTCACACACATCTTATGCTGTTGCATAGGGCTATTCTGCACATTTGGAATTGGTGGGAAAATCTTCTGTTTTGATTGTGTTGAAATATTGAAAGAAATGAAAAACTGGATCCTCAAGAGATCCTCAATGCCAAAAATGAAGTTTTCCCTCCCTCACACCCTCCCCACCCCACCCTACGCCCACTCACCCCTTCACCCCAAGCACCCACCCACTCCCTCCCTATTACAAACCATCAACCCAATTTCTGACCTTCTTTCCTCCTCAACAAAACCAATGAATTTGTCGAATCCATGAACCCATCTTTTGCCTCCCCACCCTACCCCACCCCCACCTCTCTCCCAAAGTTCTCTTTCAGAATTTCCCTCTTTGAGAAAAAAAAAAAAAAAAAAAAGTCGAATCAGCACAGCTCCCATCTCTTCGCTGCCCCCTCCTTTCCTCCTCTCCTCTTCTCCCCTCCTCTCCTCCTCTTCTCTCTCTCTCTCTTGATCTTCTTCTTCTTCTGGGCTCTCTGCTCCTTTCATCACTGCAAGAGAAGAGGGAATGCATCTGTAAACACACGCTCTGCCTGCGGAAGATCAACTAGTGCAGCAAAGCATTAGGGCAGCGATGCACTGGCTGGTTCCTCTAACTCCACAGAGACAAGGCTATCTGATAAACAGCTGCTTTCATATAGAGATGTACAGTACATGTACTGTATATACTCTAAGTGCCCCAAGCTGCCGAGGATGGATGAAAGGGAAATAGCTCAAGCTAATGTACAGTAGAGACTTGCATTGGCCTCCATCCATTGACCCAAAACCTATTTAGACTCTAGGCTTTAAATGTTCCATTAGAGCCCCCCACCCCCACCCCTACGCACCATCAACAGCTCTAGCAGTGTGTTTATCATAGTTCTCTTCTTATCACAGCTTATATCAGTGCACAGCTCATCACTTTTCTTCTTCTTCTTCTTCTTCCACAATAGAGCTTAGCCTGACAAGCCGGATAATAATGTATAATAGTATAATATAATGCATACTGTAACCTAAAGCCTAATGTATAGTCTGACGACAAAGGACAGACCATTGGCGTTTTCAAGATGACATAACGTTACAAAACGTTTAATACGTCACCCATAGGGATGAATGGGAACTGTGTCAAAACGTTTCAAGACGTTACGACCGCTGAATTCGCCACACAGCTCAATCCTCGGGGCGGAATCTTTCAAATTTCCTCTCCACGCAATAAGATAGCACTGACCCCACCCACTGCACCCACCCTCCCCTCCCCTGACCCCGCCCCTTTCCTCCCCTCCTGAAGGTGCCAGAGGCCCACCTGTCCTTTTGAACTCACCTGTGCTGACTTGTTCAGAAGCTCCGACTCTTCATTGCCCTTCTCCCCAGTCTTCATCTCCACCACGATGTCATTATTCACCTCTCCACCCGCACTGCACCACACACACACACACACACACACACACACACACACACACACACACACACACACACACACATTAGGACCACATGCCGAGAGCCTCACAATGGCCCATACACAAGACAACAGTCAGGACTGAATAAGTATTGTAAGGGGGACGTACAGCAAATATTATTGTTTCCAACAACAAAGTCTCTCTTGAATGGGAGAGGAACTACTGTAGAAACTCTGTGACATAGATGCTTTGTTTTACAATCCCATTGCACATGTTATCTAATCAGTCTTAGCAATCATATTGCTGCATATTGCAGGTATTTCATCACTTTAGAGTAGAGGGTCCTGAACAGTATAGCTTTAGGCGCCTGCTACTGGTTGTGGTACAAAGACTGAAAGAGGGCTAAACTTTCAACCTTCAGAAACAAAAGAGATACAAAGTAATCCAAGGCAGCTCCAAGTCCCTTTCCCTGACCTGTGTGTCCCATTGGACCATCAACCCTTTAACCCTTGACCCCTTGGAACACTCACACTTCTTTCTTGTCCTTCTTGCCGCAGGGCAGCTTGCCCTTCTTCTGCAGGAAGTAGAGCAGAGCCACCACGATGAGGAGCAGCAGCACGCAGATCACCACGGCGATCACCACTCCACTGGAGCCGCCCTGCTGCTTGTCCGCTATTGGTTGAAGGGGGGGGGGGGGGTGTAGGAAAGGGAGGGGTGAGGAAGGGTAAGAGGGGTGGGGGGGTTTGGGAGTGACCAATGGAAAGTTAAGGGTGGTGGTGGGGGGGGGGGGGGGGGTAATGTGAGTCATGGGTGAAGATTTTGGACGGGGAGCAGATGGGAGGGGGGGTGCAGGAGGGAGGGGCATTAGATAGGGGGGCAATAGAGAGTGAAGGGGAATGAAGGGTAATAATGGGGTTAGAGAGGGATGGGATGGGTTTTTTGTAGGTAGAAGAGGTGGGGAGGTGATGGGGTGATGATGGAGGTGGTGGGGGAAGGGTGGGAGTGATGGGGGTGGGGGTGGATGTGGGTGGGGAGGATGTGGAAGAGAAGGAATCAATGAGCAACTTGCTTGCACTACTGTAGGGGTTTGATTCATCTGATTATTGTTAGCAGGAAATGCAGGGGATGGGGGGCCATGGAGGAGAGGCAAACACACGTACACACACACACACACACAAAGGAGCTCCAAGAAAACACACACAAACACACACACACACACACACACACACACCTGCAGCCACACTTGTTTGTTTACAAAAGCAACCAATTGTCTTCATCCAGCTTCAAATAGAGGCTAAAAACTATTTTCCATACACATACACGCCCACACCCACACACACACACACACACACACACACACACACACACACACACACGCACACACACACACACCCTCTCACACACACACGTGCAAAGAGGGAGGAGTGAGTACAGACCTGTAGCAAACACAGGGTTTCCTTTGAGCAGCATTTAAAGAAGAAAGAGTTCCTGAGTCCCAATACATTTCCAAGAAAAAACCCACCACCAGCATACACACACACACACACACACACACACACACACACACACACATACACCTACACACACACACTAAGCAATCCATCTACACACTAAAATAGTGAGACTAACGCAGGCAGGAAGACACACACACATGAAGCAAGCCAGGCTGAAGAAGAAACAAACCACACACACACACACACACACACACACACACACACACACACACACACACACACACACACACACACACACACACACACACTCACTCACACACACACACACACACACAAACACACACAGGACGGCGCAGGGGTGAGGCACAGTAGGAAAAAGTGAGTGACGACAGACACCAAGACCAAGAAAGACAGAAAAGTGGAGAGGAGTGTAAAACAGAATAGATTCCTTTATTGACCCCCAAGGTGGGAAAGAAAAAATCGAATTGGATCGCGGCATCCACAAAATATAGGACGGACAAAGATCATACAAAGATGACATAGAACGGAATACAATATACAATATACACAGTGCTCGGTAACAATACGTAATATACAATGTACAGAGGGCTATGGGTGGCAAATTACACGCTATGTACAAGAAAGAGTCCAGACAAGGAGGAGAGGAGGAGGAGAAAGACGGATAATTGTCTACCTCTGTCGTTACCATTGGCCTCGTTGTTAGATGCTGTTGGGGAGAGGAGAGAGAGCGAGAGAGGAGAGAGAGAGAGAGGGAATGGGGGATGGAGAGAGAGAGAGAGAGAGAGAGAGAGAGGAGAGGGGGAGAGAGAGAGATATAATGTTATATTTAGCTTCTGAGGCCACACCTAATTGAGATAAGGACATTATTATCACAGGTAACAGGAGCCATGAAAGGCAGGGAAAGGCTGACTGACGTATTTATCAGCAACGCCAGCGGAAACAGAGAAGAGAGATACTCAGAGATGGAGAGAGAGAGAGAGAGAGAGGCAGAAAGGGAGGTATAGACAGAAAGAGGGTGATAAAGAGAGAGAGAGGTAAAGAGAGAGAGAGAGAGAGAGAGAGAGAGAGAGAGAGAGAGAGAGAGAGAGAGAGAGAGAGAATAAAGAGTAGGACAAAAAGGGTGTTGGGATGGCTCACCTTGAGTCTTGAGAGCGACCTGGATGGTTTTGGTGTCTTCGCCGTGTTCGTTGCTCATTTTGCAGACCACTCCGTCCTTCATGACCGCTGCTGTGGCCTTCAGGCTCACAGTGCTCACCATCTTATTGCCCTTGAACTCCACAGACTGAAACAAAAACATTCAATGCCAATATCAGTCTCCACAACTGGAGTAATGATCAGACACACACACACACACACACACACACACACACACAAACACACACAGACTAACTCACACACGCTTAAACACAACACACACACACACACACACACCTCTTTGCCAGCTGGTGTCCAGGTGATCTGTGGACGGGGGTGACCCATAGCAGAGCAGGTGAGGGTGACCATGTCTCCTTCCTTCTCCACCTCACCGTCAGTGGGGGCATCGATCTCAGGAGCTCCTATGGAGTGGCACAGAGAACGACAGCGGGAGAGAAAGAGACAGGGAATGAGACAAAGAAAGAAAGAAAGAAAGAAAGAAAGACATATATGGAGATAGAGATACAGAGAAAGAGACAAAGAGAAAGAAAGGGAATGAGAGAAAGAAAGAAAGAAAGAGAAAGAAAGAAAGGAAGAAAGAAGGAGGCAGAGATAGTGATAGTGGGGAGGAGGAGAAAGAGAGATAGTGTTTGTGGAGATAAGTCAGTCATCTCAGTCATGTCAGCTTTTCTACAACAGGGTTGTGTGTCTAAATGTAACCAAGGTCATCTTGCACTATAGTCCAGCCCAGCCCAGGGCTCAAACCCACAACCTCTCAACTGACAGCAAGCAGGGAAGGGAACTCTATCAAAGGGTCAGGGAGAGAAGTTTACCAACGTTCTTCAGCTAAGATAGCTGGCATCCGTAACATAAGCACACAGGATATGGTCTAGTCTATCTCTAGGAATCTATGACTCTATGATTCTTCCATAAAATATCTTGTTACGGTTCTTACCATACCCTGGCTCTCCTCCACAGCTGATCCCCCCACCACAGCCCTTCCATCATCCGTTCCTTATCTTTTCCAGCAACCCACCTTGCCCTGCCCCTGCCCCCCCCCTTCCCCTACCACACCAACCACACTGCTACTCCCGCCCTGCCCTGCAACCAACCAGCACGTGTGATGTGTGAGTCCAGCCAAATCTCAAAGTCACCTCTGAGAAAATGAAGCATAAATCCCATCGCTCTGACACAATAGTCATCATTCCACGCAAGTCATCATTCTGCACCTGCCCACTCTCCCTAGACACACACATACATACATCTACATCATAATTCTATACCCATCTACTCATTCTGGACACACACACGCACGCGCACGCACACACACACACACACACACACACACACACACACACACACACACACACACACACACACACACACACACACACATCCACATCCACATCCACAACATAAATCTCTTCCACTGGTCTTGAACATCAAGGGAATATCCCACCCCATGGGACCACGGCTACACAGACACACACCCATCAGACAACAGCAGGGCCCTTAGTGTATAGTGGAACTGATGACAAGGACCACTGGAGGGACTGTTTCTGACATTTGGAGAAGAACCTACTGTATACTATAGAATATGCCACTCTGGGGATTCCTGTCCAGTGAAGTGAATGTGTTTATGGCTTGTTCTTCCTATAGACTGCATTGGTTTATCACGTATCCTTCCTATATGTTAGAGTGTTGGGAGGATGTGGGAAGTGAGAAGGCTCGAATGCGTACCGCTAAAACACACAAAAGGAATGGCGGTGGATTCTGAAGTCATTGTGTTTGCATGGGAATGCAAGCCCTTTGGGGGCAATTCACTGAGGATGTGACTGCATTGGAAAATATGCCAAATATAGATGAGCTCTCTTACAGTACTGTAACATCGACTACATGCTAAAGGAATCTTGGCTTCTCTTGAGTTCTGGTAGCGACATACATAGTGAGTGGCAGAAAGGGTAGTTTTTCTCTAATACAAAATGACGGACACAACAAAACACCTTGGCGGCGCAATCTGTGAAAGCAGACACAAGTGTCAGAGAGAAGTGTGTCTTTTTGGAGGAGGTGCACAGCAGAGAAAATGACTAATTGCCACAAAGTGACAAAATACTGACTGACACACAAGCTTTGTGTGTGTGTGTGTGTGTGTGTGTGTGTGTGTGTGTGTGTGTGTGTGTGTGTGTGTGTGTGAGAGCGTGTGTGTGTGCCATAGCAATTGGAAGCAGGCATAACATGAAACAAGAACCCTGTTTAAAGGAATTGAGCAGAGAGTGATTGTTGGCTTTTCAGCTCAGTGGTTAGAATGTTCAACTCCCATGCCGTGGGATGATTGTAGCTGATGGGGTGGCTGATTCAAGACCTGAGTGCGGTGCGAACAGTACACATGCATTTTTGCATGTGTGTGTGTGTGTGAGTGTGTGTGTGTGTGTGTGTGTGTGTGTGTGTGTGTGTGTGTGTGTGTGCCTACCTGCGACGGTCAGGGTGACTGAGGACTCCATGAGCAGGCCAGGCACCGAGGGCACAGAGGCCACACAGGAGTAATTGCCAGCATCTGCCAGAGTCACCGCCTGCAGCGACAGCGCTCCGCTCTGAGACAGGTCCTTGTTGTCCTGTATACGTACACACACATAGGAAAACACACACACACACACGCACGCATAGGGAAACACACACAGACACACACACGCACACGCACACACACACACACACACACGCGCACACACACACACGCACATACAAACAAACACACACAAACACACACACGGGCAAACAAAGAGTGAGAAAGTTAGTCTGAGCTCTCCTGAAACACAAAGCATGGATAAGTGTCAACAATAACACTCTATTGATACATCCCTATGGTTTAATGTGTGAAAGAAAAAAAAAGGATAATAAAATAAAACAAAGTAAAATAAAATGTAATTTCACGGGCATATACTGTACTATGAGACAGCAGTCACAGACACACAGTACGAGGACAGGAAAACATCTAAAGTAAGAGATAACGAGTAAAGATCGTAAACGACTCCCTTTCCCTCTGAATGGCTTGGCAGCTTACAGTAAGTCTGTCTCAGTTTCCCTCTAGGGCATGCCTCTGAGGAGCCTCCATCACTTTGCCCAGATCACAGCATGCAGGCAACACAACAGCTGAGTCACTGAGGCTCCCGCAGCCCCACACGCACACAACAGAGACAACAATAAACAACAACAAACCCACTCACAGCCATAACAATGGGGGAGCAGACACAACATGGCAAGCAAGAGCCTCAGTTTGAAAACCTCCAGTCTCCAGTGTGGCGAGTCTACGGCACTTGTCTTCATACAAGGGTGTGGGATTCCAGCTATTGAGAGACGATTTGCTTGATGGAGATGTTTAAATTACAGATACTAATATTACTGATAGCCTACTGTATTCTCGCGCTGCGATAGATTTGAAAAGGTGCTGTCTGGCCAGGATGGGTTGCATCCTGAGCGAACAAAAACCAACGGCCGGAATCCCAGGCGGAGTACTGAAGGGAGATGAGAATCAGGCGGAATTACGTACAGTAGATTAGAATGACAATGGCCGGGCTAGGGAGAATTCTAATCCAGAGAATGGGATTCCATCACGGTGGTTAGTGGAGGGTTTGAGAGGAGTTGGGGTTCGACAAGACAATATTACTGTACCTTCTTCCAGACCACGGTGTAGTCTGCGGAGGCTTTGGCCTTGCACTGCAGTTCCACGGCATCTCCCTTCTTCACCGTCTGGTCTGCTTCCGGGGTGATCGCCACTGGGTCCAGGTCTGAACCACACCCGAGGGTGAAGTAGGGACAGAAAGAGAGAGAGAGAGAGAGAGAGAGACAGAGAGAGAGAGAGAGAGAGAGAGAGAGAGAGAGAGAGAGAGGCCACATTTACATGGTGTCACTCTCTTTTTGTTCCCTTCATGAGAGTCTGCCATAGAAGCCTCTAGAACACTCACTAGTGTTCTGAGACCTTTACATTCTAACAGACATCACGCTTGATACAAATGGCAGCCACATGTAGTGTAGTTCTAATGATATATTCTTCATTGCAGTCGATTACTAAGCAAGACAAAACTAGAACTAGGCTGATTGTTGTTGACTTGTCATTGAAATGGTAAGATTGAAGGACTCTGTACACTGGCTCCCTATTTTACAATTTTGTTTGCCCCTGCACACCAGCGGCTTGTTGTAACCTACAGTACCATCCCGGGATCATACAATGTAATTCTATGTGAGGGAAGAGGTAGGGTGTAAATAAAACCTTTATTCTCGCCATTTTTCTTGCCACTTTTAGCACCCGGTAACATGTGAAAGTAGAATTACATTGTAGAATCCTCAGGATGGTGCGTTACAACATGGCACCCAAGACTCAAGTTGGCCGAACTCTCTCTATATACGGCTCTGAGAGTAGTGGCCTATAGACACACGTCATGCAAGGCCAGTGAGTGGGGGCCCTGAGTCAGCATACTGTTCATTCTTTTTGAAAGAACAGTAGATTGTGTTTGGCAGTACTCACAGTGCACAGTCAGCTTCAGTTTTCTCTCAATTTCATCACAGTCGCTGAAGTCGCAGTCCAAAAATGAACACTTGTATTCGGCTGCCTGGGCACGGGTCACCTTCTTCAGAGTAATAAGTCCACCCTCTACGACTGCCCCAGGGACCTCTACGTTCTGTTGGGGTTAAAATGATGCAGTGTTAGTCTTTTAAAGGAATTATCCGGAGTGAATCAATACATAGCCCTGAAAATTAAAGTATTTTTTTTAAAGCTAAGCTGAAAGTTAAGTTTTCAAACTCATTTTGGTGCTATGCAGACTTCTTCTCTGTTCCTAATGAGTTGGATACCACACATAGATCCTAATGGCTACCCAGTAAATTGAAAATTGATGAAAAAAAAAATGTCTACAATCTTTTTAATAAAAGAGATGGACCCCCAACTTGATATTACGCCTGGGGAAAGCAAGTCTGAAGGACAAATAGCTAAGGGAATCCACACACCGGCTCGGACGAAGTGTCGAGCACTGCACTTACAACATTCCATTTCATTGTTTTCAATAAAACCCGCACACCAGTGCCGAACTCTGCTGAGGTGGTGAATGAAAGTAGTGGAATTTGAAAATGTTCCGCAATGCTGTCAGAGCCAGTGTTTGGCCGCTTTAAATGCCAGTGACAAGCAAGCCTGATGACTGCCATGTTTCAGTGGTGATACTGTATACTGTATGAACCGTTTCAAGTTTGAGTTCAATTATTTCTTATTGGTAACACTTTATTTGAAGGTACCGTCATAAGACTGACATCATACTGTCATTAACTATGACATGACGTCGTCAAGAATCTGTCTTAAACTTCATAAACCTGTCATGACTTCTGACATACCCTAACCCTAAACGTAACCATGACTAATACCGGGTGACACTTAATGACAGAATGACAGGTGTATAAAGTTTATGACAGATTCATGACAACGTCATGTCTTATGACGGTAGCTTCAAATAAAGTGTAACCAATTATTTTTTATTTCTAGCATAAACAGTCTAGAGTCTATCAGTTTGCGCCACTCACAGCGGAGGTGAAGTCAAATGTCGGCTGGGGGTTTCCGTCAGTCTCGCACTTCATGGTGACATCATCGCCCTCTTTGAATGGACCGGCGCCGACGGTTGCAAAGGTCATGACCTCCATGGGGTCTGATGGAGATACACACAGACAGTGGCAGAGATTACAGTACATACATGAAAATATGGATGTAATATTTAGCATCTATGTAAAAATGCACTCATTCTTAAGCATTCATTCAAATGATCCAAGTATAGAAAATGTATAGATTTACAGTAATATCAGAGAGGATTGAAGCGGAGCAGTATACCGAGATCTTTAGTAATATGGTTACTGTAACATGCTTCTTACTGAATTACTGTAAATTCATGCACCATAGCAGTTGAGTAATTCTTGTGTTAGTCTGTGTGCATGTGTATGTGCATGTGCGTGTGTGTGTGTGTGTGTGTGTGTGTGCATGTGTGTGTAAGTGTGTGAGTGTGTGTGTGTGTGAGTGTAAGTGCATGTGTGTGTGTATGTGTATGTGTGTGTGTGCATGTGAGTGTAAGTGTGTGTGTGTGTGTGTGTGTGTGTGTGTGTGTGTGTGTGTGTGTGTGTGAGGGTAAGTGCATGTGTGTGTGTGTGCATGTGAATGTAAGTGTGTGCGTGCGTGTGTGTGTGTGTGTGTGTGTGTGTGTGTGTGTGTGTGTGTGTGTCCCTTACAGTGCATGTTGAGGGAGAAGGACTTGGAGCTCTTCTGTTGTGGTGCAGCATTGGGCATCATATACTCCACCACACAGTGGAACTTGGAGTCCTTGTCGGCCTTCTGCACCTTCAGGTACAGCAGGTTGTTGAGGGTGAAGAGTCCGGACGACTCCTTTGTCACGGATGGTGCCATGTACATATCTGAGGATCAAAGGTTAGCAGGTCAGAGGTCAAAGGTTAAAGAAGGAGGAGAGGTCAAGAGAGCCAGAGGAGATGAAGCTCCAGTAGCTCCACTGTTTATAGACAACTGCAAAGACATTTAGATGTAGACAAAGTGAACGTAATATCAAGCAACAGTATCTAACAACATCTGATATTTAATGAATTAATAGAAACAGGTCCTATAATGACGCGTTACAGCTTAAGCCGTCTGATACTGAAGACGGCATAGGCCGAAACTCATCCGTGTAGGACATGCTATTATACAGTTCAATACAGTGATCTCAGTGTGTACAGAGCAAAACCAATACAAAGTGTCTTCCACTGCAGATATCAAATTCAGATCATCACTCAGATCATTACAGTCCACTTCTCTGGTGGCATGACTACTTAAGGTTCGTTTGTGTTATTAATTACCCTCTTTGATGTCCTTGACCTCGGGCAGGGGGCTGGAGTCTTTGTACCAGATGATGCGAGGCTGTGGGTGGCCATTCTTAGCTGTGCAGCGACCAATCTACACAAACACAAATACAAGCACAACTAGATATAACACAAGCGATATTCATGATTGCAACAGTAGTCAAGCTCAAGAGCTAACTTAACTTCTAAACAATTCCTTGCTTCCCTGCTCCTGTTGCAATATGCTCTTATTTTTGTCGGAAGTGTTGGATGCAATGAATGAATGAATGAATGACTTTATTTCAAACATGTAACAAAACGAACATGCAACAAATAACATGCATAATGCACGATGCACACAAAACAATATATAGCAACATGCATTAATGCAATAACAGGAGCCACCTTAGTGACTCCTGCACTAATTGGCCGCCTGGGCACTCAGCAAGAGAAAAAATTATAATTCACTACATATTTGAAACAGGGTGGAAAGAAGTAAAAACTTGTTCAATCCCACCCCTTTTCTATAATCAGTGTTGACTGGTCAAAATCATAATCAAAACTCAAAACTCAAAACTACCTGCTTCATCAAAATCAAAGCGCAAGAGACCAATCAAAGCGTTCAGGTGTGTGTGTGTGTGTGTGTGTGTGTGTGTGTGTGTGTGTGTGTGTGTGTGTGTGTGTGTCTGTGTGCCCGCTTGTGTGATTTTTTATTTGTGTGTGTGTGTATGTGTGATTTTTTGTTTTTTGATTTTTTTATTTGTGTGTGTGTGAGAATGACTCCTTACCTCCACAGGTTTGTCATTGGTCACAGACAGAAGCTGGTTAGTGCCTGCAGCCTCGGGCTCCTCAGGGACAGCTAAAACAGAAAGTGAGAGAAAGAGAGAGACAGGGAGAGAAATAGAGAGGGAGGGAGGGAGGGAAATGGAAGAAAGGAAGGCAAAAAGGGGAATGGAGGGAGAGAGAGAGGGAGAGAGAGAGTCAGTATCACCATTAGTTTACAGTATAACACTTGGGATCAGTGAGAATGGGAGTATTATTGCTATAATTAGCAAAGAATGTGCGCACCCACACACACACACACACACACACACACACACACACACACACACACACACACACACACACACACACACACGTGTGTGTGTCTTGTGTGGATTCCCATCAGCCTCTGTGAGCAGTGCTAATGCAGGCTAACGCTAATGCCTGATTAACATCTGTGCTAATGTTGCAATGTCATAGTCATTTGCCCCATGGTGGTGATAAACAAGTCGTCCAGTAAACAGAAGGGTAGTGGTTGCATACCTGCCAACCTTAAAGAATTTTTTTGTGTAGAACCTCGTCAGTGGCCTAAACAGCTGCCTAAAACAGCAACGAAATAGGCTATCGACATGTAACTGGCACCTTGGCAGCTTCTGCCGTTGATGTATGCGTAGATGTGTGTGTGTGTGTGTGTGTGTGTGTGTGTGTGTGTGTGTGTGTGTGTGTGTATGTGTGTGTGTATGGGTGTATGGGAGGCATTGATCTATAAAGCATTTTGAGTGCTTTGATGAGAAGAAAAGTATTATATGAATGCAGTCCATTTACTATTCCTCCTCCAAACTTCCTTCTCTCCCAACATCAGTCAGCCTTTAGCCAATAGGAGACTTAAAGAAGACCTAAAGCTTCTATTCTGCCTGATGCGAGAGACCCCCCCCCCCCCTTTTTGTCTATCATCTTTTCTAGTCTTCTTTTTTTATGAAAGTAGACAGGAGACTTCTACCCGACTTGGAGGAAGCTCGACAGTTTTTTTTATGTCAGTCCAACACGAGAATCCAGACAAAAAAAAAAAAAAAGATTCCTGCGTTTTTTTTTTCCCTAGCTTTTGCTGATAGCACAGTTGGGTGTAAACAGAAAGTGAGATATAGTAGGACTGCAAGCCATAGAGAGATAACTATGGACCTGTGGAATGGTATGAGTGTTCTAGCCACTTACTTTGTAACACGGTAGCCTTTCTGTGCCCTCCACAAGACTTCATCTTTGTTTGAGGGGAGCTAATAAGGTTTATTGTCTAGCTTTAAATAGATTTCATAAGGGCTCTCTGTAGGTCTTACATAATGGCATGTATTACAGCTACTGACATCTTTGTTTTTGCAACCTAGACCTACTTTAAACTGACAATGTCCGTGTTAATGCAATGTCAATTAATGTCACTGCATGCAGCTTTGTGCTATTGCCACTGCAAAAAAACTATGAATGTAAACACACACACAAACACACTCACACACACACACACACACACACACACACACACACACACACACACACACACACACACACACACACACACACACAGGCACTAGATTGCTTCACTGTGTTGTTTCCTACTCTTGTCTTTTCTTGAGCTTTATGTGAAAACACACAACTTCAACCTCAAACTGCATGTTCATTACAGAGCCTCTCTCTCTGTCTTTCTGACGGCTGAGTCCATAAGCAAGCTGCTTATAGCTAATTCACACACAGCAAGGTCACCATATCACTGCACCCAGCTGTCGCCTGCTTATAAAAATAAACATCAGACTTGTAATAACATTCACAGCCTTTCTATCTGTGACTCTCCCTCCCTCTCTCTCTTTCTCTCGCATCCCTCTCTTCTCTTCTCTCTCTCTCTCATAAACACTGTCTGACTATCTGCTAGCCTCTCTCTCTCTTTCTTTTCTTTCTCTCCTTTTCTCTTATGAGGTGCTTCCATTCTGTCCGTGCCCCTTAATACAAAGCCACTCCCCTCTAGCCTGGCACGCCCTCCCAGTGACGTAACACCTTCTCCGTTGCTGCCGCGGGTCTGGCCAGCTGATGATCGGGCAGGACTTCTGAATACCACAAAAATGCGGAACTTCCCCCCCTTGGTCGGGAACCAATCAACTTTGAGCAGCTCCAACGGCTATCAGTCCTGTTCAAGCAATTCCCTTCGCGTCACATACTCCCCTCCCCTCTGAACACTATAACAATGTACATTATAATAATAGTGATTTGCACCTTGTGCACTCCTGCCTGGTCTACTATTATTTATATTAGTATATATATACTACACTAAGTAGCTATTGATATATACTACACTAAGTAGCTAGCTATTTTAAACGAATATATTTAATAATTATATAGTATGGTATATACATTAGTATAAATAAACCATCATTTTTACCAAAAATAAATTCCTTGTTTTTTTCTTTGTGAAAACCTGGACGAAATGACCTATGCTGATTCTGACTCTGATTCTTCGATTCCCCCACATAGCATGTCTGTTTTAAGTGAGACAGCGGCTTTTTGAACTAAATGAGTAGATAACCCTGGAGCTCCTCATTGGTGCAACACTCCAGGATGTAAAAAATACAGCGCCGCACCGTACCAGCGGCCCGATCAATTTGGAGAGGTATTTTTTTCCGCGGCCCTGCCGTAATTATAACTGGGTATGAGTCTCCTCTTAAATCCTAGCCTCTGGGAGAGGCTCAGCAGCGCAGAGACAGAGAGAAAGAGAGAGAAATATGGTGGATTGAGAGAGGAAAAAGAGAAACAGGGAACAGGGAGTCTCGCCATGCAATTAACTTCAGAGAAATGCCCTGTGTTCATGGACTCCAAAACAATTATGTGCACTTTGAGAAGCGAAGAGCACTAACGTCATAAATTGAAACATGTTTGGATGTTTTGCTGTCTCTGAAAGTGTGAGGCTCAAAGCTAGAGAAATAAACCAGTGTATCACAATATACTGAAGCTCTGAGGAAAAGAGAGAAAGAGAGAGGTGGATACTGCATAGAGAGAGAGAGAGAGAGAGAGAGAGAGAGAGAGAGAGAGAGAGAGAGAGAGAGAGAGAGAGGAGAGAGAGGGAGGAGGGGAGAGGGGGGGGGGGGTCAGTCGTGAGACTGGATCAAAACAAAAAAAAAAGGAGTAAAGAGAGGTATACATAGAGGGAGAGGAGAAAAGGAAAGAGAGAGAGAGAGAGAGAGAGAGAGAGAGAGAGAGAGAGAGAGGGGGGGGGGTGTCAGTGGTGAGTATGAAACTAGATGAAAACAGACATCCACAGAGAAACGGAGATTGAGCTCAACAGGCAGCCAAAACCAGAGAAACAAAACAGGGCAGATAACAATAGGGGAGAAAAACAATGGTGTACCTGATGAAGACCACACAGGTACAAAACAAGTGCGTGTTTACTTTTCTTCCCTCAAGACAACAAATTAGTAACGAGGAGATAAGATGAGAGATAAACAGGTAAACAAAGGGGGTGAGACACACACAAAGGAACAAATGAATGTCAAAAAAATGAATGATGAAAAAAAAAGAAAATGGAAGGGAAGTTAAAGCAGTAGTGTGGAGTGAATCAACACAAAGCCCTACTGTTTCAGAGTGCTAAAT
>JAODXP020000023.1:4749531-4772031 GCA_027497455.2 Sardinella longiceps | reverse complement strand
TGCACACAAACAGACACAGTAACAACTGCATTCACTGGCCACACACTCATGTGCAAACACAAGTGTACAAACACAGGTGCACATTAATTCACACCCACCCCCAATATATGCACATACTTTACCACACACACACATACACAACAAAGAGAGAGAGAGAGCCACACACACACACAGACAGACACACACATACGCATTGGATGACCTAAACTCAAATGCACTCATTTAGATCCAAAGGCAACCATCAGGCAGAAAGGTGTGTGGGTGTTTTTTTTTTTTCTACGTGGAAAACATTTCACTTGTATTCACTCTACTCCATCACCCTCTCAAGTCGAGCGAGGGATTTTTCCTCTTTGTGCACTGGCTGCCGCCCAACAAACGGCGCAGGCATGACTGACAGTCCCGCACCTGATCGCTCGCCCTGATTCCGCCACTACCACCGCCGCGAGCGCAACACCGCCACCGCTGCCTACCGACCGGTATGCTTAATGCCGCAATCAAAAGCTTTCAATTTACAGGCCGCTTTTATCTGCAGCAGACAGGACAAATTGCAGCAGACCATAACCCGTAGCGTGGAGCTTTCTCCTGATTCCCTCAGGGTTAAGGAGTGAGCGCTGAGGTGATCACACACACACACACACACACACACACACACACACACACACACACACACACACACACACACACACACACACACACACACACACACACACACACACACACACACACACACACACACACACACACACACACACACACACACACACACACACATATATATCCATACAGGCAAATTGGCACTCATCCCATGCATAAAATAGCAAGTCATTAAGTGGCCCCTCCTAAGAGTAGCCTAACTCTAAATCAATTATAATTTATGCTGCCACCCAGAGCAGTGCAGACATGGTATGAAGGTGCAAAAGAGGCCTCTCTTCCTGTCTCTGCTTGGGAGAGATCCGTGGACAGGCTCGCCCGGAATGCCAGGCCCTTGGAAGCATAGCCGGGGCCTGAACCTGGGAGGGTCAGCAGGGCACGGGTCACATGACGTGCGGGGCATGCTATGCGCTTTTCGGGCGCTTGCTCGCCGTCATGCACCACATAACACACCGTCACACCCCACCCCCCAACACCCACGACATTCACACACATTCTAACACAGGGGACAGTGTGTGTGTGTGTGTGTGTGTTTGTGTGTGTGTGTGTGCGCTTTGGGACTCAGCATGGCCCGGGAACGACAGGCAGAGGGATTGTAGGAATGCATGTATCGCTGTGTTACAGTCTCCCACAGAGACCCTTAAAAATGAGTCTATTCTTGGGACATACCAGTGAGGGGAAAATGAGAAATAAGAAGACAGAGAGAAATAAAAAAAGAGAGAAATAAAGGAAAAGAGAGAGAGAAAGAGAGAGAGAGGCTTAAGGGCAGTACACTCAGATTCCGCTTTGAAAATTGAAGGGGAGTAGGCTAGAGAGTAAAAGGTAGAGAGGGAGAGAAAGAGAGTGAGGGAGGGAGAGAAGGAGGGAGGGAGTGAGGAGAAGAGAAAGAGCCCAGAGGCCACACTATTCAGCCTTTCCACCAGGGGATGCTTGTTTTCGCTCGGGCAGAGCTATCATGCAGAGCTGGAGGCAGAACTAAGGCTCAAGCTAAGAGCCACTGAAGGTACTTCTCTCAATAAAATACTGGTTCTCCTTGCACCCACTTCTTCCATACAGAAGAGAAAAAAACATGTTTAGAAAGAAAGAAAGAAAGAAAGAAAGAAAGAAAGAAGAGGAAAGTAAAGAGCTGAGACAAAGAAATGAGAAAGATACCAGAAGGGTGAGGCACAGAAATATGAAGGGAGAGAGAGGGAGAGAGAGAGAGAGAGAGAGAGAGAGAGAGAGAGAGAGAGAGAGAGAGAGAGAGAGAGCAGCAGGTGGAGGCAGGGAGGGAGGGATATAATATGAAGGGAGTGGGTGAAGGGTGAAGAAAAGCAGGGGTAGTGGGTCAGGGTAGAGTGAGATAAGGAGATGATAGAGAGAGCGACGAGGAGGAGGGCAGGGAGGTAGAGAGAAAAACAGACCCTGCTGTGAGACAGATATGGAGGAGGGGCTCTCCACAGAGGTATGAGCAGGTAAACTAGAAGAGGAGGGCGGGGAAGAGTGAGGGGGAAGAGATGGAAGAGATAGTGGTAAAAAAAAAGGGAGTTCTGCAATGCCCAGGTATTGAGGGAAGCACTGTAAGGAAGTAAACTTATAGAAAAGAGAACATTGGAAGCCTTAAAACAAAAACAGACTGCAGGTTCACATACAGTCTTCGCATCAGGGACAACGTGAGGGAAGTAGCCTACTGTAAGGAAGGAAAACTGTACTTAATGTGAACTAAAGGTTCACATTTTTATGAATCTTGACATCAGGGACAACTAAATTGGATTATGACTGTCATTTTATGTTTTTTTTAATTGAAATATGTCTTTTGAAAAATATTCAATGAAGTATAACCAGATTATAACTCCCACAAAGACGCCCGGTAGTCCCGTGCACCGTGGTGCGCTCCCTTCTGGCCGCTGATCTAGGCAGATCAAAGACACTGCCTGCCTGTCCGACGACAGACACACGCTGCAGCGCTTTGAGATTGCCGCACCGCCCGCCCGCATTGCCGCCCGTTCTAAGCGCACTGGAGTGTAGAGCCGGAGGTTCCGTCTGCACCACAAAGAGCTAAGAGGGTTTTGGCTTAACCCTTCAACCATCACAGAACAAGTGGGGTCCCCTTGGTTTTGGGAGAACAATGAATCACTTTTTCCAAAGCACAGTAGAACAGTTTTAGAACTGAAAACATTTTGTTGCGTCCTCTCTTCGTAACATGCCCGAGCAATTACCTTATCCGTAATGCAGCTGTGCCCAACTTGACACCTGTTATTTTATTTTTTTTTATCACACTACAACTTAATAACTACAGCTACAGGGTAACGTCACTGCCATCAGCCTCAAAATTCAACAAGCTATGTGGTAAAAACATGTCCAAACCTAATTAGAAAACTACACAAAGTCATTCATTCGGCTCCGTTGTGACCTCGAAAAACATGTCCGAATAGAAGGCACGAAGTCGCTACATTTCCATGCCAGTGTGAAAAGACTCAAGTGGGCAACATCGAACGAGTGAACAGTTTGAACTTTCTTTGCGAAAGCGTAGGCTAGTCGGAAGGCATAAAACGGCTTACCTTGCAGTCCCAAAAGCAGCAAGGTGCACAGCAAAGAAGTGCGTCCCAATGTAAACGTCCCGTCCATAGTTCTTCTAACTTTGTAGATTTCGCACGCCTTTCAAGGAACGCTGTTTACAGGTTTTTCTTCACTTCTGTTGAAAACACGTCGTTTCAGTTGCACAAAGCCCGGTGAAGTCTCACCCACTGTCTCTTCTCTCTGCCTCACTCACTGAAACATTCACCCTCTCTCTCTCCCTCTCTCTCTCTCTCTCTCTCTCGCTCCCAGTCTCTCTACGAGAAATCTGATGCGGGTGGCAGTGTCTTGGTTGATATATTTGCACAAAAGGTGACCCCCCCCCCCCCCACCCCCTCCTCCCCTCTCATTGCTTGGGAAGCGTTGCTTGACTAATCTCATATGTCCCGGACTAGTTGGAAGACTTAAAATATTGGGAAAGACCAAAGCTTCCGTTATATACAAAGCAAAATAACGTCCTTACCCTTTTCACCAATTTAGATAAACTAAACTGGAGGTAGGCTATGGCAATATGGCGTGCTAAAATATAGGTTGAAACATACGACTTTATCTCTGTTATTTTAGGCTACTTTTTGCACAAAGTTCAAATCGTTACCATAGTTTTTTCTTTCACATGAATGTTTGTTTTTCTTTTACATTAATGTTTGTCTATTTTACTTGAACATTAATATTACTGACCAGAACACAAAATAGGCCTAATTAAGCTACTGAAAATAATGTTGTTTTGTGTTTACATGGGGTAAGAGTTAGCTTTACCAAACCCAGCGGTTTGATCCCTCTGCCAGTGACCAGTTATGTTTGTTTAACCAAATCCTCTGAGCAAGGAGGACACCAAGGACTTCCCTTGTGCTACCATGCCTAATAATAACAGTTCAGTCCGGCCCTGCCCCCTTTGGCTGTTTCCAGTACTGCAGCAGTGATGTCTGCATGGACAAGCAAGCCTGTCACTAATGGTGTCTCTGGGACCAGTTGCTCGCTCTCAAAAGACCCATTCCTGGGATAGCTGGAGCAAAACAGCTGTCAGACTTTTTTTCATGGTCAGATAGATACTGGGCCAGCGAGGGAATTTTTTTAAGAAGCAACAAGCAGACAGAGAGAGAGAGAGAGAGAGAGAGAGAGAGAGAGAGAGAGAGAGAGAGAGAGAGTTTAGTCAGAAGTGAGCAGTGATCAGAGGAGGGGAGGGGAGGGCACGTCTTTCTGAAGCAGTCCTCTGTGCTCCTCGTGAGGGACAGCCTGCCTTGCCAGAGGCTTATGGCTGGAGCGTGATGCACAGCACAGCTGGGTGGGTGGGTGGGTGAGCGCTTACTCCTGCTCCTATTCCCGGAGCAATGACTGGGTGAGAGCTCCGCCCTGCATCGATTGGATTGGATAGATCTGAAACATTAAACCCAAAGCATATAACATAGCCCAAAACAGGGTGTGCGTGTGGGGGTAGAGTTTTCCCGTATTAATGATGACATCACTGGGTGCCCAATGTGTATGTTGGTTGCTGATTTACAGTAGTGGTGAATAATCTGGATTTAATCCACAGGGAGGACATGAGGACACTTGCCACTGTGCCTCTCAGTACCCCATGTTTCTCCAGCTAACAAGGGATTGCTGTTCCTGCTAATCATCTAACTGGCCAGCAGCTAGTCCTACAGCAAGGATGGCCAATCTTTTCTGTCTCTGCCAAGGGCCAATATAATATTAAACACACGGTTTTTAACCAGTTTCAATTGAAAAAGTGACAGCATTTTCGGTAAGAAAACCGACAGGCCTGATAATGTTATACTCTAATGATAGGCCTAATATTGACAAACATCACACCAGCACTAAAACTGTGATTCATGATGAACATAAGCTACTATTATTTTGATAATATGCCACATTACATTTATTTTGTATTTTACCTCATTGCGGGCCGCCTGAAAGACAGCAGAGGGCCGTAAATGGTCCCCGGGCCGTAATTTGGGCACCCCTGTCCTGCAGAAAACGATGAATGAGTTGTGCAATAATGCTGAGGTTGACTAAACCTTCTCAGTGCTAACTGCCCGCTCCAGGGGTCCCACAAAGAGACAAGACCAGAGAGGGTCTGAAGGATCAATACTAAATACTCTCCAATCAGGCTGACCAGTTCAGTTAGACGAATAAAAATCAATGGCGGTTTAGGGGAAATAATACTACTGTGTAATAACATAATAAGTATGGATGACTCTGACAACTTGAGTATGTTGTTAAGTTTGCCCTTTTGTTTTATTCTAGTGCTCCCTCATTTGTCTCTTCGCGTTGTATATTTTTGTATATTACCACTTCAAATCATTGTTTATTGCTCATCTGACAACTGTACAGTAGACTTGCCTTTGTATTCCCTGTAGGTTAACTAACAATTCTCTACACGGCTTTGTGAGTAACTGGGTCATTTGTGGTAATAAAGCATTTGGGTGCTATAGCCGTCATCCTACCTTTTGTAAGTGACTGCTGCACGACAGGCTGCTCTTTGAAAGAAGAGGCATTTCAAATGAAGATGGAAATAAAGAGAAAAGGGAGAAGATGAGAGGTAGCTGTGTAGTCTGTTTCCGTGTGATCTGAACATGCAGCCCCAGGGAGACACATGCATAAGAGAAAGGGAGAGAAGACAGAATGACTGTGTGTGTGTGTGTGTGTGTGTGTGTGTGTGTGTGTGTGTGTGTGTGTGTGTGAGAGAGAGAGAGAGAGAGAGAGAGAGAGAGAGAGAGAGAGAGAGAGAGAAAGAAAGGCATTAAAAATATACAAAGTAAAGTAAATGTAGCTTCTCCATTGTTACCAGGCTGTTGCATTTTCAGTTTAAAAGCAGTAGCTGCTTTTTTTTTTTTTTTTTTTTTAATGTCAGGTTTTTCAGACAGTCACACTGCATTTTTCCTTTGAAAAGAGACACTCATTTTCATCCCATTTCACACCATCCAGCTCCATCAGGGGCATCATGAGAGGCATTTCTGTAATTATTATTTCATACTCCCCATCCACACCCCACCCCACCCACCACCACACCACACACACACCACACACACACACACACACACACACACACACACACACACACACACACGACACACACACACACGCACGCACGCACGCACGCACGCACACACACACACACACACACCACTCTGCCATGCTCAGGCCTGGCACATAGTAATGGAAAATCACTCCATTCCCCTCATACAAAGAGATACAAAATGACTCACTTTGTGTTTTGTGCCCCCCAACACCACCCCCCCCCCCCCCAAACACACACACACCCCTGCATCAAATATGTACTACACAATATATCTCAATTATCCTCTTTTCAATTGCTTTTCACGTATCAGGGCAGAGGGGTTTGGTGTGTGTGTGTGTGTGTGTGTGTGTGGGGGGGGGGGGGGGGGGGCGCAAATGGTTCCAAGGTTTAGCGAATTGAGAAAGAATAAGCAAATTGACTAAGCGAGAAGGATAGGTTGTTGTTTGTGGTCAAAAATAATCATATGTGTAATTTGTGTTAATGTTCAGGACAAAAACATTGAAATTGTGCATCTCTCAAAACACAACAGGATGAGGTTAGATTGTTATCTTTGACCCATTGCCATGGTGCACCATGGTATTTTTAGAAATGAGACCCATTTATTTTCATGTTGTACAGACCACAAAGTGTTTTCTGTCAGCCTAATGCATCTCTGTTGACCTATGTATAGTTCTATGTTGACTTTCGCCTTCTTTATTTGCACTTTAGATATTTATAGATAGGTAGCAGTCGTTGTTGTTGTCGTTTGAGTTAACATTCAAAGTCGCATAAAACACTCTTCACTCAAACACTTTTGATGTTGACACTCGATAACACTCTGATAGTGATATCACAAATTGTTTTTAAAAATTGATATTGCTGTGTGTCTATGCCTAGCATTCTGCTAGAAGAAATATTTTACCTGGCAGAAGAATAACTCATGAATAAATCACAATGTTTCCAATTGTTGTCTTTATTTTATGACTGCTCCCCAGGTGTATGTATTGCATGCCATCCTAACCATATTAGATAAGAAATATGACACTCCACTTCGATCGTACCATTCCCCCGTAGCTGGAACTAATGCCCATTTAAAGCCCATTTTGCCCATTTCCACTTTTCCCCTGTTTTCCACTTAAGTACTACTAGCCCTAAGTGAAGTTGAGATGGCTGGGGTTGTTTCCGTGGCCACCTAAGAGACATAAAAGCACAGAAGAAAGCCATTGTGTGTGTGTGTGTGTGTGTGTGTGTGTGTGTGTGTGTGTGTGTATTACAAGCAGCAACTCTTGATGTGTGAGTTTCATTCCGGGTAAGAATATGGCATCTTTAACACATGAACATGAACATAACACATTTTCATAAATGTCTTCATAATGCAAACATACCCTAGCGGCAGCAAATACATTCACTTAGCCATTATGTCTGGCATAGAGCCATGGAGACCTAGGTCTTGTGATTGGTCGGACACCGTTGGTGTTCACCGATCACAACGCTCTATGGGCAGTATTCTCCCAAGCGCTTAGGTCAAAAATAGTGCTTAGAGCAGGCTTAAATGCATTGAATTAAGTGCTTCTTTGGGCTTTGCACCTGGGAGAATACCTGTCTATGTATTTAGAGAGTCGTTGGGTGGGCTTAGCTAAGAACTGCTGCCTTATGAATTGGCATTTACATCTTGTTTGTTCCTCCGATTGATCATAGTGCTATCCTATTGCGTGTGTACAATAACCACCACTGATTCGGCTTTAGGAACGGGAATTGAGATCAACTGTTGACGGACTATACATTTTAATGTTTGATAGTATGGCTTGTCAAGCTATTAAAAATGCCCTCTGGAATAGCGTGTAGGGCGATGAGGAGAAGCATTGCAGAAAGGGTTAAGGTGTGTTTTGGCTAGTGATGACAGTCGTTCAAGCCCCCCCCCCCCCTAAAATGCTTTGCATAATGGAGCCCGCAGCGCCAACAGGGCACGTGGGCGGCCACTCTGACATTTCCTTGGCGCTGCGCTCGTGCCAACCTAAGATAGAGTCACACAAAAGACCCACTGTGATTGGCTGCGGCCCCCAGCTGTCCGCCAGCCCGCGGAGATGGACCAGAGGAATGAGCTGTCCAACGGGGCGACGCGTCGCGTTGAGCTGAGTCGAGCCCTGACCCAACAAGGTCAAAGGTCGCGGTGACAATGGCGTGGGGTTGAAGAAGCCATTCCTCATGGTCATTAGGGAATAAAGCCGGAGTGGGCCGAGGGCAATTTGTGAGTGGTTCACATGAAAAGCCCACAAATGCACAGACAAAACAACCGTAAGTGACTCTTTGATAGCGTAGTGCCAGGGGTTTGGAAGACGGTGTTCGGAAGGTGAAAAGTGTCCTAACCACCCCTCTCTCTTTGAAGAGGGTGAAAAGTATTAAGAAGAAGATAACGCAGTGTAAGAATAAGTAACAAAGACAAAAAAAGAAAGGAAAGAAAACACTTTAGCCAAAGAGAATTGTGCCAGAACGTACTCACACAAGACAAAGGAGACAAATACAATGAGGAAAAGATTCCATGGAAGGAAAAATGTTACCATAATACAAAAGAATGTGAAATTAAAAAAAAGAAAAAAGAAAGAAAATAACAAGGTATAAAGACTCCTCTCTCTCTCCTTTACATGGTTAGGTTCTGTCTCCCTGAGGCAGGCAAAGGCATAAATCATATCAGCAGTGATCATACTCCAAACTAGAAATGAATTATGGCCGCTGATTGAGCAGTCTCGCCTAATGCTAATGCTTCTGCTGCTGCTGCTACAATCTTTTAAAAGGCTAATGAATTAAGCATTCAGCACAGTCGGCCATTATGAGCCTCAGCTCAAGCAAAGGCAAAAAAAGAAAGAAGGAAAAAGGAAAGACACACAAATTGACAGACACAAAAACACCTTCAAGCAACTTGACCAAAATAAGTAAGGCCCATTAAAATGTATTCAAAGGAGTTTTTTTTTGTTGTTGTCTTTTAAGTTTAAACCGTGGAGGGGATTTTTTTTTCAATGTTGGTTTTATTTCTTAACAAAAAAAAAAAAAAAAAATCTCCACCTGTCAGGTGCTCAACACAATAGCATGCTATGTTATCTGCAGTTGCTCACATGGGTTTGTGCAAACGGAAGAAATATGTGGTGCTGTGTGTAAGATAAGAATAAGAATTTGTCTGTGTGCATTCCGTGCCTAACTCTGCCCCACCACTCATCCATGCTTGTTTGTCCACCTGTGTGTGTGTGACACTCTATATGCAACTGTGTGTGTGTGTGTGTGCGCAGATCCGCAAGTCCATACTGGTGGCCCCATCTGTGTGTGTGTGAAGCCAGTTCTGTTGTCCTCCATATCTCCATTGAAGTGAGCTCCCTTGAGAGGGGCCCCTGTCCCTCGAGGTGCGCAGTCAGACGTGGACCCCCCCCAAACACACACACACACACACCACTCCCCCCCCCCCCCCCCCCACCCCAATCTTCTGCTCTTTATTGATCTCCTGACCATAGGGCCTAATCCCCAGCCTTCTTCTGCTTGTCACTTTTTAACTCCACCACCCCATCCCCTTTTCGTCCCCCCCCCTCCCTGCGTCAAATCCCCATCTCTTCTTCCTTTCTTTCTCTCTCTCTCTTGCTTGTCTTTCCCTTCTTTCTGACTACCTCTCTGTCTTTTAGACTTCCTTATACTCTTAAGCTCTATTCCTCCTCCTCTCAGTTTTCCCAATTGCCTTGCACTTATCTACCATTTCATTGCATCCTGTTCTCTCTCTCTCTCTCTCTCTCTCTCTCTCTCTCTCTCTCTCCTATTACTCATAATAGGTGTAATCATAGTATTACGGCTTCATAGTGACTCTGCATTGAGAGGTAGTATACTGGCATCAGTTGTGTTTGTGTGTGTGTGTGTGTGGCAAGAGAATGTGTGAGTGTTAGTGTGCACCTGTGTGTTTGTGTGTGGTAAAGGACTGAGTGAGTGCTAGTGTGCACCAATGTGTGTGTGTGTGTGTGTGTGTGAGTGTTAGTGTGCACCTGTGTGTTTGTTTGTGAGTGTGTATTTGTGTGTGTGTGTGTGTGTGTGTGAGTTTGCTTGTGAGGGCTGCCAGCCAGTTGTGTTAGGTAGCTGTGAGGGTAGCAGGGTGCAGGGCTCTCTATGAACAAGCAATGGATTATGGGATGGCACAGAGCAAGGCTAATTGAAGCTTCTCCCAGAAATGATTTAGCACAGACACAGCCTGCCAAGCAGAGGAAACAGTAAAAACCAGACGAAAAGAAAAAAAAAACAGAGAGAGAGAGTGAGAGAGAGAGAGAGAGAGAGAGAGGGAGGGAGAGAGGGAAGAAGACAGAGAGAATAATTCAAGGCTGGGTATTGCGCTCGCTCGTTCGCTCTCTCGCTCTGCGCTCATTAATCAGTCTCACAGAGACGCGGCGTCGGTCTGCTCTGGTCTGCTCCGCTCCGGTCCGCTCCACGTGGTTCCAGCTTTTAATCAGCCAATCAGCTGATTCATGCGCCGTAATGAATTAAAGACGCGCATCAAACGTCCTCTGGAGCCTTTAATGCAGGGGAGAGCCATTCACATCGGCCCATAAAAACGAGCCGACCACGAACAACGCCTCTCGACTGTAAAGGCTAGAAAGGGCTTTTAAATCAGAGGAGGGATATGAAGGCAAATCAATGGGGCTTTATAATAATCGATGCGTGGCAGATGGGCCTATGTCTCGTCGAGAGCTCTGGGTGTAACACGAGCGACAGCATTGATGTCTGTGGCTCTTTGTTACTGTGGGGTGCTGTGCTGTGCTTTGCTGCACTGTGCTGTGTTGTGCTTAGGGCAAGTCTGGCCCATGGAATGTGTGTGTGTGTGTGTGTGTGTGTGTGTGTGTGTGTGTGTGTGTGTGTGTGTGTGTGTGTGTGTGTGTGTGTGTGTGTGCCTTTTGATCAACTGCACCCAAGTCCTGTGGACAACTTGCTGTGTGTCTCTCTTGTCAGATGTGCACAAATGATCCTATTCAGAAGGGAGCAAAGAGTCTGTGACTCACACTCATGCATCCACTTATGACTCCTGTCCTCAAAAAAAAAAAAATGGTTTTCTGATGTCATAAGTAGTGGCCAACACTATTATGATGTCATAGCGGAATGCGTCAGCGTTTCCTGTTGAGGAGCACTTATACTGATGACCTCAATGTGTGTGTGTGTGTGTGTGTGTGTGTGTGTGTGTGTGTTCCTTGGCGTTGTCAGCACCTTTGATGACTAGGCACAATGTTGCTTCTCTGACAGAGCCAACTCCTGACCAAGATAATGTGCCATATTGTGCAGCTGTTCCAGGAAACGGCTGAGAGAGTGAGAAAAAGTGAACGAGTGATGCAGATAAAGAGGAGGGAGGGAAGGAGAGATGATACAGCATGCACAATGAAGAAGTGATTCGTCTGAGGGTAAAACTACCGCTCTCCATTCTGAGTGCCTTCTGATTGTTAACGCCTGAAGCAGGGGCATTTCACCCCTCCACTTTGCTTTTCTTTCCATCCTTTTCTTTTTTTGACCACCTTCCACCCCCCTCTACTCATCCTTTCTTTCCTCTTCTTCCTCTTCTTTTCTTTACTTCCCTTCTTTCTTTACCAACCCTTCTCCTCCTCCAGTCTGTTTGTGTAAACCCCCCCCCTCCACACACACACACACACACACACACACACACACACACACACCACCCCCGCTCGCCTCACTTCATCTGCATGCAAAGCGCCCCAGCTCCAGCTGTGAACGAGGGATTGAAATGGAAATGGAGAAGAGAAAGAACGAATAACACTCCTCCAGCACACGCTCTGCCTCCTGGCTGCATGCTGCCTCAGCCAACACACAGTAGCAAAGAAGTGTGTGTGCGTGTGTGTGTGTGTGTGTGTGTGTGTGTTGGGGAGGGGAGGGTTAAGGCTGAAGGGGGTTGAACTGTGAAGTGTGTCACACTTTGTATCTCACAACCAATGACTAATCAAATAACGAATCTTACATCTTTGTATCTGTCAGACACTGTCTGAAAGTTGCTGAAAACTCACCTGGTATCACAGAAGATGTCACTCATAGCAACTAACAAACTGCTTCACAACTTTGCCCAGCGAGGGGTACAGCATAGGAGAACTGGCAGAAAACAAATCAAAACATGTTAAGACAGCTATTTTTGACGTGCTTACTGCTCATTTCTGAAAACATAAAAAGGCAAAAATGTATTCAGTTTTTAAAAGGGTAGTAGGCTTAGGGCCATTTCATAGTCAGCGTTAGAATACAACGGTCGCAAACTCATGCGTACGCTTGCTTCATTGACTTCCATGTTATCACGCGTCTTGGTGTCCATATGCGTTTGTGTTCCTTGCATTGCTAAATCGGCCCTTAATGGGTACATTGGGGTGGTAATGGCGCAGATGGTAGAGGGTTGTAGGTTAGACCTCATGGAAGTCAGTTTGAGCTAGAAATTCCAAATTGTTCCCCACCACTGGTGTAAGTGTGTATGGTATACAGTACACTGTAAAGTGCTTTGAGTGCTTGTAGGATTAGAAAAGCACTATATTAATGCAGTCAACAGATTTGTTTCTCCAAAGCGACTTACATTTTATCAGTTCTCTCCTAGGGCACAACAGTAGCAGCCAAGATTTGATACCACAATTTTCAGGTTGCTAGCATGTAAGTTCATGCTCACGCCCATGATATACTTTCCTGGTGAACCAGAAGCTATGTGTTGACGCCCAGGGGGCTGGGCTACACAAACCTTCTGGTACACCAGTGATTCGCTCTCCTCCTCCGTTTTCGAAATAACCGGGGCAGCACGACGAATCAGGATCGTAGGGAGGGATTTCAGTGGGTATGACGTTTGGTTCCCGACCTGGCGGCGCTTACGTGACGACACGTCCTACGTCACAAAGCTTCAACGTGAGTGGTCGAAGTGTCATGTCATTCATATGAGGTTGCTCCAACCACGTGCAAGCATCTTTTGACTAAACCACGCCTGCGGAGAGGCGTGAAAGGGCAGTGTGCCAGTAGCCTGTTAGTTACAGGCTACTGGTTCACCAGGAAAATGATATACAGTACTTCTGGGCACATTGCATGCTGCATGCTTGATGCGCACAAAGCACTGAAACACACATCTTACATTTTTTGTGCCCACGTGCGCCGCTCAGTGATGTTTTTTGCCCCCAACGACACCTCCCAGGCAGCACGGCCTAAAAGGTACTATCTTTACCCTATTCCTAACCCTAAACTGAATGGCTTTAAGGCAGTGCTGCCTGGAAGGCACCGTTGAGGGCAAAAAGTACCAAAGACCGCCCCCCGACCACCTCAGATTTAAGAGCAAGAGCCAAACAGATGGGTCACCACACCAGAGAGATTCCCTCTGAGCCCCAGAACATAATAGTGTGTCTCAGGGGTCAGATGGACCATTACCTTAGCAGTGGCTTGGAAGAATCAACCTGCTGAGGCCTGACTTTTGGACTGTCAAGATCACGTGCATCCAACCCTGCCCAGCTATAACCTGCTGAAGTCAATGAAACTCATACAGGACTGGACATGATACGCCAATGTGTCAGTAGGTACGGCTTCATTGCATTTACTTTACACTGACAGCAATGGAAATTAGACTTCAACTTTTCTGTGTCAATCAGCATATCTGGCTTCATGTTGAATAACTCCGTTAATCAATCAAAAGTGACGCAAGGAAACAGAATGAAACAGGTGTGGAGAAGGACCAGCATGACTGAGTTTCTCTGGGCGGCACAGAGAGAGAACATCCCAGCTGCATCTTGCACTGATGTTTAATCCTGCACTATAACACACACACACACACACACACACACACACACACACACATGTCTAATTCACACTCTCACTAACACAGATCTAATTCAGACATGCAAGCAATCACATACATAAGCATAGCTAAAATTCTTCAACAAATATTCTTTTCATGCACATGTCTTTTAGTGTGTGTGTGTGTGTGTGTGTGAGTGAGTGAGTGTGAGTGAGAGAGAGAGAGAGAGAGAGAGAGAGAGAGAGAGAGAGAGAGAGAGAGAGAGAGAGAGAGAGATTCCTTAGTTAAGTACTTATCTCAAGTCAGGGCACAGAATGTACCAAAAGACCCACAATCAACGATTTATACACCCTGGCAAAAAAAAAAAAGAAAAAAAAAACACAAGACAAGAATTTTACTCTTACACTATACATAATGAGTTGAAATTCAAGAAGTCTGAACAGCTATCAATGTTGCTGCTCCTCCACCCCCTTAAAAAAAAAAAACTTGTCTGGCTGTGATCTTCTGTGGAACGTTCTGAAAGCGTTACCGGAGCGTTGCCTGGGATTCCCTCGAGCTGTAGGGGTCTCGTAGTGTATCACCCAAGCAACCATGCTGTGTTAGAGGCGGGAAGTGATAAGTGCCACAGCCTGTCAGATATAGACGCCACTAACAGGATAAGGCTGCTGATAAGGGTGATAATGTGGTGCTATTGCTGTTTTTTGTCTCTTTCTGTGTGTGTGTGTATATGTGTATGTGTGTGTGTGTGTGTGTGTGTGTGTGTGTGTGTGAGAGAGAGAGAGAGAGAGAGAGAGAGAGAGAGATGCATGTGTTTTTTCGAGGGACTCTTGGCGCATGTCCCTGTTTGGAAACAATCTGCAACTGTGAGGCAAACAGACGATTGTGACTTTCTGCTAAATGCCCACACTGCATGAGGCCAACACACACACACACACACACACACACACACAAGCGTCCCCCAGACGGAATATGTCTCGGCCCGAAACGCTCGAGAGAAGAGGAATAAGTGGGATGGACTAACAGCCTGGCGGGGGGTGAGAGGAGGTTCAAAGCGAGGGGTAGCACCTCAGGGCTCAAGCCCTGCCAGGCTGAACATACACTGCACTGAGGGGGCTCACTCACTGACTGACTGAGTGAGTGAGTTTGCTCGGGTGGGCAGGTTTAACAAAGGTCAACCACAGATGAAATGCAAAGGCAAGACCTCATTAGAATGGACGCTTTTCCATGTAGAGAATAAATCAAGTGTGTTTGCATGTCTGTGTGTGTGTGTGTGTGTGTGCTATTCTGCCCCAGCACATGCTCACTTAATCACATGGACACACACACACAGACACAGATACACACACACACACACACAGGCGCGCACATGCCCCGACTGACAGTGACACATTGACACACTTGCTGCCCTAATTGCCACGACACGTTTTGGGTGATTACGCCCAACCTGCTCCCGAGCCAGGCTGCAGTCTGCAGGAATGAGGCTCAGGCCAGACTCCCATCCCATCTGCACAGTGGGAAAAACACACAATGCTACAAAAGACAAAGATGGCTTTGTTTATATGTATTTATATAAAAATACATATAAATTATATATATATAAACGATATAAACAACACTTAAAATGTATCTTTTAAAGCTTTCCCTAACAGTATACAGACTTTCTTTTCAGTCCTTTGTGTTTTTTCTTTTCTTATCTGTAGCACTATTTAAATATAAAGTGTATTACAATGCAATTCCACAGAAAATTGTCATTTTTCACATCCTTAATAGCAATAAAATGTGATGTGTATGGTGTGATGTGAATGCTTACATCAATTTTGAGTCTTTACTATTTTGGGTTTTATCAAATAAATAAATGTTCAAAACGTTTCACAAAATCATTCACATCATACAAATGCCAAAGCATTTAGTGGCATCGACAAGACGAAGTCAATTTGTAGTGTAATTTCCCATAAATGTGTGTGTGAAAGTGTGAGAATGTGCCTGCACATACTGAATGCTGCCTCTCTGAATACAACTACAGTTCCTGAAACTTGTAAATAATACATAATAAAAAAAACATAATTTCCTGTGTAACACACAAATGCACAGGCCTACATGGACACAGGGAGAGGGCCATATGGGTGAGTTCACATCAGCATCCCCAAACCACAACGGCCTCTTTTCTTATTGCCGACGCTCTGACTCCTGGGCAGTTTACACACCCACGCACACACACACACACACACACACACACACACACACACGCACACACACATAGTGTGCTCTTATACGACCTGAGGGCTGTCTATCTCGCATTTGTATTCATGAGATTCTATGAGCGGCCGGCTCCCGGCTGATCAGCAATACAGCAGCACTGGGCAGCGGTAGCCGTAGCAATTGCGGCGGTGGCGGCGGCGCAGCTGCTGTAACAGCAGACCTCCCTTCTGATGAAATATAAAAAAAGAACAATTCATACATCACACAGGCAGAGAAGCGTGACCTTCTTCAGCAGCAGTCAGGGCCTCTCTCTCTCGTGCCCCCAGGGCTAACGCATAATATCACTTTATATGTGTGTTATGTTACACCAATGTTATATTGCTGCTCCTGCCAATGTAGCAAGACAGATACCCACGGTTTGATCAGCTCGGAGCAGGACAAAAAAACTAACCGGATTACAGGGGTGACTGTGAGTGTGTGTGTGTGTGTGTGTGGAAGGAGGGGGTCTTTTTTCACAACACTGAACCTCTGCGTTTCGTTAATATATTTAGCCCAGCAGATTCATTTATCAGCAAACACTGTGGACTAATCAATGAAAACACTAATTGCCCAGCCTAGGGAGGAAAGATGGATGGGTGGAGGAGGTGTAATGGCATTAAATACATGGTGGAGGGTCTTTATAAGGGTGGAGCAGGCAGGGGCGGGGCGGAGTGGATGGGAGTGGAGTGGAGGGTTGTATCCAAAACAATCCTGGCCACAACAAATAGAAATAAAGGGATGGAATGAAGGAGGAAGGAAAAGAAAGAGAGAATGCAGAGAGGAATAAAGGACAAGGAGGAAAGGCAGGAGGAGGGGAGGAGTGACATTCAGATAAGAACATACAAATGAAAGGGGTGAGAAAGAAAGACACCAAGAGAAAGAGAGAGATGGATAGAGAGAGATAGACAGATAGACAGAAAGAAAGAGGGGTGGAAGGAGATAGAGAGAAAAGGAAGACATTATTGCTGTCCACAGCAGGACAAATGAGAGAGATAGGGAGAAGGTGAGAGGGGTGACAGACAGACAGACAGACAGAGAGAGAGAAATGAGAGGCCAATAGCTGGAGGGGATAAGATAGACACGGGGGAGAGATAGAGAGACACACAGACACTTAGCAAGGAGGGCAGGGGAAAGACCCATCAAGATAAACACGCCCAAGAGGGGGGGGGGGGGGGGCAGAGCAAGTGAGAAAGTGAATGAGAGATGGTTTGAGTTAACAACAGAGACCGAGAGAGGTGCAGTGAGTGAAAGAGAGAGAGAGAGAGAGAGAGAGAGAGAGAGAGAGAGAGAGAGAGAGAGAGAGAGAGAGAGAGAGAGAGGCAGAGAGTAAAAAGAGAGAGAGGGGCAGAGAGAAAGAAAAGAGAGAGAGAGAGAGAGAGAGGCAGAGAGTGAAAAGAGAGACAGAGGCAGAGAGTAAAAAGAGAGAGGGGGCAGAGTGAAAGAAAGACAGAGAGAGAGAGAGAGAGAGGCAGAGAGTGAAAAGAGAGAGAGAGGCAGAGTGAAAAGAGAGACAGAGGCAGAGAGTAAAAAGAGAGAGAGAGACAAACAAGTCCCTCTGTGCCACTAAAAGCCCTTCATACCCCTCTGTGCGTCTCGCTCCTGCAGTCTGGAGCTCTGACAGATGGGCATTGACTGAGGCAGGACACACGTGCGCTGAAGAACACTGGGCCATTGACATGGCTGGGACAGGTAGCTCTATGCAGCCCATTCATCTAACACAGAGAGGCCCCGATACAAGACGGTCCTGTTCCCTCACACCACACCAAAGCAGCACGACACAGAGGCCTCCACAAAGGCTCCATATCTATAGGTCTAGAGGAGACTTAAAGGGAACCAGGGGAGAGGGAGAAGTGGTTCACAGTTTGCCTGGGAGTACCCATGGTGCCTTGCACCCTGCATCCAATCAGAGAACTGGGGAGGGACTAGCCTGGGAGTACCCATGCTGCCTTGCACGCTCAATTTCATTCACCCTGCTTTTATCCAATCACAGAATGGTGAGGCACTAACCTGGGAGTACCTATGCTGCCTTGCACGCCCTGCGAAGCCTTGCTTCTGGTATCCATGTGCACTCGATTTTATTTCACCCGGCAAAGCATGATGACTATGGCCGATCTCTAGCCCTGCTTTTGGTATCCAATCACAGAACGGGGAGCCCAAAGTGCTTACAGCATCACCGACGACCTAGTGGTACAGCACCTGCCTCTCGCTTGGGAGATTGTGAGTTCATCTTACAGTCATTCCAAAGACCATCATGGTATCTACTGCCTCTAGCATGGTGCTTGGATATCTACATGGAATAGGTAAAATTAACACATGGGACTACCAGAGGACTAACCCATCACTGTGGTCATACTGCCCTGTGCAGGGAACGTGGCCTCAGGATAGGGAAACGGAGATGGACACCGCTCGATGCTCCACATGGAGTTGGAAGGATTTAACAGTGGGACTGAATACCAATGATCCCCGTCCCCCAAACCACAAGGACTTTTAACCAACAGGAATTAGCCAATCACAAAGTCGATTCACTCCATTAAAGTATTTAAGGGCTCAAGGCTTAGGGTTTAGAGACCAGAGAATGACCCAGACTTAATAAAGGAAGGACACTTGGAGGGAAATGGCTGAGAGAGGGGTCAGTCTCAGGGGTCAATCAGATCTTAGAGCAGGGGTCAGTCAGAGACTAGCACAGGTATTTCTCCCCAGGCTACTGAGTTAAGGAATGGACGGATGGGTCAGAAATAGGCAGCGAGATAGATAAAGTGTGAGAGAGAGAGGAGAGAGAGAGAGAGAGAGAGAGAGGGAGAGAGAGAGAGAGAGAGAGAGAGAGAGAGAGAGAAGACACTGAGGGAGGGATAGAGAACAGAAAAGCCTCCATGGCAACTCCTTCCCCCACCCTAAACTCTACACCTCTCTCTCTCTTTCTTTCTTGATTCCATCAAACTGCATTCCACCCTTCCTCACACCTGAGCTGGCAGAAGCTATAGAGAGAGCAACGTTAGCTTCTGGTATCCATACCTTGGGGCACATTGAGCGAGCCGCTCACAGCGAGAAGCCTACCGCCAACTGCTATCACCCCATCAGCATGCAAACATTTTACTGCTACTGCCGCCATAAATTATCCACCATTGCGCCCTAAAGGCTCTTATGAGCTAATTGCCATTAATTATAATAAGCAGAGTTTGCTTTTAGAGCTGCTAAACTGGATGTCCGTGCCAGGCTGCAGTTCTAGGTCTACTCAGAGACAGGCTTTGGTTGGCTGTTAGTGAGATAGTGAGATACTTCTAGAAATTTCTCCATGGTTCTGTGTGTAGAAGATTGTCGTGCCGATAAGTTTAGTTAAGAGTATTTTCAAAGGTCAAAAGCACAGGGTTTTCCTATTCTCATAAACAGTCTAGGAGTGTGGAATGGATGCAACAAACATCGGCGTGTTTACAACATGACCGGCTGCTTGATTTGGGGTCACTAGCGTGACATTAAAAAACAAAGCCCTTTTGAAACTTTAAAAAATTAATATACAATATATATATATATATATATATATATATATGTATATATATGTATATATATATATATATATATATATATATATATATATATATATATATATGTTATCTTCCATAGCAACTTTTCTCTTATATTAGGTGCTTTTTCTGTGTGTGAAAATGTGTGGATGACAGGATGGCAAAAGAATTCCAGAAATAACAAAATATATACTGTATATCAGGAAGAAAATCTCCTCAGACACACGCACACAAAAAAATGAACCACTACAAGAGTAATCAATTCAGCAGAGCAGAAAAAAAAAGTTGCCCAGACTGGAAAATGTTTGCTTGCTTGTTAACCAGCTATCCAAATATAAAACTGAAACAAAACAAAACTATCTTGAAGCTCTCACAGCTATAATAGAGACAGGAAATCAAACACATGACAGAAGAAAAAAACTCCTGAAAAACTACATTGAATAAGAAAATATAAGGCTGTAACTCCTATGGAATCTCTTTCTCTTTCTCTTAACCTAGATTTGGACTTGTTACTGAATGGGCACAGTGCATGAAATCAATGAATCAATACTTGCTCCAACCTAGTAGGGCACTGTACCACGTAAACAGACCATAATATGCAAACCGTGGGAAATTATTCAATACAATTTAGCACAGTAGAACTCTTAAGTACAAATCTAGACCATAATTTAATTAAATCACAGTTTAATCCAAAACATTTTTCCTCTAGTTTAGGGACAATGATGAGTGAACAACAATAACTTCATTTTTCTTCCAATGTTGAACAGCAGCATTTATGCTCATTAAATATTGGGTGACTAAGAATGGATTGCACTAACAAATGGAAAACGATGACATTTCAATGGGCAAAGTGGCATAAAAATCAGTTTCCTGTTTGACTATTTCTATCAAAGCCGAAGCACAGGAAGTGACTTATGTACAGACTATACAAGTACTCAAGTACTCTAAAAACCACAAGTTTCTCAGACACAAACAACCACTTTCCAGTCCTTGTGACAAATGCCCTCTTTTCAAAAGTGGCTTTGGTATGCCTTTTTTTTTTTTTTTGCAAGACTCTCAGAAGTAACCGTGCAATTAATTGTATTTCCTAAAATTCGAAAAAATGAACTGTCATCCTGTTCAAGTACACACACACACACACACACACACACACACACACACACCTATTAGTTCTAGTTCACAGTCTGGCAAATGACTATTTCTGTCAACTACCCTGCAAACAATCCATGACTGAAAAAAAGGCAAAAGATGGAGAGTGAGAAGAATTGAGGAGAGAAAAACAAAGAGGGAGGAAGAGAGAGAGGGGAAAGAGAGAGAGAGAGAGAGAGAGAGAGAGAGAGAGAGAGAGAGAGAGAGAGAGAGAGAGAGAGAGAGAGGTCGAAGTACAGCCTCAAGTTAAAAATAATTTTCCTTTATGTGATCGCTTGCTCCAGAGAGCATGCAGAGACTACTTAATCATCTGTCTCCAATCTTTATGACAGTCAGACATGCGTATAGGGTTTTGGGCAGAGCCAAATATAAATAAATAAATAAATAAATAAATAAATAAATAAATAAATAAAAGTCAGGCGAGTCAATAACGCTTTGGGCTAGGGCGCATACAAGAGATGTTCAAATAACTCAAAAACTCAAATAAACACACATCAGTAACACATGCCAGACTCTAACATTCATTCATACATACACAAAAACAGACGCACACAATCACACAAAGACAGAGAGAGAAAGAGAGAGAGAGAGAGAGAGAGAGAGAGAGAGAGAGAGAGAGAGAGAGAGAGCGCATCTGTTGGCGTGTCTAGGTCAATGTGGTGCCTTTCACCAACAGACAGGTGTGTGTGTGTTGGACATAAGTGTGTCTGGAACCTAATGAACCCAGATCATGTAGCGTTTCCCTAAAACACGCAAACACAGGCGCGCGCACGCACACACACACACACACACACACACACACACACACACACACACACACACACACACACACACACACACACACACAGCTCGTGCCAGTCTTTGTAACTGGTGCATCTGTTTCCTGCCCTCCCCTGCCCTTACTGACAGGTGTGAGGTTGTGGGAGGGCAAAGGCTCTTGAGCAAAGACTACACACACACACTAAACTGCTGAGCCACACACAAGGAAGGAGACACATCGGCTCCATACACACACACACACACACACTCACACACACACACACACACACACAGTGAGACGTACAAACACACGCAGCAGGACTTAACTCCACCTGACTCCAAACACAAACAGTCTTACGGGGAGATTACAGGCTGAAGCTGAGGATGGGGGTTATTCTATCTCAGAGCTTTTCATTACACACACACACACACTACACGCACAAACCCAGACGCACACACAGTGCCTGGAAAACATCGGGAGGACATTTACAATACCACCGAAGAGAGATCAACCCTCGCTCTGAAACAGCTAGGGCTTTAGTCAGTTTGCACGGCGATGACAACCAAAACACTACTACAGAAATGATGCACGTCACACACTCACAGCAAGCTCTGCTGTCCCAATGCAAACACAAGCTCACCTTCCCAAGGCATGACCATATAGAGTGAGACCTACAGCAGAGTTGCTTGGGAATATTGTTTACAAACAAAGCAAAAAAAAATGCCTTTTTTCATGGGACCAGTAAACAGAACAAGAGGTGGTGGTAGTGGTAAGGGGAGGCGTGTCAGTGGACAAGTCTCAGAAAAGTGCCACTTAAAAGACAGTGTGTGTGTGTGTGTGTGCACAGGGGTTAAAGTGT
>JAODXP020000023.1:4725488-4747988 GCA_027497455.2 Sardinella longiceps | reverse complement strand
GAGAGAGAGAGATCAAGCCCTTGCATGGTCCCAGGAGTAGCAAGTGAACAAACAGCCAGCATTCCACACATAGCCTTCCATCACTCAAAGCAGTGTTTGTCTTTCTCCCTCTCCTCCAAATTACAGGCCCCAGGAAAAAAACAGTAAGGAGAGAGGGAGAGAGAGAGAGAGGGAGGGAGGGAGGGAGAGAGAGATAGAGAGGGGGGCTGAAGCGGTGGAAGGCTGCGTAGGTAGGAGGAGGAGGGGCTCAGGTGTTCCGTAACAGCTGGTCTTTGCAGAAAAAAAGAACGGATAAAAAAAGAGGAGTGCAAGCTGGGGAAAAAATGAAAATTAAGAGCCACAGATTAATATCCGGGGAGAGATGGGGGAAAAGCAAGTGATGAAGTGTGGCGAGTTATGACTGACAGCAGCACAAAGCCGAGGACGTGTTGGTACACACATCAGTGTAAATACACACACACACTGGCATGCGGAGTGGACTGTGAAAGCTCAAAAACACACACACACACACATGCCAAACAGGCTGTGGGTGAGATGGGCAAACACAAGCAGCTTTTGTTTTCAGAAGATCAGGGAAATGCACAGTGCCATGCAAACACCACAGATAAAGCACAAATAAAACTAAACAGACATGCAAACAAACACACACACACACATACACACACACAGGCAGCACAGGGAAGTACAAACACCAACAAAGGCATTTGAAACAGACGGTTTCTCTACATGACAAATGAAGACAATCACACAATGAACAAATTATAACATACACAAAGCATATGCTTGATCACTGTGCTGCTCTAAATGACACATATAGGTCTTTCATAAGAGTGTACTGCCTACATGCTTAACATGACATGCCACACCCATGAACAAGCCCATAATGTACGAAGAGAGGGTACTGGAGGTTGCCAAAAGCAAGAAAGTGTCTGAAATCCACCTAATAAAAGCTAAACACGCATAGAGAGTGCATTTAAGGTTTGCTTAAGCCCTTAACCAGATACCATGGAAACATTCCTAGGTATTAACACATTGCCGCAAGCCAAATAGCTTTTCCATTAAATATGTTAAGATAGCTTCTTTTCAGCTCCCTCCTCCGTTTTTGGCACTTTTTTTTGCTATTTATTAATTACATGTTGACAACAAACTGCATGATTTACTGCCTATTGGACTCAAGTCCAAGCACTGTTCATGCATTATGAATTTACAAGTATTTTTTTTCTCAAATCCTTCTGGGCAAATGTTTCAAATGGAATTTTAAAATCAATTTCAGGCTTAGTTGCTCAGTTTCTCTTCAATGCCTCGTGGGTACGGGTGGCGTTTTACACTGACCTACACTGCCCTCTGCTGGCTGAGGTAATTTTTGCAGCTAAGGTGCAACAGCAGACATGGCTGAGAGGACAAGACACCTCACCAACACCACAGTGTCTACTGGCAACCACTCTGGCCTATGTTTCCCAAAATCATAGTTGCTTATAATAACCAGGGGTTTGTTTCCTAAAAGCATAGCAACTTTATTGTTGGTTGCAATTTCCTATTGCCGACTAAGTTGCTAACTCTTAGCAACTATGCTTTTAGGAAATGGACACCAGTTAGATGCCAATAAGAAAATGGCATTGCCACCAACAAAGTAGCTAAGGTAGAAACAACGCCTTTGGGAAATGGACCCCTGATGTGTCTGGGGGCATAGAAGTCAAGACTTATCTTACTCCATTGATGGAGGCTCTCGTTCTAAATGATTTTCATTATTATTTTGACAGAAGATATGAAGACCAAACCAGTCTGTCTTCCATAAAGACAGTAATGTCAACCTGTGTTCAGCGCCACCCTCCCACATTATTTACCGATTGTTGAAACCACCGGAGAATTCTCTATTGTCTAATTTGAATTTTCTCTAGTATCTGTAGATCAGAGCTGGGCAAACTAAGGCCCAGGTCCGTTGGGCTGTTTAATCCAGCCCATGGAGCCTTCCCAAAAAAGGATCATTTCTCATTTAGCCAAGGTGACTGATTTTAGGCCTGATTTATCAAATTTGTTGTATTTATGACATACAAACCGCTCTCTTTTAACCCTGCATGTTAACATGTCACCTGAAGAAAGTTGGACTACTGGTTTGAGACCTGCCAATTTACCAGCATCAACCAGTTTACTGTCGACACCTGGCCCATTAGTCAAAATCTAAAACCCAATGTGGCCATTATGCCAAAATAATTGCCCACCCCTGCTGTAGACCTACATGGCACTATTAGTCACTATATTACATGGACAACGACCAGCATAGGTGGCAGTTCAGCTGCTGTCTAGACAAGACCACCAACATCTATGTTAATTCAACTCAAGGTCAGTCATAAAGCCCATCAGTTAATACACTTTTTGGGGGGACATTTTGAGGGCTTTTGCCTTAAATTTGATAGAGCACGACAGGAAATTGGGAGATGGGCAAGGATCAGGAAATGACCTCAGGTCAGACGTGAACCTGGGTCTCCAGAACACACTGGCCCAGGGCACACTCCAAATTAATGCACTATTGAGGCATAAATCTGATGTGAAGACCCATGACACCCTAGCCTGGGCCCACCCATACTTCCTATCACTGCATGAAATTTCATGATTGCCAGGCTAATGACACCCTGTCATAAACGGAGAAAACAGAACCTGAACTTACCTTCAGGTCAATTTTCCTACACTTATGTGAATATTTGCTTCGAGTTTGTTATGCAGTCTACACTACACCAAATTCACTTTCCCTCCCAATGTAGAGCACTGCTTGACTTAAGAGGGTTGATGGATTTATTCACACAATTTCTCTTTAAAGTTATTATAATGAAGGAGAAACACTTTGAAAAGTGGGTGTTGTAACAATGAACTCAAAACTCCCAATTACTTGACTCATTTAAGAAAGGCACTTGACGTCTAGCATTCTCTTCAGTCTAATTATGTGTTGAATGTTATAACTTCTTGCAGCCACTGAGGGGAGCTCTTGAGCAGCTCTGGAACGGGGCTGTATGATGTCTACATAATTCCCAATACCATCCAAGCTCTCACCACCAAGATAGGAGGGGGGTGTGGGGTACATTGTGTGTGTTTACGCAATCCGGTCTCTGCTTTTCAAACTGAAGCAAATTTAATTAACTGGCCAAAAAAAAAAAAAAAGCTTACTGGAGCCAATTTTAGAATAGAGGTGGGAAACACAACGTGCGTGTATAGGTCATCTCTAGGGAGCAGAGCACGCAAATACTAGCAGGCAACTAACTCACTAATCAAAAAAAAGACATGAAGACAAGAATCATTTCTCCAAAAAGTGATTTTTATTTTACATCTCAAGACTTTTTGCTTGCAGCTGCAACCTAAAGTGAAAGGCAAATGGGGGAAGGGAAGGGAAGGGGGGGGGGGGGGTAGAGAGGGAGAGAAGGAGGGATAGAGAGAGAGAACATTATTATGAGTGAACACAAAGTGCCATGAGAGGTGAGAAGAGGCACAAAGATAAGAGGTGGGGGTCCAAAAGTTATTTTTAATAATGCTGTGGTTTAATATTCAGAAAGCTCAAGGCTCTGCAGGCAGTCGCATCATTAGGCTGGCAAATATGGCTACGCACTTTTCTAACTGAGCCACTTTTAGATGAGATATCACCCTCGTTCTGTCGGGGAGTGTGTGTGTGTGGAAGGTAGAGAGTACAACTTACAAACTAGAGAAGGCTTAGCACGCAGTGGCCGAGGCCCCTTTTTTGTGGTGGCGACAAAGGCGAAATCAGGTTAGCTCATCTAAATTCAACTCATTACAAGGATCAGGCAGAATAAAACGACTGCATACGGCTGATCAGCCAGCATGAAATTCAATCGGTTTGTTTACTTCTTCGCCCGGGAGCTTGCCGCTGCGAGGGGTGCCGCAGAGGCCTGGCGGTGGCGGCGGCGTTCGAGGATGCTAGCTAGCGCCACGGGGGTGGGTGGCGGGGGACCCGGTTCCCTATTCTCTGTACAAAAACCATCATACCGCTACCTTTGAACGAGGCACAGTTGCGTACGCCGCGCATGGATAACCCCCCCAATCATGTTAAGGATACAACTGGGTTGAAATTGCATTTCACAGGCTGTTTGGGAGACGCATGCTGAACACCGATCCGGCGTGTTGGGTTCCGCTGGTATATCTAAGATGGGATTGCTTGCTTGCATGCCACTTGGCACTAATGTGGCGGGAGCTGCCAACCCAACCTAACTCAACAAGCTTGCACTGCAGTCAAGACAAACCCAGTGCTAGCACTCAAGACCGGCGCTTCTTATCCTCCAGAACACAGCTGGAGGCTGTCGCAGTGAATTTTTTCCCCTCCGAGTCACAGATTTTGTAGAGATGAAAATTAAAAATTCCAAGTCCTGTTCCTCTGCCCACAGAAAGATGAGTGTCTACAGCATTTCATCATCATTTTCTCAGTGGCTAAAATAAGACTAATGTTCTGCAGTGCATCAACAAACAAATTTGGCTTTTAAACGTCCACAAATGCCACTTTCTTTCTACTGCATGGGTAAATGCTCCTACTTGGATAATTATGATTATAAACAGACTACACCGCCTCAGGCTTGTTCTTTAGACCAACTAGACTGGATCAATATTCAAAAATTTGATGTCGACCTGCCAAGTAAAGAGGAAAAAAGCGCAACGCAGACCGTTTAAGAGGCGCAGGCGATGGAATATAAAAGTTGAAAAGGAGATTTTGTTGTCTGTTGAGTCTTTTTGTTAGACGTTTCAGCACTAGGCCTTTGTCAAGTCTTGTGCCAAGTCAAGGCACTAAAAAGTTCAACCTCCCATCTCACCATGTCAATGCATGCACATACTACTGTACCCTATAGAAGCTACGGTGACTGCATCTGTGCATTTGCCTTTCTTTAAGGAGGAATCCAACTTAAAATTAATCACTGCATCTCATTGTAGCCTTTGTTTAATCTTACTACACTTGATTAATGTGTAGTTTTAAAAAGCAATAAGCTACTCAAGGATGCTTTGAATCATCATCAACTCTGCTTAGCTGTTTTAAAACCAGCAAACCCACTACCTTTTGTGCCTTAATGATTAGTTTGAAAAGCACTGCAGAGCCAAGTTGCTTTCCAATACAATTCAATTGCTTTCCACAAGTAAGATGATGAGATTCATGATCTCGTTATCACTATATATTCGGGAGCAACTACCCATTATTTTCACTCAATTAAGTCAGTTTCAGATTAGTCAATTACTTGTTTGCTTGATAATTTCAAAAAATAATTTACTTTGTCCACATACGGATGAAGTGGAGCCAACAATTCTCAGGTAATCAGAATTTGACACATTATAGTCAAGGCAATCATCATACTCATGCCATTCCACCAGCAAATAAAAACTCACCTGGCCAGCAATGCGGTCCAGGTCTCTGGTGCCCTGGGAGGTCAGCCTGCGGCCACTGGAAAAACAAAAGCGAGAGAGGGGGAAAGAGGGAGAGAAACAGAGACAAGTTAGAGAATGATTGATTCATCAGCTCAGTGGAATACACCACCTACCAGTCATTACACACACACACATTCACACAGAGAGAGAGAGAGACAGACAATTCCCCTTGCCCACAGAGCAACACTGGAGCTACAGCATCTGCTCATTCCCTCCTATTGCAGTCAGTGATACCGCTAAGGGGGACAAGCCAGCCAGGCGCATCAAAATCCAATGTGATCCGATGATGTGGGCAGCAAAGGCAGCAGTTTGTCTGATGTGCAGCTTTCCGGTTGGCATTTGTGGGGAAAAAAAGAAACCATAGGCACTGCCGTATGGCCAGAAACACCCCCCACCAGCTGTCTGCCTCACATCCAGGTGTAGCGTCCGTAGAGACTACGACTTTGCATAACGCTTAAGGGCCCAGGAGGGTGGACAAGACCACTGGCGGAGACGACGATTGCCCGTCTGAACCATCAACTCTCTCTTTAAGTTTGCCTAATGGAAAGCCTCCCTCCACGAGGTTTACACTCGGCATTGCGCAGGCTGTAAAACTTACGACCACTTTAACGTGCTTAATCGTCCTGATTAGCTAATGAATGAATGATTTACAATCCCTGGCAAACACTGTAAAAACATTTAGGCCGAAGGATCCCCCCTACCTCTCTCTCCTTCAGGTAATGACCATCAATAGTGCGTAGGCTACAAGGAGAGCTATGGCAGAGTGCTTACCCATTGGGGTCCTTCTCCACCATCTTGAGAGACTCGAGGGCCTGCAGCACCTTGCGAGCGACGTTCTTGGAGCCCCGGCTGAAGTGGGATGGGCAGACACCGTTCCTCTTGCGGCCACCGTAGATCTTGGTCATGGAGAGCACACCCACGCCACCGCGCAGGTACAAGTGACGTGCTGTGGAGGCTTCACAGGTACACAAGAGAGAAAAATGAGAAACTCAGACCAGTGCAAAGCACATTTAACACCACACTTGCATTAAGAGCAACGCAAACTTTTCAAAGTCTGGAAAAAGGCATTTCAAAAGATGAAGACTTACACAAGCACCCAGATAATATGACAAGGTAACCAAGCTAACTCACACACAGCACAGACATCAATGGTGACCTTGCCTTATTCACCAGCTAATCGATAAAATTGGCTGCTATTGCTGGAGTAGCAAGTCTTGATTCACAGACAGGAATTTAATATGTCTCAGGAACTCTGTGGTATTGGACCACTAGCACTCACTCAAGCCTTCAGATCATAGGATCATAGGATCATCGTAGGCCACGGAAACATTTATGGCGGCCTGCGATAATGAATCTCCATTTAGTTAGATCTGTCAGCATTTATTTGAATAAAATGTAAACTGAAGAGATGCAACCAGGTCATTAAAATAATTACAAATGGGATTCTCCCCCTTTTCTGGCCCCCACCCCTTTGGTGGCCCTCAGTTCAATGCTGGGGCCCTAGATTGGCCCTCACCTATCAAAACTGAGAACCCCTGCTTCAGATGAGCAGGCATAATCAGGGTGATGGGGATAAGAGTGTAAAGGCTTACATGTTGTTGTGCCAAGATCCAACTACTCGCAATGGGCCACCACACAACACCTCTGAGAACTCTCCAGAGTTCGTATTACTGTGCGTTCAGACCGCGAGCGATAAATGTCCCAAGAGTTGCCAAAGGCTCCCAAGAAACATGGCTTGGCACAGAAACAAAAGCGGCAAAGTGGGCTATGACGTTTTAAGTATGGCATTCGTATGTTCGATCCTGCTTCTCTAACGGTGCCACACCAGGAAACCAACATTCTGACTGGTAGTTGCCAAGCAGAAATCATTACATAAAGTAACTTTCATTCATCGCTCAAGTTTAGTCACCCACTACAACTACCGCTTTTGTTGCCCAAGATTCCTAGTCTCCATACAATGTTTATTACTTCCATGGCTCGTGTTGCCAGCATCGCTTGCGGTCTGAACGTACCGTTACACAACTTGCATTTCCGTTATTGGGAGTCTCGCGCTCAAGTGTGGGGCTGATCTGCAACCTCTGTTCAGACCACAAGCCCCCGCACAGGTAGCTATAGATTATGGTGCATATAACTTGCATAGCACTAGGGTGCAATTCTCAAGATACATGGCATGCGGCATGTCCACCTGTGATTGGCCTTAATCACATCGGTGCGCAATTCACACCTGACCACTTGCACCTGCAGACCAACAGTGACAACCAAGCTGACCATGCAACCTGGAAATTCTCTCTTGAGATTGTGTAACTAGAACTTGGCTTTAGGGCTTACACAAACACTAATGGGTTAATCAAATACTTTGTCAACAGATCTGAAGCAGAAGGAAATGTGTCCCAATTTATCAATCAACTTACCAGCTCTGATGTAGAACCAGTTGTCATCGACGGGAGACAGCTCCTTGAAGCGGGCCAATTTCACAATGTCCACCCAGTCGGGCACCTTTACTTTCCCAGATCTGATGGCAGATGAGCATCGCATTAAGATCAACAAGAAGTCCTCAAACAGGAAATCAGTCAAGAAACTACCATCATTTGTGGATTTGATATGTAAAGCATAAATAACTTAAACCCATTACAAACTTATGACGATTATATGATTAGGATTATTTTGATATCTCCTCCTTTGTCGCCAGTAAAACACACAAAACTGATCAATACTGTAGCCTATAGATAACCATAAAACAAATATTTATTAATGACTTACTTTTTGAGAAAGGCCGCCAGGGCGCGGACGAACTCTTGCTGGTTAACGTCTTTCACTGTGACGCCTGGCATCTGTAAATTAAGTAAATTGTAAGTAAATTACGTTTCAGATCACTCTCATCAAGCAATCATTGATCAATACCACATGAGGAATTAACAACACGCCGAGGTGATTACCGACATCTTCACTGAGGTCCACTCATTCAAAGTATAGAAAGGGAAAAATCGTCTGACTTAAAACAATGATGAGTGATTTTTGATTCGTTTACTTTAAAAAATATCATCCACTTTAGCCACCGATGCCACAGTTAGCATGGCCTCGCTAACACAATCAACCTTCACGCCACAGGTTAACGTCTAACCAACATTATAACAACTTGTGTTTTATCACATAATCCCATCACATGAGAAATGCAGGAACTCCTGAAACTTGATGGAATCGACTTAAACTCTTCAGTCCTAATTATATCGTAAACCCCTGGCAGCTAACGCTAGCGGCTCCCACATGTTCAGATAGTAGGCTAACCATGCTAGGCCCTGCTTTTCCCAACATGTTCAGGCATAACGCTAACGCCGCAAACACCGGCCAAATCGTCATGTCGAAGGAAACTACAGATAACTACCATTGGAACATTATATAATCAATATGACTGCCGCTTTAAAGTTACACTTCAGACTTAATACCGTTGAAGATCCTCTGACTCAAGAATCGTATTAACGTTGCGTTAGCTAGCTAACGTCAAAGTTAGCTCAGACCTCAATGCTGTTGCATGGGCGCTGCCATTATTAAAAGCTAGCGACTCCAGCTCAGTCATTTTACAATCAAACGTTCTCGAAATATGACATGATTTTGTCAACATTCTTGCTGCAATGGTTGTGCGAGTGTTTAATACACCGATACAATTAATATGAACGAACAAATACTATTCAATGCCGTGAATATTATAAGAATTTGTAAAGGACCAAAACGTTCGTTTACCTTGCTTGTGGACAGCAAAAGGAAAGAGGGTTTGATAGGGTTTCCAACCCGAGTTAACACGGGCACTTCTCGGAAATTGTCGCGAGAGGTCTGAGTGGTTACATTCAGAGCGGTAAACATAGGGCTACATTCATCGCAGTTGGTTACTTTGTGGTTACAAAGTACAGCGTTGCCTATTTTGAAATTGTTTGGTATCCTAATATAAAGACAGACTGTGCATATGATAGATTGTGTCAGTAATATGTGGGCAGGGCTATAGAGGACTGTTTTTATGGCTTCCTGTTGAATTTAAACGTTAGATAGACTACTTAATCACACATAAAACCTAGGCTATAGAACTCAAAATACATTCAAATACTTTTTAAAGAACAAAGATAAAATAAGTATGCTTCAAGGCTGTTTGGCTGCTAAGGGTACCACACAACTTCATTGGGGCCGCAGCGCAGTGCCTTTACATTTGCATCAGCTGGTGTGCTGCTCCCTGCTGGTGTGGCAATTCAAAATGTTCACATGCAGGTGGAAGTAAGATGGAGTGGGTTGACACAATGGCATCTGGCAGACCGGAGATGGGAAGAAGTAGAGTTATAGGCCTAGCAGGGCACCAGGTAGCTGGTTAAGAAATCCAGGATAAGGATAAGGACCCTTAACCAGAACACTGAAGATGGGTAATGGATGAGTCTCCCAGTGGCTAAAGTATAATCACACAATGGTCATGGCCCCATGCAGACCGCAATCTGTGGAGAGAGTTTGAGCTTTTAGTTGCAGTGACAGCTCAAGAAAGCTACAGGATTTAGAACATAGGTTCTCAAAGCACGGGCCGGGGGCCAATGGAAACATTTCTGCCGGCCTGCAATGACTTATCATAATATATGTAAACCTGTATATTGCTTTGAAAGAATTAATCTCCATTTAGTGGCGTTTAGTGGCATCTACAGGCATTTATTTATTGCAATTAATGTAAACAGTACATGTGCAACCTGGTCATTAAAATGATTTTTATTTTCATTTTTATTTTTCTCCCCCTGCCCCTTTGGTGGCCCTCAGTTCAATATGGATCCCTTAAAGCAATATACCGGAGTAAGTTTAAGCATAGCCCTGCTGCACGAGTCTTCTAACAGCAATATATTTCGCATGAAATGAAAGATTTTCGAACAGCACAGACCTAACGCGAACGCAAAACACTTCACATTGAGTCAATGTCACCTCAGATCTTACTTTCGGTTTCCAACAGTCAGGTCCCATTGATTCAGTGTAAAGTGCCTGTTCACTTCTGCGTTCACGTTCGGTGCTGTACCAAATTATTTTGTTCTACTCGCTAAGCGCATTTAGCAAGCTCTTTCAACAGGGCTATGTTTGAATTCACTCTGGTACTCTCCTTTAATTGAAAAATCTAAATCAAAACTTTGAGAACTCTTGATTTAGAAAGTAATTGTAAAGAGGAGTGGTGGTCCAAAATCCCTCCAATGACAGATGGGCAACAAGTAACAAACTGGGATACACTTGGATCAATTCTAGGTATACAGGTGCCAATAGCAGCTCAAGAAAGCTACAGATTTAGAGACTATCTGTAAAGAGGGTTTCTCCAAAGAGAGATGTTTGAAAACCTGTTAACCAATTAGCCTACAACAGTGGTTGTCAAACTGGGGTACACTGGGATCAATTCTAGAGGGTACGCAAATGCAACCCAATAGTAGAGGCAACATTATTGTAAATCAAGTGTGATATTTCCTCCTGTTTTATAAAAAATAATGTTATTGCAGTAATCTGTGATGCAGGGGGTTCTGGGTAGCACACACAGGGTATGAAACTGTTAAAGGTCTCGGAACTGGCCACTAGCCTACAATAACTGCCATCAAGGGTTTCACCATTTAGCCTTGTTTTGCTTTGGGATAAAATAGCCCTTTTTTCCAATTAGCCTACATGTAATCTGTTTATAATTCATTTGTAACTTATTTTTCTGGGATTTTGGTTGATATTCCATCCCTCTTCATTAAAATTAAACTATGAAAACAAATTGAGACTGTTCATTTCTTCGTAAGTGCCCCACTTACAGTATCAGCAGGAAATCAAATGAAATGGCCTTGTTTTGTCCCACTGTAGGCCTATTTTAGTATTGCTTCCATTTCATATTGTACTCTAATTCACTTCATCTAAAATAACTTTATTCATCTAAGCACTTTATTATTTTGTTAATGGAAAAGAATAACAACATCCTTCATGTTATAAAAGCGAAAAAGTTCCAAAATGACAGAGATTGTAATAGCATTGACACACAATGCACAATTTATAATTGTATTATCAGAAATACAATGGTGACCTTGGAGGGTTTTTTTTTCCGTACCTTTGAATTAATCTTCAACCATCAAATAAATCTCTTTTTTCCCCCAAACACTCAACCAATATGAACACATCCTTCTAAATGAGTCTGTAAAATCTATTGCCTTTGTTAGGGTACTGCTTGCGATTCCCTCCACAGAACACAGTGAGATAAGCTTGGTCTGCTCGCCTTGTTTCCGTTCCTTCTCATCTCTTCACCATCATCTCAGCTTTTGTTTACCCAAAGACTGTGATTGTGACTGTCCCTTTGTGTGTGTGTGTGTGTGTGTGTGTGTGTGTGTGTGTGTGTGTGCGTTTAAGTGAGGTTTATGTCTACAGCTCACCTGTGGTGGTGCACTTTGCACATTTCTCATAGAAAGGGCAACTTTTCTAGCACATTGACACTATTGATATGTTTACATAGGCTGGCCTGTGTGTGTGTGTGTGTGTGTGTGTGTGTGTGTGTGTGTGTGTGTGTGTGTGTGTGTGTGTGTGTGTGTGTGTGTGTGTGTGTGTGTGTGTGTGTGTGAGAGAGAGAGAGAGAGAGAGAGAGAGAGAGAGAGAGAGAGAGTTTATGATTTGAAACCCTTCAGATCAGGATAGCAAGTGTAAGTGAGTGGGGAAAGGTACTCAGCAGTTTATAAGGGAAGGATTAACAGTGGAGAAATTAAAAACCGTTTACTGCCTTGAGGCCCAAGCTAACACCACTCACACCTCACATGGAAACAGGTAGGCCTAATTAGTCAATTTACCCTCTATTCACGACCACTAATTCAGTATTATTTGTTTGTTTACATTTCATCTATTCATATTCCTTTTCAATTAATTGCCTTTTCAATTGGTGCAAAGCAGTCTGTTACTTCAAGTCGACAGAAGTCGTGTAAGTGTTTTGTTGCATCTTGGTGCTTAATTAAATTACTCAAGCAATGAATTGTTTGGGAGGGGAAAAACACCACCGACTAATGCAATGTAGAAGAGTTGTTCAAAGAGATGACTTCTAACCCATTAATTATTGGAGTTAATCCAGTAAGAGCAACGCGACGGTAGAAGCCAAGGCTCCAGCGGTGCCCAAGCCAAAGACCGGCGGATTAAAAGATAGCGTAATTGTCATCCATTAGTATGGTGTGCGGGTGGGAGTTATGTAAGTGATTACTGTCACGGAGCGCTGAAAAGGGCAAACTCATTATGATAAACAGACAGGTGGCATATTGAAGAGCTAGGCTAGTTATTTTAGAATCTATTTTCTTTTTTTCTCACTCTTCCTATCCCCTATTTCCCCCCCACCCTGCCTCTATCTCATACCATTGTTGGCAAAGGTATTGAACTGGCCTGTCTGTCAAAGCGAGCAGTGCCAAAGAAAGATGGGGAGAAAGAGATGCGTACGTGATATGTTTCCCATGTCGAGCAGTGGTACCTGTGTGTGACTTCACCTAGCGTTTGCATAGCGCTCGCGCGGTGTTTGCATTGAGCTCACATACCCCACGGTGGATAAACTGTCACATCAAGCGCCTGCTAACCTTTTCACTCAGAAGGTGGACCTGCGGTGCTTGGGTGCATATTGAACGGCCCCGTAGAGTTTTTCTTTTTGCCCTTCCTTTCCATCAATCCGTTGTCCTCTTATCCTACCCTTCACTCATCCAATTATCTGGCTAATTAATTATTTGATTATTTAATTCTTTAATTCTCTTTCTGTCATTTTGTCATCTTTCTTCTTCCTCAGACACGGTGCTCTTGTGGCTTAATGCCGTATTCCAGTGCGTGCTGTCAGTGTGCGTGATCAGCGTGAGCGTGCGCCTATGTATACCGCGTGGCGGCGGATCCAGAGGACCACGAGGCGGTCGCGTGAGCTGGCGCAGCAGACGCAGCGTGGCATGCTGTCTACGGCAGTGCCTGGGCTGGGTGAGCACGGTGGGCAACGCTGTGGCCGTGCCCATCATGGTGCTGCTCACCCTCCGTACACCACAGTGTCTTTACACCTGCATCACGCTGGTGTGCTGCCCTCTGCTGGTGAGGCAATTTAAAATGTTCCTGATGCTGCTGCTCACGCTCAATGCCCATCTTCAGCACAGACTGGGAGACAGGTAAGAATTCAGGGATGACACACCTGTGCATTTGGGGGTAAGATATAGAGGGTTTAGACAATGATGGAAGGCAGACTGGAGATGGTGAGAAAAATAATTAAATAACTTATCATTGATCAAGTGAAATGATAAATGGGTAGGTTATTGTAGCAAGGGATAGGGAGTTTGGCATATTTGGATATAACAGTTTTAGCTACGGTATTTCTACAAATTGACTTGTAGATTTCTTCAATGCCCATAGGCTATCCAACACTGGCAAGGTGAGGAGAGGGGCAGCCCTACCCTCTGTAGTGCCCTGGTCAAACACACGCTCTGTCCCCCCAGACACACACACACACACACACACGCACGCACTCCTACCATACTATCAAGGCTGACAACTCCGAGTGCCTATGATGTTATGAAAGGGCTTAGGTAGAAGTCTCTATCTCAATACCTGCATCCACCAGAGATTTACTCCACCAATGGAATCTCTAAAGTTATTGTCCTTGAATTTAAATGAGTTTTTCAATATCACAGACACCTTTTTCAAAGAGCAAAATGAATGAACACACTGTGTGTGATTCTAGCAGGTATGCCGCCTTGGTGACCCGCCCACGTGTCCTCTGCCTGGTTCTGCTCAGCTGGCTGGTGTCCGTGGTCTCGTCCTTCGCCCAGTTCATCGTCTGGAACGCTCAGGACCGCTGGGGAACCGACCCCTTAGAGTTGGGCCTGGGGCGTCCACAGGGAGGCAACTGGAGCACCCCTTTCCCATCAGTACCCCCCAAACTCCCTTATCCCCAGGATCGCTCTGTCATCGGCACGTACCTGCCCTACGGCGGCTTCCTGTCGAAGTTCCTCATCACGTATACGCATAATTTCACCTACGCTGAGATCCATGGCAGCCACTGGGGGGTGTGTGCGGCCGACACCGTTCTCCGCCCAGACTTCATGTTGTACGTCTACGGCGTCACCGTTTTCCTCGTGCCCCTGCTCGTCATGCTGGCCGTTTACCTGGACCTGATGTGCGTGGCGCCGCGGCTGGACACCGGTACCGAAGAGGCATCGGGGAAGAGTGTAACGGCCCACTCCCGATCAGTGGCGCTGTCGCTCTCCTTGCTGGTGCTGCTCTCTCTACCGTTGCACGTCACCCACGCGGTGAAGCACTTCGCCCCAGGGCGTAGTCAACCGCCCTGGGCCATGCTGCTGGTGTCACTGCTGTTCCAGTCGTACGGGCTGGTTCCTCCACTGCTGTTCAGAGAGAAAAAGGTAGATGAGGGGGGAGTGGGTTCATCTGGAGCACCAGCAGAGGGAGTGATGGGCCCATCACCCCGCAGGAAGACCATGGGAAGAGCCTTCTGGGTCACCCTGCAGGACTGCTTGTCCTGGTGCCCCCGCAGTCCCACTGGCACAAAGGCTAAGGTCTGCCCAGAGGTGTAAACTAGGAGCAGAAATCATGAAAGCCCACACAAACACACACACATACACACACACACACACACTCACACGCAGTACACTCACAGACACACACTCATTCATACACATACACGTTCACACTCACAGACACACACTCGCACGTACACACTCACACGCAAACACATACATCTAGAAGTACAGACTCACACACACACTCATAGACTCACACGTACACACTGGCACACACCCACACACACACAGGATGTCATCAGCACTCAGATGTTAGTCTCTCCCGACTTTTCTGTTCATCATTATGTATTACGTTCACCCAGTCAGACAAGCCTAAGGAGTCAACAGCAAGAAGTTCCCAATATTAACAAGATCCTATACTAATCCTGAGCTATGCGAGATTAACAGCCAACATGCGTTCCAGCGCAGATGGGAATCGATCCGAGTATGTTTAATTAAACAAATTGTAATAACCTATCTAGCGTGGGAGAACTTATTATTGTGTTGAAACATAATTAACCTCTCAGTGACACAATTTTTATTGCGGTTTTGATTAAATGTGTAGTTTTTATGCGCCACTTTTAATAAAAGGCTTGCTGACAGTAATTGGATTGTTCTTTTTGTGCTTTGTGCAGTGTTGGTGTGAAAAATTACTGTGGGAAATATTCATTTATATGGAGAAGGGTGTGTGGATAAGGGGCCTTTCTCTCTGTCTCCCCCCCCCATCCCCCCTTCTCTTCCTCTTGTGCAACCTTTCCATAATCCAGCACTAGAATAGATCAGTCCTGGGTGTTGGGAGTGAGTGGGTGTTATGGAAGAGCGAATGAGGTTTAGGGGTGGTGGTGGTGGTTGTCTTTGTGTGTGTGTGTGTGTGGGGGGGGGGGATTGGTGGATGACATTTATATGAGGCTGAATGCCCATTCAATTGTTCCTTTCGCCTGAAAGGTTCTGACTTCCTGACAACGTAAGAGCCTCCCGTTGCCAGTGCTAACAACAGGCACTTCAATCAATCAGAGCGACTCCACGGATGGCTGGACCACCTCAGTTTCTCTCCACCATCGCCAGAATGGGACGAATAAACAGGCTGCTGCCTTTTCCATCACCTTTTTCCCCATGATGGGTAACACACGTTACACACTCACTTTCAGCACTATTGCAAGGTAGTGGTGGTGCTCACTCCAGAGTCTAGACACTCTTGGGTTTGTTTGGCTGCAGTCTTTATTCCCATGGCTGAAGAGCAAAATTGAGTCATGATGAAATGTCCCCTCCTATAATCACATTGCAAAAATATTCACCTTGGCCATTGTTTTTTTTTTTTTTTTTTAGGAATTGCAAAACCTAAAAGTAATTCTCAAGAGGATTGTAGCCAAAAAAATGACTTAAATTTGACTCTAGTCACACTTTGTTCTGCAGCATTCCCCATCATTGTAGAGCAAAATAATGGTAATGATAAAAGTTGCCTCTATGACTTGCTTTTCCTACGAACTTCTGCTCAATCTTCATCTCCCTTCATGACTCCATCTGGGATTCCAGTCATTAACCTCATTTGTATCCGCTGCTTTGAGCACAAGCCAATCAGAGAACTTTAAGAATGCAGCGCGAGAATCCAGTCGTTTTGAATTGAAATATCTACTCTAGCAAAAGCAATCGTTTCTCAATTCTCAGCCAAGATCCAAGACCCTTGTATGAAGAGAAGCGAAGACTGAGAGGCTGGCTATGACCTGGCTATGGGAACATCCCTATCACATTCTTTTTTTTTCAGGTTTTTCATAAGTTGCAAAAATCTTTTTACTTAAAGTCCTTTTTAAGAGTATTTCAGCATAAAAATAACCAAATAATGACTAACAATTGGTGACAATATGGATGCATGCACAGCATTGAACTGTTAACACAATAAAGCTTTTCTTCACACTTTTCTGTAGGGAGTTATTGACTAAACCAGCAGCCTCCAAACAATGTGTAGCCTATCTGCTGCATATTTTGTTTCCTTAATGTTGCATTGCATTTACATTTATTTGCATTTATGCATTTACCACCAGACACTGATATCCAAAGCAGCTTACTGTATGTTTGTCAACTATCAGTTATTTCCGGGCAAGTTTCCTCTTGGGCCACTTTTTTAAAGTTCTGTGCCTTACTCCAGGGCACAACAGTTGCAGTCAGGATTCAAACCCACATTTTCCAGACAACCAGCTAGCCCGGGGTCTGTTTCCCAAAAGTTAAGTTAGCAACTTTGTTGGTTGCAATGCAACTTCCCATAGGCAACTCACTAAGTTTCCAACTGGTTAGCAACTATGCTTTTGGGAAACAGACGTCTGGTTCCTTAATGTACTCTGCGGGGAGCTTTGAGGATTTGTTCCATGAAATGATGTGAGTAGACAAATGTCTCTCTTAGATAAAAACATCATCTGGATGTAAAATGGGGCACTAATTGGGCCCAAGTAATGGATGGTGATCACAGATGTCACTGATGAACATTGATTGATAGGACCAATTAAAAGGATGGCTTCCTGCCGATGCTCGGCACTCGATTGAGTTCTCCTTGATTATGAGTGATGAGCAGGGCTGAATGGTTCCCCAGAGTTTGGCATAAGCCAGGGCTGCAAGAGCCTGGAGGTACTACTTTGATAACACTTTGACTATTAGTCTTTATGAGTGGCAACTGCAGCGCCTTGCCATCGATAGAGGACAAACACATCGATCTGTCAGAGAGCGACCTCCACCTGCTTTTAAATCCACACTCGACACACAGATGAACACACACTGAGTGCCTCCGGGTGGAATGGCGTATTGAATGTAGGGGGATAATGGAGAAGGCATATTTTTCAGTGATTCTGGCTGGCCCTCCTTCTCTCTCCTCATTCTCCTAGGTGATGCATCACTGGGGTTGTTGGTGTCGCCTGATAGCGCTCTCTGTCTCTCTCTCTCTCTCTCTCTCTCTCTCTCTCTCTTCCACCCTCTAACTTCATCTCTTTGTACAGCTGTCTGTTCTGATTCAACACTCTGCATTTTATACCATCTTTCCCTCCATTCAATGGCATGTATACCTTGTTATGTGTATTGATTGTATAGGAGCTTAGTTTCGCCCCCGACAATAGATTTCAACCGCGTCGCTGGGAAAATGAATCAGTTTGAAAGACATCACTCATTTAAGTCATTTTTGAAGAGTTTTTTATTTTGTCGTGCTTTGTTCCTTTTTCTCCTAAAAAGAAATACAGTTAGCTATATCAACAGCGACACATGGACTATAAAATAAAGAGTGAAAAAACAGCATAGAGAAGACAAGTCGGCACAGAGACAGAAAGAGAAATAGAGAGAGACGGAAGAATGAAAGTAGAGAAGAGTCAGACAGCTGTTCCTATATAGAAAACATAAAATGTGGTGTACATTTTTGTAACATTTACAATAATAATAACAGTAATAATAATAACAACAATAACAACAATCATAATTGTCCAAATAATAATTAATTAATAAAAAATCAATAAGACCTCAGTATTTCATGAAGACAAAATTATACATTTTTTTCTGATTTTCATTTTTTACTTAAAGATCACTTAACAGTATTTTGTTCAGTACTTTATTCTCTAGGCTAATATTGTGTTAGTATGGTGACTCTTGGTAATGCGTTCAGTAGTAAATCTTTTTTTTTTCTTATCTTAAAAGATTCATTTAATTTACTTTGTTGACTTTTTTATACAAACAATGACATAGGTGTGTATGTATGTATGTGTGTGTGTGTGTGTGTGTGTGTGTGTGTGTGTGTGTGTGTGTACAGTATGTGGATGTATACACATATATGTCTCTTTTGTAGCTTTCAAAAAATATCCCCCTTCGACCTGTCAGCTTTTCAATTACTTATTGTTCCGCTTCTGTACAGTACAATCACCCACCCCTACCCGACCACACACACTCAATACCCCCCCCCCCTCCCCACCCGCCAACCCCACCTTCACTCCTTAATGTTTCCAGTGACATTTTACAATAATAATTATGCTTTTCTTTTCAGCCTCTCTGTACTCCAAGTACATTCATTTCTATTCAACTATTCAAAGTGAACAAATGTAACCCTTGGTAATTATTACAAACAATAGGAGGAAGATAGAGAATTAAGACAAACAGGCAGCCAGAAGGAGCTAGAGAAGGGAGCAATGGAGAGAGAGAGAGAGAGAGAGAGAGAGAGAGAGAGAGAGAGAGAGAGAGAGAGAGAGAGAGAGCTTTAGAGGGGGGAAAAAGAGAAGAGTAAAATTAAAATGAAGCAAGGTGTCTTTCTGTGGCATGGCTGAACCCAGCAGCAGCAACGGCTCTTGAGGTCTATGCTCTGTGCCAGTCAGGTGATACAGGGTCTGGGTTGTGTGTGTGTGTGTGTGTGTGTGTGTGTGTGTGTGTGTGTGTGTGTGTGTGTGTGTGTTGTGTGTGTGTGTGTGTGTGTGTCTGGCGCTGTGAAAAGGGATGAATACTTGATGAGTACTGTTGCGCCGCACTCACTACTGTCATCACAGAATTATATATAAGGGTTAGACAGTGGAGCGGAGATGCTTTGGCAATTTAAAAGTATTTCAATTTTCTCATGCTGGGCACTCAATACCTCATAACCTTGCACTGCCTCCCCCCGCTGCTGCTGTCTGAGCGAGTTATGGATCGGGTCCTTTCAATGTTTGCCTTTTTTTTTTCCCCCACCGTTTTTTTTTTTTTTTTTTTTCCGCCGCTCTCCCTTTTCTTTTACTCCTGGCGCATGCCTGCGGGCAGCCATCTGAGCGTCGATCTCTTTCGCTAAACACAAATTGCATTGGAATACTTTGAGCGCCAATGTCCCTCACTGGCATAATAAGTATGATTACATCTCTTCTTCTAGCTCTCCATCTCACACGCTCGCACACTGTCGTTCATTCTCGCCTCTCGACAACCCTTTATTTCCGTGCTCTCTCTTGCTCTCTCTCTCTCTCTCTCTCTGTTTATCAGACCTCCATCAACCCCCCCCCCCAACCCTTCCCCCCAACTCCCTCTCTCCCTCCCCCCCTTCCTCCCCCTCCATCTTGTATGGCTGAACCTTGTGAAATTGCTGGGGTTGTTAGGACAACTGTTTATCAGGTCTGGAGGTGTGTGGTGCGCGTGTGTGGGAGTGTGTGGGAGTGTGAAAGTGTGTGTGCGTGTTTGTGTATGTGTGTGGGAGTGAGTATGTATGTGTGTGTGTGTGTGTGTGTGTGTGTGTGTGTGTGTGTGTGTATGTGTTGTGTGCAGTACAGAGGGTCTTCTAGTCGTCGCACAGGAGGAGGAGAAGGTGTGGCTCTGCTGGGGCCACTACAGTAAATATTCCTTCTTGGTGCCGTCCCTTGTGTCGTTACCGTTGAGGAAAGCCTCCTGGACCTCACCATGCTCATCCAGACCACTAGCCTCATGGGTCAGATAGGAACCTAAGGAGGGAGAGAGAGAGAGAGAGAGAGAGAGAGAGAGAGAGAGAGAGAGAGAGAGAGAGAGAGAGAGAGAGAGAGAGAGAGAGGGGTTGGGACAGAGAGAGAGAAATAGACAGATGTAGATAGATAGATAGGTAAACAAGAGGGAAAGAGGTAGATAGAGGAGACAGATAAAAGGGGGAAAGATGTATAGATGAGTAAATGAGGGAGGAGAAATGAGAGAAAGAGAGAAAGACATGTTAGATGTTTTTCTGTTTCACAGGTTTGACTAAATCAATGCATCGCTCCAATGGTGTGTAAAGTGTCTGAGAGAGAAAACAAAGACAACGGAAGCAGAGAGAGACAGAGTGAGAGGCTGAAGTTAGACCAAGGTCAAGGTGAAACTGGCAATTTTTTAAAATCCCTATTCATCTGCCCGCCAGGTGCAGATGTTAGAGAAAAAAACAAAAAAAAAAAAACAAAAAAAAAACCACAGCACTAATTAACGGCCTGAATAATTCCCCTGTCGTGTAGAGCATTGTGTGAGAGTCAGCAATCCAATACTGTATAACCTTTTCATTCAGCTAATCAAGCTGAGACAAGCTCTTGCACTCGTGACACTAGCGCTTCCAATCATGTGTCCTGATGAATGTCTAATGTGAAAATCAATCCCATCATTTTGCGGGATGTTTGTCTGGGCGAAACCAGAAACCTGTAGCTTTTCTACTGTACGCAAGCATGGCACTCAGTGAAGCACATACTGTACAGTAGCTCTACCAAGCTAACAGATCCGCCGCCAAGGATGATTTTTTTTTTCACAAGTGGCCATTTTGGGACGACTATTGTTTAAGATGGATTGTTTAAGATGGATAACGGCTACTGCCTAAAAGAAATAGTCTGTTAACTAGCCTTCCTCTCCTCCCAGAGGCCCCATGATGGTCCCTGATGATCACTACCTAAATGACGACCTCCACCCAATGAACTCTTCCTAAATGCCACCCAACTATTGACTCCATCCCCTAACTTTTCTACCTGATTGACTGTCCCACAAACTATATTTTTCCTTCCATCTAGTAACTCACAGACAACATTCTGTATTCATGCTGTTACTCTTTGTAAACCATGGTCAATCTACTGTATGTATCAGGCTATTGATTATACGGATACCTCACTAGACCCCTGGCAGGTGGGTTGAGCCCATGAGGCGTGGCTCTAAGGTTTCTTCCTAAAAATGAATTATTAGTACAGTAAGTGAAGGGAGTTTTTCCTTGCCCATGTTACTCATGGATGCTCCCCGTACTGTTTGTAAAGTGCCGCGAGAGAATGTATTGTATTTGTGTGCTCTACAAATCAAATTGAATTGGACTGAATTAACTTACAGATCAGCTGATTGGTCGTTAAGGCCATGTTCTGTTTCACTTTTGCTTGACATCGGTCTGTAAGGCTATACTTTGCAACAGTCCGATATTAAAAATGATCAGGTCACAGAACGTTGGGAAGTCCCATTGAAGTAAATTGAGCCAAAATCAGCCAATCAGGGAGCAGACTCAGACCGGTGAAGTCTTTGAAGGTGTAGGGCTTAGAGCTTAGGGCTTTGGGATTTAACCCCAGTATCAGAGGAACTCTGGACATTTTGGAAAGTGAAAGCTCAGGTGCTCCATGAGGTTATATACTGAGAGAGCCTGTGGCGTGAGATACAGTACAGGCTGTCTCAGTGCTTGACCTCTTTGGCGAGAGAGCAGAGACACTTGTATAAAAGGAGACCCATCACTTAAAATGTTCTCCCATTGAAATGCATTACTGTATGTCCGTTCATGGTGATGAATGTTGGTGCAGGCGTAGTGAGCAATTTTTTTAATCTCTTAGCAATTTAAATAGCTGTTTTAAATAATGTCTTTGTAAACTTAATTTCAGCAATACGCCAGAAGATTTTGGAAGGATTGACACATTATACTTCAGTATAATCTAGAGTTTTGGATATCCTGCTATTCATTTTGATTGGGACTGGTCTTATTACTGTAAGCCCAAAGAACTACCCAAAGACGTGTCCAAGATGGCCGCTGAGTAAAGGGACTTGCATTAGAAGGACTTACTTTAGTGAGAGTCTGGGTCTTTGCCCATTCCCGTCAACATCTGCCACCAGTGAACTGTAGTCTCCT
>JAODXP020000023.1:4715488-4720488 GCA_027497455.2 Sardinella longiceps | reverse complement strand
ACACACACACACACACACACACACACACACACACAGACGCATACATGCAAGCACACACGGATAGGTAGTCAAGGTAGTTAACTCTTTACCACCCCCCCCCCACCTCTCTTTCTTTTTTTTTATCTTTTTCTATCTCTCCTTTCTGTCTGAGCTCTTCACTTTATGTGGTTGACTGTCTGTCTGTCTGTCTGTCAGTCAGTGTTGTACAGAGTAGATTCCCTTCACGTCAGTGTAAAAGAACAAAACACAGACATGCTATGTGTGGCATAAGAATGAATGATGAGACTAGATGGGTGGGGAGAGGTAAAACACAGGCCAGTCTCAATAACAGAGAGCAAAAGTGAAGCAGAGACAGAGACAGAGAGAGAGAGAGAGAGAGAGAGAGAGAGAGAGAGAGAGAGAGAGAGAGAGAGAGAGAGAGAGAGAGAGAGACATATTCTTCATAATCTTTGTTTGGATTCTATGCTTTGGAAATGCAATGAAGTATTAAAAAAGCTCCCTTGAATAGAATGAAATTGAATTGAATTGAATTGAATTGAATTGAAGTGAACTGAGAGAGAAGGATTTGAGGGGGTAAAAGAGAACAAACAGAATGGATGGATGGATGAATGGGAGAGAAGGAAAGAAGGAGGGAGGGAAAAAAGGCAAGTCTTGACATCAAATTCGGCGTGACTGGAGACACAACCTGTGAGTGGTGCTGTGCCCGAGAGGTCATGGCCCCAGAGTGGAGGTGCTACGCTTTGCTGCCCCCACGAGACTGGCAGGGCACCCCCCCCCCCCCTTCATGCCCCCTCCTGCCCTTATGCACCATTACCCCGCGGCGCAGTGCAGTGCTCGCTTGCTCGCTCGCTGTGGACCAACCACTCTCCTCTCTGTGCCCAGTGGCCCTACGCCACCACACCACATCACACCACACCACACCACATCACACCGCACCGCTCCGCACTGCACCTCACTCCCCCGCGCCCGCTTCAGAGCCGATACGCTACATTTACACCGGCCACCGGAGGACACACAAAGGCAGTGGCAGCACTAGAGAGATGGAGAATGGCAGAGAATGAGAGAGGAAGAGAGAATGTGTTTTCGTGTGGGAGCATGAGCGTGTGTGTGTGTGTGTGTGTGTGTGTGCGTGTGTAGAGTTGACTGTGACAGAGAGAATGTGTTTTTGTGAGTGATCATGTCAGCATGTGTGTGTGTGTGTGTGTGTGTGTGTGTGTGTGTGTGTGTGTGTGTGTGTGTGTGTGTGTGTGTGTGTGTGTGTAGAGTTGCCTGTGACAGAGAGAATGTGTTTTTGTGAGTAATCATGTCAGCATGTGTGTGTATGTGTGTGTGTGTGTGTGTGTGTGTGTGAGAGAGAGAGAGAGATAGATAGATAGATAGATAGATAGATAGATAGATAGATAGAGAGAGAGAGAGAGAGAGAGAGAGAGAGAGAGAGAGTTTCTATGTTGTATTGCCACATACAGTAGTTAATCTCTCAAGTTAATATGTTTGTCTTGTTATGCGTTGGCAACACTCTACTAAAAGCCATGCTAAATAAATAAGCAACATTGAATTGAACTGAATTGAAAGTAAAAGTAACTAAACTAACTAAAAGTAGGTGAAGAGTGTGGAGAAAGAAACAGGGAAATAGAGAGAGAGAGAGAGAGAGAGAGAGAGAGAGAGAGAGAGAGAGAGAGAGAGAGAGAGAGAGAGAGAGAGATGGGGGGTGATCAATATTCGGTAAAAAAAAAAAAAAAAAAAGTCAATGCAGAGGTGAGGAAAGTCTGAATTTGAGTTCCTGGCTAAATGTTAAAAGGAGCTGTGGATGCAGAGGAGGCAGATAGAGAGAGAGAGGGGCAGAGTGAAAGAGAGTGAAAGAGAGAGACAAGAGATGAGAGAGTAGGAGAGGAGGGGGAAAAAAAGCGAGAGAAAATGTCTGCTGGCAAAATGAAGTGTAGGCAGAGCAGAGTAGAGTAGAGTCCATGTGGAGTGGGTAGGAGAGATTGTGGATACAGCACATCTGACGACAGTGCGAGGAGGAGGAGGAGGAGGAGGAGGATGAAGGTGTGTGTGTGTGTGTGTGTGTGTGTGTGTGTGTGTGTGTGTGTGTGTGTGTGTGTGTGAAGAAAGTGAGTGATAGAAGAGCTGGAGAGTATTTGTGTGTGTATATGTATAAGTATATGTGTGTGTGTGTGTGTGTGTGTGTGTGTGTGTGTGTGTGTGTGTGTGTGTGTGTGTGTGTGTGTGTGTGTGTGTGTGAAGAAAAGGAGTAATAGAGAAAGGGAGAGCCAGAGAGTAGGCTATTTGTATGTGTATATTCATATGTATGTGTGTGTGTGTGTGTGTGTGTGTGTGTGTGTGTGTGTGTGTGTGTGTGTGTGTGTGTGTGTGTGTGTGTGTGTGTCTTACGTACCTTCAGGATCCGCTGCAAAGGTGGCGTTGGTTAGGAAGGATGGGATGGAAGTGGGAGTGACAGATATGTTGTCTAGCAGCAGCAGCACACACAAGGGTAATGAATGGCACAGGTGTTAGATGGGACACCACTAACACACACACACACACCACTGTCTGGGACACTACAGTACCCACAGCACTACACACTACTGCAGCGTTAGGGCCACTAGAAAAGAGACAAACTATTAAGGCATGCAAAATTAAACACAATGTGTGGACACACACACACACACACACACACACACACACACACACACACACACGCACAGTACTTTATATATGCAAATAATAAAATGAGCGGGCTGTATAATTGCCTACCCAGGGGAGCTGGTACATGTTCTGTGTTTGTGTACATGTCTGAGAAAGTGTATGTGTGTGTGTGTGTGTGTGTGTGTGTGTGTGTGTGTGTGTGTGTGTGTGCCAATAGGGAGATCTGGTCACACATAGCCCTTGGTTAGACTCTATATAGACCCTCCTCCTTTATATCCCATCTCTCTATCCCAGATATAATCTCTCTCTCTCTCTCTCTCTCTCTCTCTCTCTCTCTCTCTCTCTCTCTCTCTCTCTCTCTCTCTTCTTTTAACTCCATTTCTCAGTCCTTCCCTTGCTGCCAGCCTCCCCCCCTCCGTGGCTCTGGGGTCTCATCAGTATGGAAGTCTAGTCTAGTGTGTGTATGTGTGTGTGTGTGTGTGTGTGTATGTGTGTGTGTATGTGTGTCTGTGTGTGTGTATGTGTACGTGTGTGTGTGTGTGTGTATGTGTGTCTGTGTGTGTGCATGTGTATGCATGTGTGTGTGTGTGGGCACACGTGTGTGTGTGTGTGTGTGTGTGTGTGTGTGTGTGTGTGTGTGTGTGTGTGTGCATGTGTGTGTGTGTGCGTGTGTGTGTGTGTGTGTGTGTGTGTGTGTGTGTGTGTGTGTGTGCGTATGCATTTATATTTATGTATTCAGCACGGGCTCTAATCCAATGTGACTGGCGCTGATTTCATACATGTTGCAGGGCCTCCCAAGGGAGCTTAGCCACGCTACACAAACCCCACTAAAGGATTCCTTTAATTGCTTCCATGTCCGATGTAACATGTGGGTATTTATGAGCAAATATGTTTTTTATGTGGCAGAGTGTACTATAAATGTGTGTGTGTATGTGTGTGTGTGTGTGGTCTAAGTGTGTTTTTGTGCATGGCTGTGTAAAGGTGTGTGTGTGTACTGTACATGTATGAGTGTGTATGTGAATAAGTGTATGTGTGTGTGCTGTAAGAGTGCACTGTGTAAAAGTGTGTGTGTACGTGTGTGCTTCTCTGAAATCAAAGTCATACACAAACAGCACTCCCCTATATTAAGTTTGCGGATGGAACTGTGGATGTGTTTGTGTCTGGGCAATAGATGAGTGTGTGTGTGTGTGTGTGTGTGTGTGTGTGTGTGTGTGTGTGTGTGTGTGTGTGTGTGTGTGTGTGTGTGTGTGAGCGAGGTCGATGTTTCCATCCAGGTGCAAAATGAATAGTGGGCCCCAGCTCGGTTATTAAGGGGCAGGGACTAATCTCGCTAGAGCATGGAAGCTTCACCTGTACCGGACGATAAATGACCACCCATCAGCCTCCCTCTCCACCACCACCACCTCCTCCACCACACACACACACACACACACACACACACACACACACACACACACACACACACACACACACACACACACCTCCTCCTCTCATCCCCCCCAAGCCATTCCTCTGTGCGCCATCCCAATTTCCTCTCCTCTCCTCTCCTCCGAAATATGACCACCAACACTCACACACACACACCACACACACACACACCACACACACCCCACACACACACCACAGTCGTCCCCTCACGCTACTGCACCCAAGTCCCCTTTGCCCTTCTTCAATCACTCTTCTTCCTCCCTTTCTCATACCCTCCCTCCCATCCTCTCTCTTTTTCTCTCTCTCTCTCCCTCCTTCCCCTCCATCCCTCTCTCCCTCCTTCCCCTCTTACTCTCCCTCTCCCTCCCTTCTGCTCTCTCTTCCTCCATCCCTCTCGCCCTCTCTCTCTCTCTCTTCCCCTCTCTCTCTTCCTCCGTCCCTCTCTCTCTCTCTAACTCTCTCTTCCTAAATCTCTCTCTCTCTCTCTCTCTCTCTCTCTCTCTCTCTCTCTCTCTCTCTCTCTCTCTCTCTCTCTCTGTCCATTATCCCATAGCTAGCTGCTTCTGGCGCTGACTCCAGTGAATAAGAACGCTTTTAATTAAAAAGCAGGAGCTCTGAGGAGCGTGAACAGAAACACATAAAGAGCCCACCACCACCACCACCACCGCCCAGCCCAGCCCAGCCCAGCCCAGCGCTACGCTACACCGTTATGGTGCTGCTCGTCCTCAGCTACACACACTTTTATGGCTCCCACTGACCGAGAGGGGGAGGCAAGGTGAGGTTGGGGGGGTGGGAGTGTATGTGTGTGTGTGTGTGTGTGTGTGTGTGTGTGTGTGTGTGTGTGTGTGTGTGTGTGTGTGAGAGAGAGAGAGAGAGAGAGGTGAGAGGGGTGGGGGGTGAGAGTGTGTGTGCATGTGTGTGTGTGT
>JAODXP020000023.1:4705488-4710488 GCA_027497455.2 Sardinella longiceps | reverse complement strand
TACCGAAACAAGAGGAGATTTCACAGTGGGAAAGTCACTCAAGTTTTTGAGAGAGGAGGAAAAGTCAAGGACACAGACATACACACACATACACACACACACACACACACACACACACACAGGAACTGGAACTGGGGAGGATGCTCAGCCAGCAAGAGTTGGAGGAGCATGAAGGAAGAGAGATTAATGCACACACATGGATTCACACATTTACACACACACTCCCTTTTCCCCTCACACACACACACACACACACACACACACACACACACACACACACACACACACACACACACACACACACACACACATCCACACACACACACTCCCTTTTCCCCTCATACACATACGCACACTCCCTTTTCCCCTCACACACACACACACACACACACACACACACACACACACACACACAGTCCATTTTCCCCCTCACACACACACACACACACACACACACACACAGTCCATTTTCCTCTCATACACACAAACACACACACACACACACACACACACGCACACACACACACACACTCACTCACATATACAGAAAAATAGTTTCAAATACACACACACACACACACACACACACACACACTCAGCGGTGAGCCGAGCTCGAGCAGCCGAACACAATGGGTGTCCGTGGGCACGGTGAGCTCAGCTCACAGGCTATGAAATGGCGCCTTGGGCTCATCCGCTGGCTAGATTACAATCCCCCCGTCATCCCCCCCCCCATCATCTGAACCACTAATCCAGAGGGAAGCTTTTAATTAAATCCCTCCCTGGGCTTCGCTACAGTGGCACCTAACACACACACACACACACACACACAGACGATCATAAACACACAAACATAAGCACAAGACTAATAAACACACCCCTCCAACAACAGCGGAAGGCTCCATTAATTGGAGATTAATGTGTGTGCCATACAGGAAAGTTTTGTCAGTATAACTGAGAGTTTCTTCTCTCCCTCTTTTCCTCCCTCTCTCTCTCTCTTCCTCCCCATCTCTCTCTCTCTCTTGCTCCCGCCAGCCATAACTTCCTCCTCATCCTCCTGTCATTGTCTTCATAATCATTTCTCCATCCAAGAGTTCCTCCACCGATGCTGCCAGCCACCCAGCCATGCATCCAGGCATCCAGACAGGAGAGAGAGAGAGAGAGCAGTAGCAGTAGCGATAGCAGAGGGAGGGAGGGAGGGAGGGAGGGATCTCATCTCCATCCGTCTCTCCCTCCTCCTCCCCCATTCATCCGCTTCTCATCAGGCCAGTAATGCAGCCGCCCGTCCGCTCCTCTTCCTCTCGCTCGTTTCATTACTCTTCCTCTTTCTCTATCTCTGCATTACTTCTCTATGGCTCTCTCTCTCTCTCTCTCTCTCCAATCCCTCTCTCTTTTCATTACTTCTCTATGGCTCTCTCGCTCTCTCTCTCTCTCCAATCCCTCTCTCTTTTCATTACTTCTCTATGGCTGCCTCTCTCTCTTTCTCTCTCTTCATTACTTCTCTATGGCTGCCTCTCTCTCTCTCTCTCTCTGTGTCTCTCTCTCTTCCTGTCCCTCTCTTCCTCTTTTCTTTTTGGCTGACACAGGGGGGGCATCTTTTCCAATGTTCATGAGATTTCCTGAGTCCATTCTCCGCACTCTGTGCTACTGTACGTTACAGCAGCCCACTTCTCCTCCTCCTCCTCCTCCTCTTCCTCAGAGCACCCAAATCTTTACCCATATTGGGCTCAACGCTAGCTTGGCTTGCGTGACTACCTTCAGAAATGAACTGTGGTCTGGCAAAGCTAGCATTTGTCCGGGATTTCCAGGTGGGATTAATCTAAATGTCTATCAAATGCTATCAAACTTCTATCAATGTTATAGGACAGAGCTGGACAGAGTCATCATAAGATCACCTCCTTCAGCCTGCTCGTTTCTTTCTGGATCCTGATTTTTCTGGGCTCGAGAGTTGAGGAAATTGCCTCATCGCCATACTGACTTGATTGTGAAATTTCATGCAGCAACAGAAAGTATGGGCGGACCCAGGCTAGGCTAAACAAGGGCCGTGTCTCAAATCGCAGCACTTGAGCACGTCAAACACTATATTTCATTGCATAGTGTGCGTACACACTGATAACCACTGCGAAACTACAGTCATCAATTTGAATGTTTGTTTGAGTTGGTGTTTAAACATCAGCTACGTTAGTCAGTTCCACCTACTGTTACAGCAGTGATCCACAACATTGAACATCTCATTGGGTACTGTGCACAACATTGCAGTACACTGATAGAGGTGTGCGATTTGAGACACAGCCATGGTCCATTGAATCCAGGTATTTCAGGACCATGGACAGTAACCATGCTCAATATGCTTGTGGGGTTACTCCATGAGCCAATCAAAGGGTAGTAGTTAACAAATACTAGTGCTGTCAAATGATTGAAAAATTAATCTGATTAATCACAAAATTTTGCCATGATTAATCATGATTAATTACTTTTAATTGCAACTCATTTCTCCCAGTAAGAAGTAAACCTAGCCATTTTCTATCTGAAACTGAGCATAATACATGGCATGAAAGTGGAAGCCAGCACTACAGTAATAAATAATAAATAAACAGTAATAAACAGTTCATTAATAAAACAACCTCAAACTAAATTAGTCAGCATCTCTCTCCGTCTGCCTGTTTGTTGTTTATTATTCTGTCCCATAATGCATCTGTATCCATATCTCTGTCTATATGATGTGTATAAATCTCCATGGATACAGATATATATCTACACTGTTGTTCTTTGTTTTGTTTTTTCCCTCATGAATCAATAGGCTACTATTGGTTAGTCTCCATTGTCTGTACTTAATACAAGTGATTAACCAATGAAAAGTGCTGAGTATACAGTAGCTTTGGGGTTGGTCTCACACTCTGTTATTTCACACACTGCTTGGCTTGTTTTAAGTCTCCCCAACTACTCCAGCTAAACTTCTACAGTGTATAACAGACTGCTGCTCTTATCGCTCCTCTGCTTTATCGCACAACCTCACCTTTACCATGCCTCTTTGTGTGTGTGTGTGTGTGTGTGTGTGTGTGTGTGTGTGTGTGTGTGTGTGTGTGTGTGAGAGAGAGAGAGAGAGAAAGAGAGAGTGAGAGAGAAGGAACAACAGTGTATGTGTCTTTGTAAGTGTGCATGCTAGTGCGTGCATTTGTGTGTGTGAGAGAGAGAGAATATGTGTGTGTGTGCATTCATGCTTGTGTTTTGAGTGTGTGTGTTTGTTTGTGTATGTGTGTTTGAGTGTGTGCTTGTGTGTGTGTGTGTGTGTGTGTGTGTGTGTGTGTGTGTGTGTGTGTGTGTGTGTTGATTCTCCTCTGTGGGCACGGTCCCTATCTCCCTGTCCTCATCCCTCCATTATGCCTCTGGTGGGTTTGTCAGTGTGCCTCTCACTTCCTCCATCACTCATGCCTGCAGCCAGCCTGTTGTGATTGGAGGCTCCAAAGAGCTTTACGGGCTTTCAGCTCAAAGCCGCCCAGATCCCACAAGACAGCGAGCGACAGAGTCACAGACAGACAGCAGGAGAGAGAGAGAGAGAGAGAGAGAGAGAGAGAGAGAGAGAGAGAGAGAGAGAGAGAGAGGGGTGGGGAGAGAAGGAGGGAGAGGTGGGGTGGGGAGAAAGAGAGGTAGAGAGACAGAGAGAAGGGGGAGAGAGAGTCATAGAGGCATAGTAAGAGAAAGGAAGAGTGTGAGCAAGAGAGAGAGAGAGAGAGAGAGAGAGAGAGAGACTGTAGAATGGAGAAAGAGAGGCTCACACTTGGACGAGGCTTGGGTACTGATGTGAGTAATAGAAAACAAACTCTAATCAAAAGGACACACACACAAATCTGAAGTACACACACACACACACACACAGACACACAGACACACAAACACACACACACAGAAAAGAGAAGAGGGAGAGGGGGAGAGGGGGACAGAGAGAAAAAAAAAACTCACAGTGGGTTTCCAGATACAGTGCAGGTGAGGGTGAGAGAGTCTCCCTCTCGAAGGATTCCCTGTGGCGGGGTGATTTTAACAGTAGGAGCGACTGAAATAGGAGAAAAACCACACACACACACACACACACACACACACACACGTGGCACACGCAAATCAATAAACCACGCTTTTATTTTGCCAAACATCTCTGACCGCGAAAAAGATTTTGTGGGCCTGATCCAGAATATCAACTATAACAACAACAAGAACAGCGATTAAAAAGGATTGGCCCGTCACTGTCGGAGTGGGCTGCTGTCACAGACGCCAGTCCAGTCGAGACGAGATCGAGCTCCACTCACAGTGCACATCCAGGCGGTAGTGGCGGACCCTTCTCTGGCTGCCCAGGGCCGGGTGGGATGCCTCGCAGTTGAGGGCCGCCCCGTTGTCCCGCCGCTCCACAGGGACCGTAATGGTGTTGGACACACTCACTGTCTTTCCATTATCCTGCTGAGAGACCACACCTGAGAGAGGGAGAGAGAGAGGGACAGAGAGAGAGAGAGAGAGAGAGAGATGGAGAGGGTGAGTGAGAGACAGGCACAGAGATGGATGGGGAGAGAGGGAAGGAGAGGTTGAAAGAGAGGGAGAGAGAGATGGAGAGAGAGAGGTGCACATAGAGAGAAGGATGGTTGAGGGGAAAGAGTGAGGAAAGGTTTAGAGAAAGATGGAGAGAGACAGAGAGAGAGAGAGGAAGAGGGTGAGAGAGGTAGGCAGAGAGAAGGAGGGAGAGAGTGAGAGGTATAGTGACAGAGAAGAACAGTCAGAGAGGAAGAGAGGAGGGCAGGTAAGAGAGAGTAAAGATAGAATAGTCACAGAGCGAAATTCAGAGGCAGAAATGTCAGGGGGTGGAGAGAGGGACAAGGAGAAATGAAAGAAAAAGAAGAGGAAGATGAGAAATAATATTTGAACAGGAGCACAAAAATGGAGAAGGGTAGAATGCAAAAAAAGGAAATGAATATAAAAAAGAGAAAGAGATAGACAGACAGACAGACAGAGAGAGAGAG
>JAODXP020000023.1:4697988-4702988 GCA_027497455.2 Sardinella longiceps | reverse complement strand
TCGTGAGCTAAGGGAACACACAGCTCCATTAAAGAGCAGAGACGAAGAAACTTTCCCAAACTTTATTAAATGTGAACGGTTATGCTTCCCACAAATAACTAAAGAAGGCCCATGGCACTTCCTGACAAGGATGAACTACTACATTGTATTTAACGGTAACCGCGAGCGTTTTTTTCTTTATGTGTAATTTTACAACACAAACACATGTATTGACCCAAGTATTAACCACGGTTTTGTCAATGTTACATCATTCTGTTTCTCACCATTTGGGCAAAAAGCGAAGATGAAAGGGAGCGAAATTATGACAACCATTTAGTCTGACACATTTTCTAATACAAACAGCAACACATGAAAGTGAAATTTCTGTTCAGCAAAAAAGCAGTGCAAATGTCTTCTCCATTATCAACATGGGCTCAAAGGGGACCTCTGGCTATGGCCTTATGTCCCATGTCCGTGTGTGAGAGGGTCTACATGAGGACAGGCAGTGTGTCATTATGGACGTGTGTTATGGGTTATTCAACAAGGTCATGACATTTACCGTTTTCGAAAAATACCTTCTACACACTACTCTTATCTCTAGATAGAAATGTGTGGTATGGAGTTCATGACAAATAGCACAGGAGTAGTGTGGGGCTCAATTAACCGTGAGTCAGGTAGAACACCGGCAGTCCATTAATTAATGAGGTACTGGTCATGTGGTTAGATTAGAAGGCCTCTTCTGCTGCTTGCATAGAATACCATGCTGCACATACAGTGGAGTAGTGTATGGGACTCAATAAACCTTGAGAGCACCCACAGCACATGAATTAATAGCAAGAGGCAGTAGTGTGTGCTGCACTGTGTACTGGGCCACATGCAGTATGCAGCATAGCAGTATGGCGTTTTGGAAAGCGCATATGTTTAGTCTGCATGTGGGTTTTACCCACAGAGCAGTGGGGTTGATACGCAGAATGCATTTAAAGGAGCAGTGTAGCATTGTTATTTTTTTGTATTCCCCCAGCACTGTGTTCAATAGAGCAGCTGAACGTGGCAGAACATAATATAACATTAGCGCTGCTGGGCCACTGCTAGCCGTTTTGCATGCTAACTACTGTAATCCTGACATCAGAACAACACAGGTCATAGCATGTTTGGCTACTGTTGAGTTGTATTGAATCACTTTTCTTTAGTCAAGCATGCCTCTTAACTCTTTGTACAGTTGGTCTACTGATCACAGATCTACTGATCTACTGTTGGTCTACTGATCACAGATTTTTTATTTGAGAATGTTGCAGGTCACTGTTACTTTTTGGATATTTCCTATAATTACTGAATAAAGGACCTTTCCCTCAATAGTAGGATAATCTTGGCAGGCACATGTAAAACAGTACCTGGCACCTCAATAGTTGGGTGATCATGGCACACGGCATGCGTTAAACCATACCTGGGATCTCTCGGCCGTTCCTCATCCAGCGCAACGAGGCGGGAGGTTTGCTGCGTGGAGACAGGCAGGTGAGTTTGGCCTCACCACCCTCCACCGCCTCCGTGTTGACCTCGATGATCGGTGTCTCTGGAGGCACCACCACGGAGAGCGTGGCCACCTGGTGGTGCGTGTCGTCCGTGTAGAGCTGGCAGAAGTAGCCGCCTTCGTCGGTCACACTCACGTTGGTCAAGGTGATGCGCACCAGCCGCGGCGTGAACAGAACCATCTGGAAACGGTCGTCTTTCAGGGCTGGAGGGATGGAGGGACATAGAGAGAGGGAGAGAGAGAGAGAGCAAGAGAGAGAGAGAGGGAGAGAGAGAGAGGGTGAATGGAGAAAAGAAATGAGAAGATAAGATGGATATAATGATAAAGGGAATAGAATTGGGAAAAGACGACACGAGGAGGACAGAGTTGTGATGAAGGGAAGAAAGGGAAGAAGGACAAGATGGAGGGATTGGATGGATTGGGAAGATAAGAAATTGGACAGAATGGAGAGCAAAGAAGAATAAGAGAATGGAGAGATAGGGAAATAATATAAGACACAAATAACACAGAGGATCATGGGATAGATACGGGCCAGGATTTATACAGGTAGGTAGGTAGGTGATGTCATCGGTAAAAGAACCAAACAGACCAAAGACAGAAGTGGAGAGGCCAAAGAGATGGATGGATGAAGACCAAAGGAGTGAGTAAAGGGATGGGTGTTCAAAAAAGAAGAGAAATAAGAGTCAACAAGCATAAAGAGGAAAAAAAGAGAAGAGGATGGTGTGTGTGTAAGAGAGATAAGACGAGAGAGAGAGAGCAAGAGAGAGCAAGAGAGATAGAGAGAGAGAGAGAGAGAGAGAGAGAGAGAGAGAGAGAGAGAGAGAGAGAAGTAAAGGAAGAGGGCAGGTTAAACCACAACAACAAGCACAACTCATCCACAAAACTGCTGACCGAAGCCTGCCAGCATTTGACACTGGCCAGAGGGAACAGGAGAGAGAGAGAGAGAGAGAGAGAGAGAGAGAGAGAGAGAGAGAGAGAGAGAGGTGAACGAGTGATAGAGAAGCAGAGAGGGAGAAGAGAGGAGAGGAGAGAAGAGAGAGCGGAGAGATGAGGGAGGATAAGACGGAAGGGAAAGAATAGAAGAAGAGGAGGAGGAGGAGGAAAGGGCCGAGGCAGTGGGTCGAGGCAAGGACATGTGAAGAGTGAACGGAGAATAACTCTCCCCATTGAGGCGAAAGAATGGGGGGAAATCGACAGGCGGGAAAATAATAATAATAACAAATAATGATAATAACAGCCAGTCTGTGACAGAAGTTCAATGGCTTTTGTCTGAAATAAGTACCCAAACTTACTTTGTATTGACTGCTGGCCAGGGGAAGAACCTTTATTTCCCCATTCTGCCTGATGTCTTTTTGCGGAGCAACACTCTATAGGGGACTCGAGGTGCAATGACACACACTTTACACCAAAGACGGTGTCAGTAAGTGAAGAGTGTGGGTATTTACTGCTCTAGACATCATGAACACGACATCCATGTCCACGCTTGTGTCTGTACGAGTGTGTGTTGAGTGTGTGTGTGAGTGTGCGTCTGTGTTTGCGTGTCTGTGTGTGCAACACCCATGTCCATGTTTGTGGGTGTATTCACTACCTAAACACTGTATGTGAGAGTCTATGTGTTGTGTCTTTGTGTGTGTGTGTGTGTGTGTGTGTGGGGGGGGGGGTTGTTATGAGTATGTGTTGTATGTGAGTATAAGTGTGTAGTGTGTGTGTGTTGTGTGTGTGCGACACAAATATCCATGCTTGTGTCTTACTACCTCATGTGTATGCTTATGTAAACATGTGTGTGTGTGTGTGTGTGTGTGTGTGTGTGTGTGTGTGTGTGTGCGCTAGAACAGAAGAAAGAGGGTTTCTGTCTTGCTCTTGTGTTGGTATGGCTCTGCTGCAATGGGAAACATGAGACACCCAGGCAGAGCTGAATGGCTTCCCTCCCACTAAATGGCACTTAAATGTCAGGGCTTTGTCCGATGTCCTGTTTCACCTTCCCCGACGCCTCGCTTCGCTTTCACCAGGAAAATGTTGTCCTCGACAGGAGGCCCCTTATTTTGCTGGTACAAGCCAAAATGGAGTATCTCAGTTCACTGGTCCACTAAAAGGAACTTATCAGCTTCTATTAGCGCGGTTAGCTACTGAGAAGCTAATTCCAAGTCTTGTACGAAACACTTTGCAAGCCGTGTGCTTGTATGCATACCCAAGATCAGCAGAGCAGGAGCCCCAGCCAATCAGAAAGCAATAGGCCTACCTAGATATTAACAGGCTGTGAAGTGTTAGTGCACGGCAGCGGAGAACTATTGGTCTGAACTCTCTAAATGAACCTTCTTGATTGTGTCTGGAGAGAAGCCAGTATTAGTCATTCCGCAGCTCATCTTTGCCTTGCGTTTTTTTTTGGTCTTTCGCTCCGTTTCTCTCTTTTAGTTCCCTCTATCACGCTCTCACCCCCTTTTTGTCTCCCCGTGTCTGCCAGGGCGTGATCGCTTCCGATTTCTCCCTTCACTGATTTTTCTCTATCTTCGACAGGGCCCTTCAGTGCTCAGTTTACCATTAAGGCTGGATTAAGATAAAGAAGCGGGAACAGAGGACAGGTAGTCCCTGAGGGAGATTTGGGAAGGGGGGGGTGAGGGGGTTAGGTGGGGGACAAGGACGAAAGGGCTGGGGGTGGAGGTGTAATGGGGTTGTTGGGGGGTTTGATGTGGGTGTGGTGTGCAGAGAGCTCGATGGTAGGCTATTTTTTGCCTTCAACAGCACCTTCCAGGCAGCACAGCCTAAAAGGCACTACCTTAACCCTATTCCTAACCCTAACCCCCTCAACCCTCATCCTAACCCTAAACTGAGGGGAGTAGTGCTTTGAAGGCAGCGCTGCCTGGAAGGCAACATTTAGGGCAAAAAATACCAAAGACCATTTTTTGCCATCAACCTTCCAGATAGCACTGCGTGGAAGTAACTACCTTAATCCTTATTCCTAACCCTAACCCCCTTAACCCTCATCCTAACCATAGATTTGGGCGGTATAGGGCCTTGAAGGCATCGATGAGGGCAAAAAAAGACCAAAGACCTGTGTGGTGGAGGAGGTCACTCACCTCGGGTGCCGTTGAAAAAAAGCGTTTGTCTGCGCGGGTTCTGGATGACGACGATGGAGCCATCGTAGTTCTGCAGGCGGCACGAGATCTGGGCTGTGCCACCTTCCTGCACCGTTACATTTTCAGCCTGTACCGCCTGGCTCTGAGCTGCAGCGAGATAGAGAGAGAGAGAGAGAGAGAGAGAGAGAGAGAGAGAGAGAGGGAGAGAGAGAGAGAGTTGAGGTTAATTGCATCACTGTACTATGGATAATGCCATTGGTTTGGTAATTATACGGACCATCCAGAGAAATGTCAGAGACAAGGAGAGAAGGTGAGAGACGGCATGCTGTCATTAAAGACTGAGGACTTGGCCCATGTAAAATTAACAGACTGAGAGTGATTAGCTTCCCATTATTACCCATAAATATGATCAGTTCCAT
>JAODXP020000023.1:4685488-4692988 GCA_027497455.2 Sardinella longiceps | reverse complement strand
CACACACACACACACACACACACACACACACACACACACACAAACACACGCATCCTTTCTTGCTTTCTCTCCTGAATCCCCAGTTCCGGGTCTTCAGGTGGGGGCCCTGTTTATTTTCATCTCTCCTCTCTCACTCTGTTTCCTCTCTATCTCTCTCTCCCTCTCTCTTTCTCTCTCTCTCCCTCTCTCTTTCTCCCGCTCTCTAAATGTGATTTGTTCTGCAGCTCAGGCTTGCAGTATAATCATCCTGTTTTTGTCCAAGAGACGGAGAAAGAGAGAAAGAGGGAGGGATAAAGAGAGAGAGAGTGAAAGCGAGAGAGAAAAAGAGATAGATGCAGGAACTCAGAAAAAGAAGAAGGGGGTGGCAAAAGGGACTGTAACAGGCCTAAAAGAAAAGCCAGAGAACACGACAGGAGTAAAAAAAAAAAAAAAAAGACGACAGGATGTTGTTTCTTTCCTCTAGTCCTTTGTTTCTCTAATTCTGTTTCTTCCGAAGACATGTTCTTTTTATCGTCTCTCACTTTCTCCTCTCCACAGTCATTCCCTCGCTTTTCTCCTCTCCAGCGGCCCCACAATGGTCCAATCACTTGCACTCCTTTTAATCTTCTATTCATGATGTTTATATTTTCATTACTGTCATCCACTCCAGCATCTGTTCACTCTCTTTCTCTATTCATCTCATGCCTGGTTCCTCTCTCTCCCTCCCTCCCTCCCTCCCTCCTTCCCTCTACCTCCCTCTCCCTCTCTTCAATGGCAGACTGCACTCCACTCCATCTCTCTCTCTCTCTCTCTCTCTCTCTCTCTCCTGCTGCCTTTCTCTTGACCTTCACGTACTGACTGTCCCTCTGTCCCATCACCATATTTCAATCAAATTGTTCTCTCAAGCACACGCTTTCTTCTCTCTCTTTTTTTTTGCTCCTCATCACTCTATCTCTCTTTGCTCCCCATCTCTCTCTCTCTTTGCTCCCCATCTCTCTCTCTTTGTTACTCATCTCTCTCTCTCTTCTCTTCTCTTCTCTCTCTCTCTCTCTCTCTCTCTCTCCTCTTTTTTCATGCACTCTCTCTCTCATTCTCTCTTCCTCCTCTGCTGTGCCATTCCCCACACTTAGGTGCTGCTTTCATTACCTTCCATCAACATTAATCTCCATTCCCTCTCACTTGCCCTCATGTGCAATGGCAAGTCAATCACCATTTTACTTTTTCCTCTCCTCTCCTCTTCTCTTTCAAGCTTCTTTTTTTTCTTCCACATTCATTCTTTTTTTTTTCTTTTTCTTCGCCTTTAACATTCTACACTGCACTGGGTGGCCCTGTCTCTCCCTCTCTTTGTCTCTCCCTCTCTTTCTCTCTCTCTCTCTCTCTCGCTTTCTCTCTCTCTGTCTCTTTCACTCGAGCGCAGTCATATCAGTACACGGAGGTGACAATTATTGCTGCACGCAACAAAGGAGGCTTAAGGAAAATTTACAGGGCAATTACACTGCTACCCTGGCAGTAGGAGTCGGGCCAACACTGTGTCCCAGACCCCTGCAGACTCCCCCTGACCACCACACACACACACACACACACACACACACACACACACACACACACACACATCCCGTCACACCCCACAGTACCTGGCAGCCGTCCCGCCACTTTGCCCTCCCCCTGCCTTGCATTCAAAGGCAAAAATGCTTTATTGGCAAGAATTACATAACGGAGAGCACTGCCAAGGCTAAAGACCCTCTGTGTTGCACCCCTCTCTTTCTCTCTCTCTCTCCCTCCCTCTCTCTCTCTCTCTCTTCCCCTCCCACCCTGCCTCCCTCCCTCTGTGTCGTCCCTATTCTGATTCATCGACAGTGTCCCCCCAACACAGAATGGCTCTTTGTGCCCGGGCAATGTTTAAATACATATTCAGCCACAATGTGAATGGGGAGGAAACGAGTTCGGCAGAAACAAGAAGAGCGGCTTAAAGCGAGCATGACATCCACTAATGCCTGTGCTATTCAAACACATTTACATAATCATAAAGATGATTTCATCAGAAAATTTGCTCTCTCTCTCTCCATATATATAGAGAGAGAGAGGGAGAGAGAGAGACATGTACTTCTGTGCGCAGCAATTCCCTGGGTTCTCAATCTACCTCTTTATTTTTGTAGACATGTACGAATCGCGAGTCTGGAAAAGTCAGAGTTCTGTTACTTTTTTGTTCTGCTACTTTCTTTCTCCCCGATGGGGCTGTCTACATTCCGGATCCCTAAGGACTCCTCTTCCTCTCCCCATCAATTCATCTCTCTCTCTCTCTCTCTCTCTCTCTCTCTCTCTCTCTCTCTCTCTCTCTCTCTCTCTTTCTCTCTCTCTCTCTCTCTCTCTTTCGCTCTCTCTCTTTCTCTTTCCACTCATTCTACGAGTGCTAGTGGATAATCATTTGCTACTCTTCCGGTGCTGGGCTGGTTTTAATGCCACATTAAAGGTTCTATGCGTTCCAAACCCCACAGAATCGGTTCTTTAACCCTCACTGCTGCCGGGGCCCCAATTTACAAACCGTTGCACCTCTGAAGTCTTGAACTGTCTCCGTCTTCTTTTTTCTTTCCGGTCTCAACTTTTTTTGCCTTTGTAACCTTTCTATCCCTCATTACTTTTCTACTTCATCCCTTCATCATTCAACCATCCCTCCCTCTCTACCTCTCTCTCTCTCTCTCTATCTCTCTCCTGCCCTCCTTTCTCTCTAGTCACCTCTCAATCTTTCCCTCCATCTTCCCCTTCAGAGCACTCCTCATTTTGCACCCTCTTTTACTGCCTGCTGCCCATCGCTCTCTGGCTCTCTCTTGCTGTCCTCTGCTGTTCCTCTTCTCTCCACCCCCTCCTTCTCCTCTCTTCATCCCTCTCTCTCTCTCTCTCTCTCTCTCTCTCTCTCTCTCCATCCCTCAGTGAATCACCTCTTCCCATAAATTCTCTCACACAGGGGGAACACAGTGGCAGAGGGACACATACAGAGGACCAGAGGGAGGGAGGGAAAGAGAGAGAATGAGGAAGAGAGAAAGAGAGGGAGGGAGAGAGAGAAAGAAAGAAAGAAAGAGCGAGGGGGGACAGAAAGAGTGAAAGTCAAATAAGAAAGAAGCTGGAAGAAGAGGGGTCTTGTGAAAATAAAAAAGGCTTCTTACTAGGTGGTGAATAGAAAGATGGAATAAAATAGAGAAAGAAAGAGAGAGAGAGAGAGAGAGAGAGAGAGAGAGAGAGAGAGAGAGAGAGAGAGAGAGAGAGAAAAGAAAAGCTGGAGAGAAGAGATAAATGAAAGGCAAGTCGCTGGTATGGATTGCACACATGACCATGACATGGAAGCCATTACGGATGAATGAGGACGAAACAGATTTACGACAATGGTTGTCAGGTTGCATATATGTCCCTGTGTGTATTAGGCACTGTATGTGTTGGTGTATATCGGATATGTGTGTGTGAGTGAGTGTGTGTGTGGGGGGGGGTGGGGGGGGGGGGTGACTTACGGACAAGACAGAGCAGCAGCACAGAGCCCAGGTAGAGTGAGAGGGTGGTGCTGATGGGGTGGAGGAGAAGGAGGAGGAGGCGGTGGTGGTGGCGGTGGTGGTGAGGGGGGTGAGATCGCCGGCTTGGCCTCATTGTGTATTGAGTCCCCCGCTGGCGATCAATGCCTCCTCTGTGGTTGTGTCCTAACGACAGCGAACCGCTCTGCTCTCCTCTGCTCTACTCTACCCTGCTGTAGTCTCTAGCCTTGGCGCACTAAAGCTCCCGGAACAGAACCGTGCTGTGTTTCTCTCTCGCTAACGTTCGCGCTCGTGCACGCGCACTAAACTAACCCCCCTTATTTCACCGTCCCAACCGACCGACTGCCCACCCGCCCCTCACAGAACCATCAAACCCTCTCTGAATCCAACTCAACACTACCACAGCAGCAGTAGCAGCCAGTCTTGGCCCCTTCCCCTACCACGGCCTCGTTTTACCCAGCAGGCAACTGAACACTGCTTCTCTGTGTTAACCCCCCGCCACTTTCTTCAGCCCTCCAATGCCTCTGCAGCCCCGACGCAGCGCAAAACAATTTGACGAAATGCTGCGATTTACCACCCCAGACGAACACAAAGTCTGATGTGCAATCTCACAGGAGAGCGCAATCACGTTACCACGGAGACACCACGCACCGGTGCAAAACCCAGCAACTCACCCCCCTACCCCCCCACCCCCTACCCGCACCCTTATCTTGCCAATGAAATGTCAGGTTCAAACACTAAGTGATTTCTCCCTTACGCTTCTCCCTTCCACTGATAAAATGTTAAAAATAAATAAATTTAAAAAATAAAATAAATAAATAAATAAATAAACACGAGAGATAAAATTGCACTAGCCCGCTATTCTATGAGCAAACACAACCTATTGCACTCTCCTCCGATGCAGTTCACAAACACAATCAGGAGAGTCTTAACAATGTCGTATTTATCAGGGCTGCAGTAAATAGTGTGGCAAGCTGCCGAACTTTTTAATGGCGCATTAACACGGGGACAAAGGTGCACGCAAGCTAATGCATTTACCTCACGCTAGGGAAGCGGTTCAGCTCTCTCTCTCTCTCTCTCTCTCTCTCTCTCTCTCTCTCTCTCTCTCTCTCTCTCTCTCTTTCGCCCTCCGGGAATGAACAGATTCTGCACAGGCAGCCACCTTAATCCCCCCTCCCGAGTTATAACACGTTCAGATGTCGCTTATTACCAGGTAATAACAGAGCTGACATGCCCAATCCGGGCTAAGCTACACGCGAATGAATGAATCAGTTTCTTGCTTTATCTGGGCACCGCCGCCAAAGCCTCTCTCTCGGTGGTGGTGGAGCGGGGAGTCTGTCTGTGTGTGTGTGGATGTGTGTGTGTGAGCGCGAGAAGCTTTGCCATGTCACGTCCCGATCCGCCGCTGAGCCCTCGCCAACACGGCGATCACATCGCATAACGCAACCCCTCGCCTCGCTCCGCCAAGCACTGCCCAGGCCTCACACACACACACACACACACACACACACACACACACACAAAAGCACAGAGAGGCTGACTCTCAAACGAACCTCCACACTGAGGCTCACACTCTCTTTCCCTGACACATACACACACTGTCACAGTCTCAGCCCCACACACACACACACATACACACACACACACACACACACTCACACACACGTAAGCTCAAAGCCCCACAGCTATCCAGGGCGTGTGGCGCTGATTGGCAGGCCTAATATCTGTGGTGTCAGGGGGAGCTTGTAAGGTGGAGCTGGCAGGCGGATGGCGGGGTGGGGTGGGGGGGTGGGGGGTGTTGCGGAGGGCTGCGGGGCACACCTCACTGAGCACGCTCAGAGTGCAGGGGGTGTGCGTCGAGGCTGACAGGGGTTGGGGAGAGGATGGGGAAGGGGATGGGGGGTGGGAGTGGGGGAGCTTCTGCGTCTGTCGCCCGCTCCCTCCCGCTGACGTGGTACTGCAACACGGCCTCGGGGTAAGGCGAGGTCCAGCAGTGACTCCGCGTCAGTCGATCAGGCTGCAGCTACGGCACTCTGGGTAAAACAGATGGGAAAGTTACGATCCGTTTGCTCGCTCGACGCTCGCGGCTCCGCTCAAGGGGACATCTGCATCGGACGAAACGAAACTGTGACCTCTTCCGAGAGAGGGAAACCTCTTCTTGTTTTCCGCCTGCTGTTTCACTGTTTCGCTCTTTCGATTAACGGAAAAGATCCTTTGTTCTCCCTCTGCAATACACAATCCTCCTCTCCTTCGCTTCCTTGATCCACAAAGTGTCCGAATGACGGCCTAGTATCCTAATTGAATACTACTCTCCCCTCTCTTCCTCTTCCTCCTCCTCCTCCTCTTCTTCGCTTCCTTGATCCACAAAGTGTCCAAATGACGGCCTAGTGTCCTAATCGAATGCTATTATCCCCTCTCTTCCTCTTCCTCCTCTTCTTCCTCCTCCTCTTGTCGTCTCCTCTTCTCTCCTCTTGTCCTCTCTGCCCTTAGTTCCACTTTGGGTCACGGTCAGCTCTCTCAGCATCTCTCTGCCTGTCTGCTGTTTATATAACCCTGTCTCCCCCCCTGCAAATGTCTCTATGAGTGTGAGTGTGTGTGTGTGTGTGTGTGTGTGTGTGTGTGTGCGTGAGAGAGCAAGACAGAGAGAGATATATAGATAGAGAGAGAGAAAGAGAGAGAGCGCAAGGGCGTGCAGATGCAAGTTCTACATTTTTGTTATCTTTGTGAAGGTTAGGAGAAGGGGTGGGGGTGGGGTGGGGGTGGGATGGGTGCTGTAGGGGGTGAAGGGATGTCTTGGAAGAGTCCACAATGGCCGTCTTTGAGAGAGGCACACAGACGGGCGGTCTGAGGCCACAGCACCGGCTCCATTTAGGCCCGAGGAGGGATACAGTGGGAGCGTTTTGGTACGCGGTTCCTCTGCTCGCCAAATCACAATCGGCCAGTTCATCCTCGCTCTCTGTGCTCGCCAAGACAGAAGACTCCCTCAGGGGTCACGAGACTGAGCTCAACTGTCATTTAAGTCATTCAACTGGCATTTGAGCAGCTTCAAGCGCAAACAATAATGTAGCACATGCAAGGCTCTATGTGTGTGTGTGTGTGTGTGTGTGTGTGTGTGTGTGTGTGTGTGTGTGTGTGTGTGTGTGTGCGCGCGCGTGCATACATACGCACATTTCTTTTGGAGTACATGTATGTGTGTGTGAATGCTTGTGTATTTGTGTGCATGCATGTGTGTGTGTGTGTGTGTGTGTGTGTGTGTGTGTGTGTGTGTGTGTGTGTGTGTGTGTGTGTGTGGGAGTGCATTTACATGTCTAAGGATCTATGTATAAGCAATACAAAGAGTTAAAGAGAGCCACATGCGTGTGCACTGACACATTGAATGGATTTGTCTATGGAAATGTTATTATGTTGCACCGAGAGAGGCCTACAGCGTGTGAATAAGTGCGTCAGTGACTCTGAATGTGGTGTTCTTGCGCATTCAATGCCCTACTTTGTGTGCATGGGTGTCATAGGGTGCTCAAATAAGGGATGAAGAAGGCTAGAATAAAGAGAGAGAGAGAGGGGGGGGGCATTAGCAGTGAGTTGCGTAGCCAGTTTTCAATGTTGTTTTATCACAGCTTGAATCTTACTGTTCTTGTATTCACAAATATTATTCAAGTAAATATGTTTGTTTACATCTTATTAGGCAACACTGTACTTACAGTCATGCTAATAAGGCAATATTGAATTGAACTGAACTGAGAGAGCGAGATAAAGAAGAGAAACAGAGAGAGAGAGAGAGAGAGAGAGAGAGAGAGAGAGAGAGAGAGAGAGAGAGAGTCTATTCAGGTGTGTGTACAGTACATTGTTACTTTTTTTTTCTATTCTATTAAGTCTGGGCATGCTCAGTGTAGACCCCCTCTGGTCCACCTGTCGTCGCAGGCCATTGTCTTTTTGAGTGGAGACGCAGATGCCATTTAATTTGGCTGCATGTTCTCTCATTACGGCATGCCCCCAAAAGAGTAGG
>JAODXP020000023.1:4677988-4680488 GCA_027497455.2 Sardinella longiceps | reverse complement strand
GTGTGTGCGTGCAGATGGGGTAGAGTGAAAGACAGAAAGTCTATTTGGCTTGGTCTTAAAATTCAAATGTTTTTAATTGCCTTGGGGTGATGTTGCTGCAAAAGCCATTAGGCAAATTGACAATAGCAGCAACAAACACAGAAACTCAAAGCAAAACAAAATAATTGTAATGTTATCAAAGTTAAAAAAAAAAAAGTTTGTGTTGACGTAGGACAATCCATATCAGTATGACTTGAATGTTGGTGAGCTAAAAGACTTTTTAGCTTGAGGCTTTGATGAGTATGAAAGTGCCAACGAAAGTAGTTTTCTTTGTGGGTATGAGGGTGTGTGTGTGTGTGTGTGTGTGTGTGTGTGTGTGTGTGTGTGTGTGTGTGTGTGTGTGTGTGTGTGTGTGAGTGTGTGTGTGTGAACCACTAATAGTTTATTAAAGAGAGAGGTGGATCGGCCCAGCACGAGTACATGACTAATCATGAGAGTACGTGACTAAGTGTGAGAGTGTGTGCACTTGTGTGTGTGTATGTGTGTGAGTATGTGTGTACATGCGAATGTGTGTGTTTAGGTTTGTGTGTGTGTGTGTGTGTGTGTCAGTGGGTGAGTGTGTGTGTGTGTATAAGTGTATGTGTGTGTGTGTGTGTGTCAATGTGCGTGTGTGTGTGTCAATGTGCGTGTGTGTGCGCGTGTGCGTGTGTGTGCGCAGAACCATTTGGATTAGAGATTACAGTGGCGTCTCTGCAGAGGAAGACAGCTGTCTCCTCTAATTGCAATCTGTTCTTACGGGCATTGTCGTCTCCCAACCTCTTTCATCTCCCGCACTCCCGTCTCGTGTCCAACCTAATGTTCCCTCACCTCTTCTCTCATCCCTCTCTCTCTCTCTCTCTGTCTCTCTTTCTCTCTCTGTCCCTCTCTCTCTCTACTCTTCCCTTCCATTCCTTCCTCTACCGTGTTCCTCTCTAATGTTCCCTCACTTCTTCTCTCATCTCTCTCTCATCCCTCTCTCTCTGTCTACTCTTCCCTTCCTTCCTCTACTGCATTCCCCTCTCATGTCCAACTTAAAGTTCTCCTCTTCTCTTATCCTTCTCCCTCACCCCCCTCCCTCTCTCTCTCTCTCTCTCTCTCTCTCTCTCTCTCTCTCTCTCTCCTCTTCCCTTGCTTTCTCCAGTCCCATCCCTCAGAGACAGAAGAACATGTTGCCTCCACAAGGTGACCTGGGTTACTAGAGCGCCTTTGATAAATAATGTGCCGCTACAGCAAGCTTTGGCATCCTATGTCCTATCCATGATGTCTGTGCCACTGAATGGCCCAGCCAGAGAGAGAAAGTCACAGTGAAGGGGGGAGAGAGAGAGAGAGAGAAGGAGAGAAAGAGAGTGTGAGAGAGAGACAGACAGAGAGAGAAAAACAATGAAAAGAAGGAAAGAACAAATCACCCTCTTTTCCTCACCTCTGTTCAACACCAATTCATTTCTTGTCATCCTCTGTTATCATCTATCCATCCCTCCCCCCTCCTTCCCTACCCTATCTCTCTCTCTCTCCCTCTCTTTCTCTCTCTCTCTCTCCATCCCTCCCTCCATCTCCTACCGTCTCTTTCTGCCTCTCTCTCTCTCTCTTGCCGTCTCTCTCTCCGGATCTTTCCAGTAATGTCAGTGTGATTTCTGTCAACACTGGTGCAGCAGAAGCAGCTTCTTTTCCTTGGCAGACTGTATCCATATATATATATATATACTGTATAGACCTCCATATAGCCTGCTCCTCCTGAGTCAGACATTATTATCTACAAATAAGATAGAGTGCATCATAAACAGAGATACTGAATAAACCAGATAAAACATTATTGAGTATTATTGCAGTCATCCCTACAGCAGAGACGGTTGATGAAAGCGAGACCATTCATTAGGAGCTCCTTCCTGTTTCCATATGACGTTGGGTTCGAAGCTGACACGCCCCTTTAGGAGACCGGTAGTAGACAGACCTTCGTTAAACCCAATGTGGAGTTCGTGGGATTTTACTAGATTTCTCCAATAAACTAAATTCCCTTATTTGAGGAAGGGCTTTGGACATTTTTATACCCCTAGTCACAATGAGCAGGTAATTGTTATCAGAACTAGCCTATAGATGAGAAATGTAAGTTAACTTAATGGAAGAAAACGAACTTTATTTAAGCCTAGGCAGCTAGAAAAGTGCCCTGCTGTCTGATAACAAGCTGGCTAAAAAGCTAGCGATAGCCACAATAAAGTTGTTAAATTTACAAATCACACTCTCAATAAAATGTCACCTTCCTAGACAACATTACTGATGCCAGGTAAATGAAAATGTCCATGTCAAGTTCGTTTGTAGCAATATAGAAATTTAACCGAGGTTCTCAGGTGCTAGCAAGCTAGCGATATTCTAGCCATGTTCTCATAGTAACCCAGGCAAAAACGGTTGGCATGTTAACGTTAGCTAGCTTGCTAGCTCGATTAATACATAAAATGAATTATTTACCCCGTGCCTGAAAATGTACTGA
>JAODXP020000023.1:4667988-4675488 GCA_027497455.2 Sardinella longiceps | reverse complement strand
TGTGGACACAGGTACAGGTTCCTACAATACGATAACAGCAATGCAACCAGCCAGAACAATAACCGTAATTTTGACAGCCAATCCAATAATGCCTCCACTCGATAAAGCTGTCTTTTGACCTACGGTCCAGCACGAAACCAGCAAAAAAAAAAAAAAGAAAAAAAGAAAGAAAGAAAGAAAAAATAATAATGGGGTACATCGGCCTGCCAAGCATCTTGTGCCAGCTCAGGTATTTCTGCAGAAGCAGTGGAGCTGGCAAAGACAAGCAAAGGCGCCATGTTGACAGACCCACAGGAGGGTGAGGGAGTGAGCAGGATGTGAGCCTTCATCTACCGCATGCCCTGGAGGAGGCCTGGTACTGTCTATCTATCTCTGACTGTGTGTGTGTGTGTGTGTGTGTGTGTGTGTGTGTGTGTGTGTGTGTGTGTGTGTGAATAGGTATGTGTGTGTGAGTAGGTGTTTGTGTGTGTCTGTTTGTGCATGGGCAGGTGTGTGTGTGTGTGTGTGTGTGTGTGTGTGTGTGTGTGTGTGTGTGTGTGTGTGTGTAAGGGGCAGCACCCTGACGGCCCCTGTCCTAACACGGGGGACTCCGGGGGCCTGGGGGGCTGGGAGGGTTGGCGGGGCAGTGACAGCTGTACACCACAGGGGTGAGTGGGCAAAAGGGAGGACAAGAGATGTCACAGGCCCCCAGCAGGAACTCACTGACACTGCCTCACTGCATCACTACACTGTCAAGAGAGAGAGAGAGAGAGAGAGAGAGAGAGAGAGAGAGAGAGAGAGAGAGAGAGAGAAGAAGAAGGCGACGGGGGGATGGCAAGAGCAAGATAGTGAGAAAGAAAGAAAATGTGAGAAACAGAGTGAGAAGGAAGGATGGAGTGAGTGAGAGAGCTAGACAGATGTAGGAAAGAATGAGAGAGGAAGATGGAGGGAGAGTGTGAAGTGAAGGAGGGAGACAGAGAGGATGGAAGGATGGATAGAGAGATGGAGGGATAGAGAGAGTAGGAGTGGGATAAAGGAAGAGAGAAAATGTGGAATAGAGAATAGAAGATATAGCAGACTGTGAGGCTTGTGTGGAGGAATGAGAAGAAATGGAAAAGAGGAGAGAGATAGAAAGATATGGAGATAGTTACGAAAAGATGAAGATGGAAAGACAGTCTTACGATATTCCCATTTGAAACTCATAATGAGATGACTGCACTGGCCCATGCCAGACACACTGAAGATATTCATATATCTACTAATAGTGAAATGAATGCCTAACCCTCCCTGGCAGAATAATGATACAATATCTGTCCGAGTAATTATCTCTTAAAAAATAAAATCTGACAGTTGAGACATCGGCTATTAGACCAAAAAAAAAAAGAGCTTATTATTCAAGACTGCCTCTCGAATCAGACGCTCACAATGCCACTACCCAAGTTACTTCTTCGACTGCCAAGGACAAAGATGAAGCCCGAAAACAATAAGCGATAAAAAGAAAACAACAGCAAAAAAAGAAAGAAAAGAAAAAAAAACACCCAAACATCTTTCAACAGAAAGATAAGACTTATGAGAAACAAAAGCCTTACCTTGATCCAACGGAAATTAAGCCACCAAAAGAAAATCAATGCCGAAACCACGGGAAGTTGTTTCTGCACTAAATGATAGAGTGTCGTCTTTCCCCCCAAACACCACGAAAAAACAAAACAAGATTGAACAGAAAGGCTCATTTCTGTAACATAGCTCCCCTCCCCACATCAATCTACACTATAAGCGCAAACAACAGCAAACAGCCGCTGAGTCAAAGCAAAAACAGCAAGAGAAAATACAGCAAGGTCCGTAATACGTAGTTACGTCTAATAACCGCACTTCAAAGTCCACAGATTTATACTGTAATTGCAGTTTTTGTGTACCATTAGAGGGTTCAATAAGGACGTTGTAAATAACAGCCCCATAGGTAAGGAAAGAATAACTCAAACAGAAATTGGATGGAAAAATAATAAGCAATTAAATGTGGGTTATTTTCCATGAAAACAACTTGGTCAGCAAGGAAGTTGCCCCCTTTTTGTGACTTTCGTCTCTACTCTGGAGGGAAACTCAACTCAAGTCTTTGAGTTCAAGGTTTAACTGGGTGAACAAATGCTGGCTTCTAGACTCCTGGGTGCTTAAAATTGCCTATTATTACAGGGGGTCCGTGTTGACAGCAGGCTGGGAAAACAGCCGGGAGGCCGAAGAGCGGGACTGTCGCTCCTCATAATCACACGCAGGAGAGGAGAGGAGAGGAGAGAGAGAAAGACTGAGGAGGAGGTGACAGTGTCACCCCCACCCACCCACCCACACACACACACACACACACACACACACACACACACACACACACACACACACACACACACACACACACAGACATCCTACTCTCTTCACTCCACACACCTCCTCACTTCATCCCTCTCTGCGACAAGATAGGCAGGCTGCCGGTGTGCGTGGGTGTGTGTGTGTGTGTGTGTGTGTGTGTGTGTGTGTGTGTGTGTGTGTGTGTGTGTGTGCGTGTGTGTGTGTATGTGCGTGTGTTTGCGTGTGTGTGTGTGTTTTTTTGTGTGTGTGTGTGTGTGTGTGTGTGCGTGTGTGTGTGTGTGTATGTGTGTGTGTGTGTGAGTGTGTGTGTGTGAGAGAGAGAGAGAGAGAGAGAGAAAGAGAGTGAGTAGGTGGTTGTGTGTGTGTTGGCCTTTGTGTGTGTGTGTGTGTGTGTGTGTGTGTGTGTGTGTGTGTGAGAGAGAGAGAGAGAGAGATAGTGAGAGAGAAAAAGAGAGAGTGTGGATGTATGTGTGAATGTGTGTGCGTCTATGTGTGTGTGACTGTGTGTGCAGAAGTGTGCATATGTATGTGTGTGTGTGTGTGTGTGTGTGTGTGTGTGTGTGTGTGTGTGTGTGTGTGTGTGTGAGTGTGTGTGTAAGTAAAAGAGCAAGTCTGGAGCAGGCGTCCGGGGCGAGGTTATCAGCCACCTTCACCAGCTCTATCCATCAACTCGGGCAGGAGCTCCCTCTCCCATTCTCTCTCTCTCTCTCTCTCTCTCTCTCCTTCTCTTCCTCTGCCTTTCTCTCTCTCTTTCCCTCCCTCTTTCTATCTCTCTCTCCCTGTCCCATTCTCTCCCTCTATCCTTTTCTCTCTCTCTCTTTCCCTCCCTCTTTCTGTCTCTCTCCTCATTTTTTTTCTCTCTCACTCTCTCCCTCCCTCTCCCTCTCTCCCCCTCTCTCTCCCTCTAACCTGCCGCTGCAGTGGGCCAGGGGTGCACACAGCACAGTGGAGCAGAGCAGAGCACAGCGGCCCTCCACCCCTCAAGTAGGGCTACTCAGCCCAGATGGCACGACTGAACAAGAGCCTGGCTCACCCTGGAGGAGGAGAGAGCTCACGTAAGCCTACTGTAAAGAACAAACAACACCTGACGTGCTCTCTCTTCGTCCCCCTCCAGACTCCTCTCTCTCTCTCTCTCTCTCTCTCTCTCTCTCTCTCTCTCTCTCTCTCTCTCTCACTCTCTCCCTCTTTCCCCCTGCACCTCCTCCCCTAATCTCCTCTCCTCCTCCTTTTATCTGTTCACCACCTGCCTGCCACCACTCCTCCTCTCCCTCTTCTCCTTCACTCAATCACTCCATCAGTGTTCTTATGAAAATAACACATGCTCTCTCTCTCTCTCTCTCTCTCTCTCTCTCTCTCTCTCTCTCTCTCTCTCTCTCTCTCCATAGCAAGGAGGGGCTTGTACCATAAGCACAACACAAACCAAGACAAGCTATTTCCAGGCAAATATATAAAAATATGTTACAGCATTTTCATAAATATGACAAGAACAACAGAATTCACTGACCTGATTGACTCAGAAATGAACAGCCATGCAGCCTATTTTCTTTCCTTTTTTTTTTGGTTTTGTGTTCTGTATTTTACAATAGGCCTCATAAGAATACGTTCCAACTCCATAATTGTGCGAATAAAAATAGACGGCAGCTAGGCGATTCAATCCCTGTTGTGTTTTGTGCCTGTACACACTTAATGTTAGGATTTGGGGAAGAGAAGGCTCTACAGGGACGCTCCCCAGGCTACAAGAACAGGAGCTGATTATGGAGTCAGTGACACAGTAGGTGCGTTCGCTATCTGACAGCAAGCTAGTCTCTGAGGCCACAATTTAAAAAGAGAGAGAAAAAAAGTGTGTTTCTGGAAACAAACAAAGACATTAGGCCCCCGGATAAGCACCAAGACACCTAACTTTGAGATAATTTACTGGGGAAGTCAGTCGGTACACTCTTTCTTTTCCTTTTTTACAGTTTTCTTTTCTGTGTGTGCTAAAAAAAACACCGCAATAAGGACATCAAAATCATCAATTTTGCCAAGGAACTCTTTGCTATTGTTATAAACTTTAACAATGTGATGTTTACGGGCTGAATTAATGACTACACTGGGAGAAAGAATGATCCAATTACGGCCCAGGAGGACGACTAACAAGCAAACAACGAACAAGGGCTTCATACTGAACGCACATCAGACATGAATTCAAATATAACATTTTAATTTAAACACTTCACACACTTCAAACTATGCCGAGTCTAACGAGCGAAGTTTGCTTAAACATTACAGGCATGTGGGTGAAGGGGGAATTGTTTAACAGAGCCAAATATTTGAGAGAGTGATAAATTCGAGGTTTTAATCAATGGAATATCAATCTCAAGCTTTCTACACCATTGTGAGCAGTAAAGTAGCAGAAATCATTACCTCGAGAATGGCAAAGGCGTATTTCATCAGTCTCTGTTCTAAAAATCCAATATCAAAAAGAAAGCAAGGAAAAAAAAGAAAAAAATAAGACTGTATGCGAAGCGTAAAATCTGAATCAGGTCAAAGAAAGAGAGAGAGAAAAAAAAATTAATGTACTTTTTAAAGTAACCTCCATGAATCTGGAAGCTTGTGCCTGGGTAAGGGACTGCAAAAAAAAACCCTCAAAAGCTAAAAGGCGTGGATTCCCTGACAACATCTGAGGCGAGATGCTCGCATTAAACAGCAGGAGGCAAGCCTAGATGACTGAAAGTGACGCTTACTTCTGGCTGGTTTCCTGACACCTGGAATCAAGGGCTTACAAGAGAGCCTGAGAGAGAGAGAGAGAGAGAGAGAGCGAGAGAAAGAGAGCGAGAGAGAGAGAGGCGAAGGCAAACTGCCACTGCAGTCATGATGAAGGTGCTGTGTGCCCAGTTTTTAAAAGGGCTTTCCATGTTTCAAGGTGTTCTCATCCTATAAAACCCCTGCCTGCGTAGAAAATAAAGTATCTGTCTGCGAAACGACCACATGAAAGATGTATACAGTAGTAAGCCTATGAATAGTCTCCTGCATCATGCTGTGTTAAATTTACTATTAAAGAGACTAGGCGGTTTGTTGGGCCACTGTAAGGAAATATCTGCATAACTTATTTAAAGGGTTTATTTGACTGCAGTAAATCAGCCATAACCCATAGCATTGTTAGTTCACATTATAGAGCTACTGTCAAAGATCAAGGAATACTGAGGTCCACTTCGACCCTCTCTGGCACGCTTTGACCCTCTCTGGCACCGTCACTGTACTGTAGGTATGTACAGTAAACAACATAGACCCAATTAAATGGTGAAACAGCACTAACTGATGAGGGAAAGGGAAGTTTCTTCCTGTTTCCCTGTCAGTTAGCCTTAGCTGGCAGTATACAAGTACAGTACATTGTGCCAAAAGTTGTCCTTCTTATACTGTACCTACTGACAGCCTTAGAGGAAACGTCTTAAAGAACAAGGCAATGGACTGATTGACTGACTACTGATGTTCCTTTGCTGTTTCATATCTGAATTACAACAGTAGCTTGTAAGAGAGGACTTATGAGAGCGGAAACTAGCCATTTTGGCTAGTTTGGCTAGTTGGAAACTAGCTATTTTGGCTATCCATTTTGGCTAGTTTTGGTAAAAGCTTTGTTTTCCTCCGCAATAACAGCCCTGAATACAAGGACATAGCGGTGACTGATCACTGTGCTTTCCCTCATTCCTCAGTAGTGCCAGAACTGCAGATGGTTTTCTGTTTGTCTCTGTGTAAGGTTTTGATTTATATGTGTTGGGAGGAATCTACAGGCCTAGGTGATGGGAGTACAGAATGTGGGTGACATGGTGGTGGGTTGAAGAATTGTAGCTGTGTGTATCGATGCATTTCATGTTTGTGAGGCTTGTATGGTCAGTGAAAACACATTTCCTATTTGTGGACAAATAAAAACTAACTAACTAATGTAAATAACTTCCTGTGGTTTAGCCACCGTGGCACTGCGCTGCGCGACATGTGTGTGTCTCGTCAAAAACACAGATGTCAAACTCCTGTGCCACACAGATGGCCAGGTCCTTGTGTGTCCCCTGAACAGGGGGTCCATGGCGACGGCACCTGGTTGATCTGCCAGGGTAGCGCTGCCAGGCTGCCACAGTGCCAGCAGAATGAAGCGGGCAGCACTAACAACAACAACAACAACAGCAACAACAACAACAAAAACAGGACGAAACAAAAAGGCAACACAACAAACGCACTCTAGGGCAGTGCAGCAGTGCCGTGAGGAGAATTACTGCCTAGTTCACCTGTCTTAGGGGCCGGCCATTGCTGCATTAAGTGAGATTTAGCAGGGAAGTAAACACAATAAAAGGACAAAAAGAAGCTCGTAAACATTCAGCAATATAATTTGTCTAATTACAATGTGGAGGAATTATGGGACAGCATAATGCAGCTTATTACTGTGTGCAGAGAACCGAGGGGTTAGGTCCACTCAGAGAACACAATGGCCAACTTACTAACACTATTGGGAGTGTGCGCATCCATTTTGGGCAAATATTTGTTGAAATATCTGACGTGTCCAAACAATGACAACAAGAAATGCCGGATTAGGAGTTTCAGTTATTTGCAGTAGCCTCACAAAACCAAGAGGCTGAAGATTTTACACACACACCAAAGCCACGATACACAAGAGTTTCAAACAGAGCTTGTCCATCAGCTAAAGATTTTTAAAAATAAACAACTCTCCTCCTTTTTAATCTCAATATGCTCCTCAATCATATCCAATGTCCTTGTTTTAATGATCTCTATGGTGCTCACGCCCCGTCTGGTTTTTGATTGGTCATGGATGAGACTGCCTAACAGACGTCTGAGGATAAAATCTCTGTGAGTTTGCCCAGTATATTGAGTGAGCCTGAATCACACACACACACACACACACACACACACACACACACACACAACACAAAAAAAGCTTTTGAGGACATTTCAAACGAATAAACCACTACATGCTGTCATCACATCCATATCCAAAAACACATGTCACTTTGATGGCTGACAGCCTCTCAAATTGATATCAATACTTCTCTATTTGCTCTGCCAGTCTCTCAGCAAGCTAGTCAGCACTTAAGCTTAAACTGATGTCCATTCTTCATGCTCTGTTAAGACTGCATATCACTATGCCCTCCGGCCAAAGAGCTGTGTAATATATAATGTGTA
>JAODXP020000023.1:4655488-4660488 GCA_027497455.2 Sardinella longiceps | reverse complement strand
TTTGTGAGATACCACACGAAAGGAAAAGATGCAATAACTCTTCTTAATACCATCAATCAAGAATAGTTTTACAATCTTTGCATGCTCAGGAGGTGGTATAAGGGGAGATTTGCACAGATTTCAAAGGGTCTAGAGGAAGGAGGAAGCCATAAAATGTCCTGTGAACACCAAGTGATTAGCCCAAACTAACCCAACAACAGAGTAAAAACTGAATACATGCATACAAATATTGCCAGCAATCAATTTTGACTGCTGACAGAATTCTTAAAGGAGAGGCCACACCAGATTGTTTATGTGAATATTATAGGGCTTTTTTGGGAGAAAACTGACTGATTATGCTATAGAGGAAGAGTCCGTTGAGTTAATCTATCTTGTGGGAGATACTTTTGAAAGCATGGAATGAAATTTTATAATTTCAAATAAAATGAATTATGTATCTAACAAGAATTGTATGCCTTATTAATTTGCTATGTTTCCAACCAGAAAAAAATAGTGTCTACAAGACAAAACAAGGAAATCAGAGTCTAAATCCAAACCAATCCAAAATACAGTACATTACTGTACGTATTATATGGCTACTAAACTCGATAACGCAAAGCATTATGGGTAAACAGTCTGACCGGATGAATTTAACATGAGAGGTTGGAGGTGGAGAAAGCTGCAGGGACCTGTTATCAGGCATTGGTTTGGCATATCTAAGGAGAGAGAGAGAGAGAGAGAGAGAGAGAGAGAGAGAGAGAGAGAGAGAGAGAGAGAGAGAGAGAGAGAATATCAGTGCAGTGTGGAGGGCATTGGGGAGTTGTGACCGGGCACTCATGTGTCATATTTGGTCTGAGTAGGGAAGACATGGGTAGAGGGAGATAGTTGGATCAGCAGGATGCCGTGCCTGTCTCAATGGCAGGTGTATGTGAGTTTTAACCTGCGTCTGTGTGTGTGTGTGTGTGTGTGTGTGTGTGTGTGTGTGTGTGTGTGTGTGTGTGTGTGTGTGTGTGTGTGTGTGTGTGTGTGTGTCCATCAGCTGCTGAGTTTGGAGCGCTGAGGGAACATCTCTTGCTGAGAGCAATCTGCACTTGTTCTCTCCCTCTCTCTCTCTCTCTCTCTCTCTCTCTCTCTTTCTATCTCTACCTTACTGTGCCTCTCCAGTCCTCCGCTCTCATCTCCCAGCACCCTCCTCCCTGCCCCCCTGCCCCACACACACACACACACACTCACACACTCTCTCTCTCTCCTCTCCTCTCTATGGTAATTTGTTAAACACAGACCTCCGCTAGCTTCTCCCTTGCTTCAGCAAACCGTCTCTGCACGATCAGGCCTTGTCTCCCTCTCTCCCTTTACCCCCCTCCCTCCCTCCCTCTCTCTCTCCCTCTCTCTGTCTCTCTACCTCTTTCATCTTCACCCTGGCATCGCCTCCACTCTTCCTTCAACCTTAAACCTCTCGTCTGTCGTCCGTTTCAGCAGGGACAAGGAGCCATGCCAGACCAGCGAGAGAGAGAGAGAGAGAGAGAGAGAGAGAGAGAGAGAGAGAGAGAGAGAGAGAGAGAGAGAGAGAGAGAGACAACAAGGAAGGTAGGGAGAGAGGGAGAGAGTGATTGGGAAGAGAACAGAGAGAGGGATGATGAGGTCTGAGAGACAAATAAATTAAAAAAAAAAGACAGGGAAGAAGAAGAAGAAGAAGCAGATAAACAAACAGCGGCAGCAACAGACCTGCTCCTCTCTGCCCTTCCTTTCAACCAGTATCCCCAGTGCCAGTCCATCACCACCACCTCCATTACCCCCCCACCCCATCACCACCTCACTGCCCCCTCACACACACACACCCCCCTCCCTGCCCCCCTCCCCTATGCTCTGATTCCTCTCGCAGCACTAAGCTGTTATGACAACTTCATCCCTCTGCCCCTGTCTGCTGTTGTTCGGGGGTTTGGGGCTTGTTCACTGAGGGCTGGCAGCTAGCAGCTAATAGCCTTTAATATTAGGCTACAACATCAAGCAGACAGAGAGGGTCTGTTTGGACTTTAGTTTCTTTCTCTTTCCATCTGCGAGGCTGAGATGTCTAATAGGATGGATGAACTGTTGGTTGACGTGCATTGAGAGTTTCAATGGAGCCTATAGTGCCATGGCTTTGCAGGCTGACCCGATAAATGTTTTTTTTCTTTTTCTTTTTCTTCCTCTTCTTTTTTCTTCTATTTCGATATTCCAGAGAATAGAGTTTATAAGCACTGAGATCCTGTTTTGCACCCTGGGCAGTACATCACAGACATAAAGCTTCTGGATATAAATATAACAGTATGTGGACAGAATATAATCTCTCTCTCTCTCTCTCTCTCTCTCTCTCTCTCTCTCTCTCTCTCTCTCTCTCTCGCTCTCTCTCTCTCCTGCTCTCTCTTCTTAAACTTCCTCTCTCTTTCATCTCTGGCCAATCCTACAGTCCATTATTATCACATCCTCCTCACCACTTTCACTCCTCCTCTTCATCATTTCCTCAATCCTTCTTTTCTTCCCCTTTAATATTCTGCAGCTCTCTCTCTCTCTCTCTCTCTCTCTCTCTCTCTCTCTGCCCATCCCACCAGTCTTCCCCTCTGCTTGTGTTCTTCCGTTGTGCATCACTGGGGGTCGTCATGACAACGTCACCCTGACAACCAGCCCTCCTCCTCCCAAGGTTCCACTCATTTGCATTTGATTTGCATGTTGTCACAGCAACGAGCGGCATTTGACTTTGCTGATAAAGAGGCCGGTCGAAGCCAGACCAAGCGCCAACTTCAATTAACCCATGAAGGTGTGATTTCTAACGCCTTCCAGCTGGACACAACATCCTCTCTCTCTCTCTCTCTCTCTCTCTCTCTCTCTCTCTCTCTCTCTCTCTCTATCCCTTTTCGTCATGAGAAGTCCTTCGTCTGAGAACCTCTGCCCGCTACTTTACTGTTTTCCTTTTTTCCGTGACTCAGTGGGTCCAATCTGCCTGGAATGATTGCCTCCAGATCCCTCCGACCTGCCTATTTTCTTTTTCCCCCACTGTATATCTTAGCACTTTTCCCGACCGACATACACACTTCCATTTCATCCTTTGGCTCCTTGAGTAGCTCTCTCTCTCTCTCTCTCTCTCTGTAAATCCATTCCCCTCTCTTTCTCTCTCTCTCTCTCTCTTTCTCTTTCCCCCTCTCATCCTCTTTAGACGTCCTCTCAGAAGGTTTTGGCGTGAAACGAAGCGGCATTCAGCCCTGACACCCCAAACTCTTAGTGTAGCCTCTGCAAAATGACTATCCTCCACTCTCAAGAGGGGCAAAGTCAATACACGCATCATTTGAATTCCTTTTTCCAGGGAGACACACACACACACACACACACACACACACACACTAAGAAACAAAACAAAAACCTCTAAATACTACCTCAGCTATCAAGTAGCTGGAAAATTAAACTTTTCTAGGTAAGCTTCGTGTCCTCATAATTTGGCTAATAAAGCCACCGAAAATTTTATTTATTTATGCTTTTGTTTGTTTTGCTGGGGTTTCAATTAATCACACTTCCAATAAACATGATTAGCACCCATAATTTCTTGATGTTTTTCATTTGTTTTTTTTGTTTGTTTTTTTTGGCCCCCCTTCGTGAAACGATTTCACACCGAAATGCACAGCGGAAAATGCTGTCCTTCAACTGTGAGAAGAATCATCGAGTGGAAAAGCTTTGGGTGAAGTATGTGAACGAGCACCATGGTTTGCCATTACCATGAGCTTCCTCTTATCGTGCAGAGTTTATCCAAGCTGATCCAAGAGCAGTCAGTGGCATACATGATCTCATTGGCTATGCACCAATAAAAGGCAGATCTGGTCTCATTCATGAGGGACACACACAACACAAGTAGAATGCTAAACAGCACGAAACCTGGCACCTGCACACAGCTTTATCCGGTTATTAATATCTGCTCTTATGTGTAGGTGGTATGCCACTTTGTGTCTTTGTTTGTGTGTGTGTGTGTGTGTGTGTGTGTGTGTGTGTGTGTGTGTGTGTTGTTTGTGTGTGTATGTGTGTGTGTGTGTGTGTGTGTGTGTGTGTGTGTGTGTGTGTGTGTGTGTGTGTGTGTGTGTGTGTGTGTGTGTGTATGTGTCTGTGTGTCTATGTGTGTGTGTGTGTGTGTGCGTGCGTGCGTGCGTGCGTGTGTGTGTGTGTGTGCATGCATGTGCCTGCTGTGTGCGTCACCATCACTACTCCATGGCTTCCATTTGACATTTGAAAACACAGACAGAGGGAGCTTTATGAAAACAGACAAGCAGAGTCAGCCAGCCAGTGCATGAGAGAGAGAGAGAGAGACAGAGAGAGAGAGAGAGAGAGAGAGAGACTCTCACCCTCATTGATCTCAAATGAGGCAAATGAGACAGGCGGATTGAGAGAGTGGGTCGAACCACTGAGAGCAGCAGTAGCAGCACAAAAAGATGAATGTACTCTGAGATGATTTCAAAGAAACAAAGAAAAATGTGTGTAAGATAAAGAAGTCTAAAGATTTTGGGGGGAAAACAGTCAAATGAAACATGAAAGCAAAGTGAATTTTCAAGTGAGTGTGTGTGTGTGTGTGTGTGAGTGTGTGTGTGCGCGTGTGTTTAGGGAGGGATGGCCAACAGTCAGGGAAAAAATGGATCGATGCACAACCCACTTGGGCGTGGGCTTGTGGTCTCATGAAATGACATCCTCAATATTGTGGTTGTGTCCAGCGCTAACCTCCGATGACAGCAAATATGACCAGAGAAAACTGTCTTGTGCAATTACCTCCATGCTACGCATGGAATCCCATGGTCACCACGGATACGATACACACTGGACCGCTCAACTAGAGATGAGTCACTCAAGACAATGGAGGAACTGATACAAGTGAGAAAGATAGATATAATATTTAATAGATATAATATATCTCTATCTATATCTGTATATGTATATGTAGAGAGACAGATGGATAGACAAGGAAAGAAAGGGAAAGAAAGAAAGAAAGAAAGAAAGAAAGAAAGAAAGAA
>JAODXP020000023.1:4632988-4645488 GCA_027497455.2 Sardinella longiceps | reverse complement strand
CTCTGCTATCTATCATTCTTCAAACGCCTGAGCCATCATCCTCCCCTCCTCCTCCTCCTCCTCCTCCTCCAGTAAAGAGCAGTTCAAATCATAAGGTCATTCCCTTAATGGGAAACAACATTCTGCTGCTGCTGGAATAGGGTGGGCATATAGACGTATGCAGAATTATGCATCAACTTTCAAACACACACACACACACACACACACACACACACACACACACACACACACACACACACACACACACACACACACAGACAAACCATAACGTTGCATATGGAAATGAATTCTTAAGTATTGTACGCAGCATGAAAACAAACAGTAAACAAAGCACTCACTCAAAATCATAAAATCATCAACAGAGTGAAAAGCACCCACATCAAAATGACACACACACACACACACACACACACACACACACACACACACACACACACACACACACACACACACACACACACACACACACACACACACACACACACACACCATCCATCACACACACACACACACACACACACACACACACACACACACACACACACACACACACACACACACGCATTAGCAGATACAGATCAACACATAAAACATACGGTAATATTGTGGTGAATGAATGTTTTTACAGGAGGATGTGCCAGATTGAGAGAGAGAAAGAGCACTAGAGTGGGAACATCATTTGCATTAATTCATTACTCTGTTTATGGGCATTTCACTTATGAGTTGTTATTCTCTGTGTGTGTGTGTGTGTGTGTGTGTGTGTGTGTGTGTGTGTGTGTGTGTGTGTGTGAGAGAGAGAGAGAGAGAGAGAGAGAGAGAGAGAGAGAGAGAGAGAGAGAGAGAGAGAGAGAGAGTGTGTGTGTGTGTGTGTGTGTGTCTCTCTCTGTCAGCTCCATTAGCCAGTTGGCACGTATCCGTCACTCTCTGTCCCAGATCTCTCCAATTCTCATTCAAATCAGTCTGTGTCATTCCACTGACACACACACACACACACACACACACACACACACACACACACACACACACACACACACACACACACACACACACACACACACGTGACCACAGGCGGGACACTGGACCTAGTGTGTCGATGAGAGACAAGAGACAACAGCAATTTAAAAAAAAGAAAGCAAACAACAACAAAAAAAAACTCTTCCCACTCTTCCCTGCCCCCTGTCAATCATCAAGTTGTGTTTGTCCGGCCAGCTTCTCTGACCTTATTCTGTCTATGAGAAAGTGTGTTTGTGTGTGTAAGTGTCTGTGTGTGTGGTGTGTGTGTGTGTGTGTGTGTGTGTGTGTGTGTGTGTGTGTGCATGTATATGTATGTGTGTGTGTGTCTGTCTGTCTGTCTGTCTGTCTCTTTCCTTGTCTTTCTGTGAGTGTGCGTGTGTGTGTGTGTGTGTGTGTGTGTGTGTGTGTGTGTGTCTGTATGTCTGCAACTCTATGAGGTTGTTTGTGTGGTCATCGCCACGTATCTCACTACCCACAATCCCCGGCTGTGTCTCTCATGGGCTGATTAGCGCAGGCAGGGTGACTGGGCGTTGTGTATGTGTGTGTGTGTGTGTGTGTGTGTGTGTGTGTGTGTGTGTGTGTGTGTGTGTGTGTTTACAGGGTGACTGGGCGTGTCGGTACACTATCTGTGTCCGAATGCACGATCTGTGTCCCGAACGTATAGCCTATGGCAACGTTCTGTTATTTAAAGTAAACAAAGCAACGAGAACGCAGCACTGGAAACTGTTTCAGCTCGCGCACATGGACCTTCAAACTTCTCATGTCGCATAAATTACCAGTTTATGCCTGGTTTTTTGGTTTTATAATTGTGTAGTAAAAATAATGTTGAGCGAATTGTGGTAAACTACCAACTAATACAAAAACTAATTCGTGAATTAAGATGTAATTTAACGCCAACAGCAGAGGCTATCTGTTAAGGTAGCACATTGAAAATGACAGGCAATTGCTAGGTTAGCTGCGAAATTTCGCTAGTATTTTACAGCACGCATTTAAACTCGTCCACGCAGCAGGTGAACACGAACCAATACGTTGCTCTACTTTGGCCTTCTTATAAACTTACCTGCTTCTAACTTCATCATTTAAAGGCGTTGCAGCGGCACTTTAAGTCCAAATACATCACTTAGCACGGTGTCAATCTTTTTACACTATGCTCAAGTAACAACAGCAACACAAAATGCCAGTCCATAATGATGTTACTATGTAAATAAAGAGCAGTAGTATATTCAATTATTTTTTATATTTTATAAAAAAAATATCTGTCAACAGTACAAGTAATAAAATAACAAAAGAATCAACTCATTTGACGTGGTCATGGGGCATGCAAATACCTTGAAATATCGTAGCTACTTGGTTACTGTGTTAGCTACTTAGAAAATTGCTCTTTTATTTGCTTCAGTCCCCCACCTTTCTTGTCCTGGTTCCTCCTGCATCGAGGGGCACGTTGCTTCATTTACCTCAATCCCCAGAGCTACGGCTCCAGTACTTCGCTTCTACTTTCTTCACAATCTCCCCTGCACAATAGCACTGGGAAGTATAACTGAGACAGGGGAAGCCAGTTATATATTTTTTGTAAACTTTTAATTTTTTTATTTGGATTTTCCATCAACATACATTGATACACAAAAAGTAAACAAAATCAATTACAGAAAAGAAAAAGGACCAAAAAAATACAGCTTGTCCTTCCATTCAGTCCTAGTGCAGCAATTTTATATTATTTTAGTTGCCCTTACTAAATTTACTAGTGGAGTCCACCTCACCCCTTATATAGAAATTCCATTTCTCCCATTTCCCTTCAAACTGCACCTCCCTCATTCTCAATGTGTGAACCTCTCCATATCATAAATCTCATCTACAATGTTCAGCCATTGGTCTTTATTTGGGGGATCTACTTTGTGATTGCCTTCCTGCTCGCCACAAGTAATATTTTCACCAAGTATTTATCTTCTCCTTGTATCTCCTCTTGTGGAATGTTTCCCAAATATAATATCAAACCAGTATTTGGTACCTCATATTCCTGTATCTCCTTCAGCACCCTCCCATTACATTTCCAAAACACGTGTATGGTCTGCCTCCGCTTGACCACATAACCTGCAACATGATTTCTGATTCGGCATGTATTTTCCTTTAATCATTGGTGTTATGAAAAACCTTATAATGTTCTTCCACACAAATTCTCGCCATATCCTGAGAGACTGTGTTAACAAAGTAATGCATATGTACAAAAGTATCACTAAAGGGATTTTTTTTTTTTTTTTATGAGAAAGACCCACTAGCACCAACTGTGTTCAAGCAGTGTTGATATTACAGTGAAGTTAAGCCTGTGGAAACACTGTAATTATACAGGCCTAAATACTAACATAACACAAACAAGTAGGGCAGTGAAGGCGAAGGCAGTCTCCAGCTGACAGTCTCGTGCGGGTCTCACTGCGGATCAATACAGGCACTCCAGACCAGTTCGACACACGCACTACCTGTGGTCAAAGCCTGGAGAACACAACACAACATCTCTAGGAGATCACAGGCTTTGAGCATACTTGCTTATTTGTGCAGCATGGTACAATCCAAGATGGGCAAGCTGTCTTAAGGTCAAAGCCACATTCGTAGTCGGGATGTCCCTAACTATGGCCTCAGCTGTTGTGCATCCAAAAACGCAGCAGTTCACACCATCTCTCTGTATCCACTGAGGTGGAAAATCACACATGAGTCACAGACATATCAAACATGGTGAATTGGTTACATACTGCCATTCTGACATACTGCCATCCATAGTATCCATAGTTATGATGAACCCAACAGTATCATTGTGCCGACAACATACCTTGATCACCAATATTTATCTCAGAGGGACAGTCACACAAATCAATAACTTCCTCAACATCAGAAGTGAAGTCTGTCACTCTAGAAGATGCTGCACTGACCAGCACTTTCTACACCTGAGGTCTGATCCTCCACCACTGGGCTACTGCTCAAAACAGTGACTTCTACATCACGAGACAAATTGTCTGCCTCTAGGGTAGGAACACATTGCACAGTTACTTATACATCTTCAGAAGACTCACTAGTATAACCCCCTTCTAAGAGGTTAAATAAACCCAGCACAGTAAAGGCTACTTAGCCAGCCGTAGTCCTCCTGTATCACTAGCAGCAGGCAGCAAGAGGTAGCAAACTAACCACAAGCAGAGAAAGGTCCAGTGGTTGTTGTTGTTGCTGCTGCTGTCCTCCGGTGGGCACACGGAGGAAACAAGCCGAGTTCATCGGGGAAACTGGGAGATCACAGGAGTTATTAGTGGATGCAGCAAACAGCTATCTGAAACGTCTGGCTAGTTAGCAAACGCTGCAGCTAAACCAGTGGACAGAAATAAACAAACAAAAGCTTAATATGACCAACAAATGTCTATACTCCTAGTGCAATGCTATGCCTACTACACTGTATAACAGTATGTCAGGAAAAGTGAAAATATTTAATCTAAATGTAATTATGATATTAAAATTAAGGGGCATTAAAGTTTTAACAAGAACATTAATTGTATTTTAAACACAGTACACAGTAATTACTTTCACAGGTCCTTACACTAGCATCCACAACCTGATTCTGTTGCCTCAGATAAGACTTCAGATGCTGAGTGTTGACTTTCTGACATTTCTTGGAAAGGCCCTCTACATTAACCAAAGTTGCTATTCCTTTGATTGTCAGAGACTCTCTGAAAGAGCCAGTCCAGTACACTTTCAACCTACTGAGCTACTAAAACCTCTTCGCCTTCCCTGATATTGAAGTGCTTAATTTTCCGCTTCTGTTTCCTTTTCTGTAGCCTTTCTGTTTCCCTTGAGCTATTTTAATATTCTCCTGAACTTTATCGTGGATGTCTGCAAGTAAGTCTGCTCTCCTTTGCAGAATTCCCTCGCCGTCATCAATCTGTCATTAACAGCTCGATCAGCCTTATTGTGAGGGTGCACCCCGTAAAGAGCAAAGTACGAGCTCACCTTTGTAGACCACTGATTTGAGGTATTAATTGAATGGACCGCTAACTGCAGGTATTTGTTCCAATCATTTCCCTCGGGCTTGCAGTATTTTGCAAGGATGCTCAATGTTCTGATTGATGCGTTGATCTTGACCGATAGACGTAAGCGGAAGTCACAGCATGTTTTACCCCAAAGGCCTTCAGAAATGGATCATTTATCTGTAGAGAAACAACATAAATAGACAGAGCACATGTTTATCGTTTGTGCAACAGTGATCACAGTCCTAGTATGCTGTAATGATACAGACATATTCAAATACATATTCGAAAGAAAAACTTACCCCATTTACAAACTCCCTGCCTCGGTCAGTTTGTTATCATCTTTTGGCTCCTCCCTTTTCCAAAAGAGTTTCTGTGACCTTTGAAGCCACTTCTGGTCTAGGTCTGGTCAGGCCAGGCCATCACCCACTTAGTGAACAAATCATTGTGAGGATGTGCGTGTAATTTGTGCTGGTGTCTGCTAGAGGCCCAACAATATCAACGCCTAGAACTTGCCAGGGACCCTCAACCTTGATTTGATGCATTGTAGGTACTACTATTTTCATATTGTGTCTTAACACCACCATCCTTCTCTCTGTCCTCGGCTCTGTTCAGACACTTCTCATCTTCATCCCCTTCAGCCAGAAGCTTCAGGTTATTGTCTTCCTCTGAGCCTATCCCTTCATGGTCCAACATGCTTGTAGAAGTCATGGAGTTGATCAGTTGTCCACTGGGTCCTCCCCTCTCACTCCACCAGCTGCATATCTTCTCATCCTCCACCTAAAATCATGCAAGAAAAAAACAGAGATGTTCACAAGTAATTTTAGTCTCAAGTCTCAAGTCTTCGAACTCAAGTCCAGCGTTCACTTCTTCTCCCCTTTTCTCCCCACTTCTCCCTATCTTTCATATATGGGAGACCTTAAAGATGAAGAAAAACATGGTTGGGTTTAGTTCTACCATGGGTAGGGGTCTCTCAAAATTTTGGGCCCACTGTCACTAGCCTAATAACTTTATCGGCCCCCCAAAAAGCATATCACTCGACCCCTAATATAAAGTACACATACTTGCTTACTTACTTACTTGCAATTAGGCTTAGCCTGGGCGAAAACGACTGTTGACTATGTCATACAGTCTGGCCCAACGCAATTGAAATAGGTTTCCGTTTGGATATGACGTATTTCTTCGCCTGGCTCTCACGCCTACAACTTTCGCTTTCAGTATTAACAGCATTATCGCAAGTTCTGATCTATTTTGACATCGTAGTGGCAATAAATCCTCAAGATCATGGATGCTAATGTCATGTACCAATTTTGTGAATGTAATTTGAAAGTGGGGGAGAGAATAACAAACGCGTCCCTATCCTGTAGGACTACAAAATTTTGAGACATCGCTCTAAACTATGTGCTGATTGGCTAAACCGTAGAGTAACCGAGGGAAAGGCGGGAAGGGGGGTTTATTCCAGACTACGTGCGGAGATAAATGTTTAGCGGAGGTACGTAGGATGGCATAGCCAGGCTAAATTAGGCTACCCACAATCGCCTGTTTAAGCTATTGTTATGATGCTGCTCCCTGCGCAAAAGCTTAGTTGACAGGTGTTTTTGTCCTGCAACAGGCACACTTAGGCAATAGACTCGACTACACTAAACGCAAATGCTTCACTTCTTCCCAACTTCTGCAAGGGATTTACAGTAATATGAATTGAATATGAATTGAATAGTCTTATGAGGGAGGATGTTTAGGCAATTATCCTAATGTTTTTAAATGACCATTTCTTTTCTTTTTTTCCATTTTGAAGGGGAAAGTTTTTGCCAAAATGAGTAATGGCCTATCCCAAATAGCTTCCTGTCCCAAGTCTGAAGTCTCAAGAATGAGCGACTTAAGTAAGACTCAATTCCCCATCTCTGGACAAAAAACACAGATCATTCAATGGGTAGAAATTAAAATGAAGCACTAATATTAGGCTATTTTTGCAATTACATAAGTTAGCACTGCTCTTACAGACATGTGCACCTGCACCAAGTTCTGTGGTTGCCCACACACACTTACCCAGCTCAGGATGAAAGGAGATCCCACTTGTCCTTTGCTTCTACACCATTCTCATTCTCTTACTCTTCACCGATCAACTTCCGATTCATGTTGTCATTTTCTTCTAAATCCATCCCATCATGGTTGATGAGGTTTGTAGATGTTGATCTGCAGTTTGCCGCTTCCAGCCGACTCAATCAGCCGTGCAAAGCCTTAGGCTACTCTCCTCTCTCTCCATCTAAGCTAATGAACAGTTAAAAAGGAAGCCTAATGTTTATTTTCAAGTTGGGGTTTTTAGGGATATACATCACAGCAACATCAGATGAATCACCACAAACCATGGTATATTTCACCAAAGGCATGCAACATTGCTGGGCAGGCAGATGGAGAAACAGCCTATATGATGGTCTAATGAAGTTTTGAGTTGAGTTGAACTTATAAATAAACTACTTCTTACAATGTAACAGCTTGAAAAACAATGCCAATATATGAAATGATTTTTAGTATTAGCAGGAAATATGACAATGTTATACAATTATACATCAAAAACAACAGACAATGTTTTTAGCTTAGGCTACTTTAACATTTGTCATTGCCACTCTACCAAGTTCGTTTGAAAAATAGCTAGGTAGCAAGCTAAACAACTTGGCTAGAAATATCTGCAAACTATGCAACATAGTTCAACAAAATAATAGATTTATTGGACAATGCCTTGTGTATTATATAAATATGGCATAAAAACTTTTAGGTTACATGAAACAAGCAACGAAACTTGGGTGACAGTGCAGTAGCTGCATGCAGCTAGAACTAGCAGCTAACTTTACATGCTCCAAAAATAACATTATCTGACTGGCTCTTTCAATCAAAACGGAAGAAGCACCCCAAATACCCACAATGGAACTTGTCTAATCTTGTTTGACATTTAGTAACACCCCTCAAAACATCGAAAATATTCATATTTCATCAAAGTTTTCAGATCGCTAATATCAGCTGCTGCATCAAACACAAACCTGACCTGACCCAAGACCTAACTTCTTTCCTGGTACACTTACTGGTTCAAAAACACGAAAATACAGTGAAATTGAGGCTATAACTTGGATAAAAGATAACATGATAAGCCTTTCTTACCTGATTTGATCCACCAGTTGTTCTTGTCTTGAAGGTTAATAAGAACGATGTATCCCGATCCTGCTCTTTCTACTAGTGTTTTCTCTTTGGGTAACGTTAGTGACAGAAATTCGCGCCGAAGATGCCTTAACCAATCAAGGAAAAGAAATACATTGCTATTATGATGGAGATATTAGACTGAATGCCGTCGGTACTCAAATACACCTCGCAAATAGACAAGGAGTGAGTATTAATTGAAACAACATGCTTACGCATACACTGGCGACGGCTCCTGACAAAGGACCCAATAATAGAACGCGTTGCCTAGATGCTTTATTTATTATAGAATGTCTGTTTTGTTTGTTTTAGAACGGCTATTGTCATAATGGGGAAACTAATCATGCATTCGAAACAGTTTCCGTTGTTATGTTTGTTGTTATGTTTACTTGAACAAACAGAACGAAGACACAGATCGTGCATTCGGACACAGATAGTGTACCGACAGGGCGTCCTGTTGGCCGGCGCTTGGCCAAGGCTTTGGCTGATGTTTATTTGCGTCGCAGGGCGCAGATGTGAGGAGGCTGGCTCAGGCACCATTGGCCCCAGGCACACACACACACACACACACACACACACACACACACACACACACACACACACACACACACACACACACACACTCACACACACACACACACACACACACACACACACACACACACACACACACACACACACACACACAGATGTGAGAGGGCTGGCTGGCTCCAACGCTATTGGCCACAGACACACACACATAGAGACAGACATGCTGACCTTGTCTTTCAGCTGCACCAGCGCCAGCTCCCGTGTGTATTTTAATGAAAAAGTAAACACACACACAGACACAGCACACACACACACACACACACACACACACACACACACACACACACATACAAACACTCACACATACACACACACACATACAAACACACATACACACATACACATGCAATAATAGTATATCTACACACAACCATATTGTCATGAACACACAAGGACATGATCTCATATCGCTATTTGTGGATACGTACTTTAAACACACACACACACACACACACACACACACACACACACACACACACACACACACACACACACACACACACACACTCACAAAATCTATTCATCCTATTTTCTCCTTTCAAAAAGAGTAATGCGACCAAAATCTTTCATTTCAAACACCTTTCCACCTTCCTACATTAATTCACACTCACACACACATACACAGACACACACACACACACTCACACACACACACACACCATCCTCATTCTTTTGTTGGCTCAGTAGCAACAGCTCCTCTCCGATTTCATTTCTCCGTGCTGCTTCCCTGCTGCTTTTGTGGGTGCCGTAGTGACAACACTGACCAAGGGGAACAGGACACGCTGTGCACATTAATCATCACGCGCACACACACACACACACACACACACACACACACACACACACACACTCACACACTCACACACACTCACACACTCACACACTCACACACTCACACACACACACACACTCACACACACACACACACACACACACACACACACACACACACACACACACACACAAAGGCACACATAAACACACATACAAACTCATGTAGACACAGACAAACATGCACACACATACACACTCCATCAAAACACAAACACACAATGATCCCTGACCAAAGAGACACTAACTGTTCAGAACTGCCAAACACTGCTAAAGAAAGAGTTTGAAGGATGGAGGAGGGAGAAACAGAGAGAGAGAAAGAGACAGAGACAGAGACAGAGACAGAGGGAGAGACAGAAAGAGAGTGGGGGAAAATTAAAGAGAAGGAGAGGGAGAAAGAGAGTGAGGAAAAGGAGAAAAAAATGAAAAACAGAATGACAGTAAGGATAAGGAAGGAGTGAAACGACACGAATGCTTTACTGTAAGACAGAAGAGAAAAAGAGAAGGAGTGAATGATTATGAAATACAGCATGGAAAACAAACCTTTGCTCTTCAGCAATGAGGGGGTAGGAATCAGAATAAAGGAGAGAGAGAGAGAGAGAGAGAGAGAGAGAGAGAGAGAGAGAGAGGGAGAGAGAGAGAGAGAGAGGGAGAGAGAGAGAGAGAGAGAGAGAGAGAGAGAGAGGGAGAGAGAGAGAGAGAGGAGGGAGAGAGAGAGAGAGAGAGAGAGAGAGAGAGAGAGAGGGAGAGGAGAGAGAGAGAGAGAGAGAGAGAGAGAGAGAGAGAGAGAGAGAGAGAGAGAGAGAGAGAGAGAGAGAGAGAGAGAAAGGCAAGGATTAGAGTGAGAAAAACAGAAACAGTAGGTGACTAAGAGAAGAGAGACAAAGAGCTGATGGTGAGAGGAGGCAAATAAAAATAGAGCAAAATAAGGAGGGAGGGAGAGAGAGGGAGAACAAGAAAATGAGTGACAGAAAGAAAGAGAGAAAGAAAAGGGAGGAAAGAAAGAGGAAAAGAACACAAAAGAGGGAGGTGGGGAAAGCAGCAAAATAAGGGGGATAATAAGAAAGGAAGAAACAGAAAGAGAGAGAGAGAAAGAGAGAGAGAGAGATAAAGAAAGGGAGAGAGAGAGAGAAAGAGAGAGAGAGAGGGCAGATACACTGTAAGTAAATATGAGGCCCCTGGATAAAACAGGGTGCAGGGTGGGAGGACAGGCAGGGAAGAAGGGAAGAAGGGATGTAGGTGGAGGAAAGGAGAGTGTGATGGAAGAGAAGAAAAGATGAGGCAGACTAGTCATTACTGTCTGAGGAGCACAATCAGGGAGCACAAGATACACCAACTCACTCCGTGTGTGTGTGTGTGTGTGTGTGTGTGTGTGTGTGTGTGTGTGTGTGTGTGTGTGTGTGTGTGTGTGTGTGTGTGTGTGTGTATGCTCCAAAACACCACCAGGAATGCACCCTAACATTAACCCAGAAAGAGCTACATGAACACATTCCAAACCAACAAGTATTATCTCTCTCTACTCTCTAACACACACACACACACACACACACGTACGCACGCACGCACACACACACACACACACACACACACACACACACTCTCTCTCTGCAAGCTGCAATATATTATCAATGTGTCAAAAAGTGTGAGTCAAAGGCAGACAGATGTGTACAGTATACTGTAGCCTATTATATATATATCTATACTGTATACAGTATATATGGGCATGTGTGTGTGTGTGTGTGTGTGTGTGTGTGTGTGTGTGTGTGTGTGTGTGTGTGTGTGCGTATAAACACACACATATGCATACATGTGTTTGTACACTTCCCATCTGTCAGTAGGCTCACAGTAGGAGACACTCCAAAACAGACAGGGCAGGGCAGAGAGAGAGAGAGAGAGAGAGAGAGAGAGAGAGAGAGAGAGAGAGAGAGAGAGAGATGGAAAGGGAGCAATGGATGCACACCGAGGGAGTGAGAGAGCGAGGGAGCGAGGGATCAAAGGAGCGGAGGAGAGAGGAAGCCAGATCGAGTAGATCCTCGGCGCGGCGCGGCCCGATTAAGAGATAGAGGCGGGCCGTGCCAGTGTGGCATTGATTAATTAAAGATGCTTATCGGAAACGATACCGAATAACAGAAAGGGCCTGACAGTGATGGTGTGATGGAGAAAGATGAAGAGAGACAGAGAGAGAGAGAGAGAGAGAGAGAGAGAGAGAGAGAGAGAGAGAGAGAGAGAGAGAGAGAGAGAGAAGGTCTCTGGATGTCTGTTTTTGTATCGAACGCAGTGAGGGGGAGACTTGCCTGCAGCAAACATGCAGTCTCCCATCAACAGAGGACTAGGAAGGCCACACACCCGTACTGTACCACACACACACACACACACACACACACACACACACACACACACACACACACACACACACACACACACACACACACACACATACATGCACAGACATACACACACACACCAACATGACACACAGGCTTTCAAAGTAGTTTGTTTCCCACTTACAAGCCCCCACACTAGAGCTTGCATAGAGCAGATAGTACAGCACTTGAGCAGTCCAAAGCACTCGAACATCCAGCATTATTCACAATTATTCACACACATACACACACACACACACACACACACACACACACACACACACACACACTGCTGCACAGTAGTTCTGTCTTTTTCAGTACTTTACTCAAGGTCCTCTGTTTGCTGTAATTGTCCAGACACCCCAGTGACCCTGCAGAACCACTTGGCCAAACGCATTGTTCGCTCCAAATCAAACCTTACTGTAATACAAGTCAGTGCTTCTCAAACTTTATTGGGCCGGGGACCCCTCATGGAGACGATTTTTTTTTTTTTTTCAAGGACCCGTCTTGATTG
>JAODXP020000023.1:4600488-4605488 GCA_027497455.2 Sardinella longiceps | reverse complement strand
CCTGGGAGCAGGACAATCAAATAAGTCTATAAGAATGAAAAAAAGTCTGCTACAACCGGGATTTATTGCTCCCACAATTTTTTTTATTTTTCCGTTACGTTTCAGGTATGCACCCAAGAAGGTTGCAAGGGTTCCGGTTGTAGCGGACTTTTTTTCATTCTTATTTGCCTTCAATGGGACCTTACACGCAGCACTGACTGCAAGGCACTACCTTAACCCTAATCTTAACCCTAACCGCCTTAGCCCACCTCCTGAACCTAGATTTGGGGGGGTAGGAAGGCACCGCTGTAAGCAACAAAAGACCAAAGACCACCATGATAGATAGATAGATAGATAGATAGATAGATAGATAGATAGATAGATAGATACAACAAGACACTGGATTATAGTCTACTTCATTGTCAGCTTCTGACATCTGTTTCAGAAAACTACATTTGCTGACCTGTTAGTTGCTAACCAGGGTTGCCTTTCTCAATGCATTCTTAGCACTAAGTAGTTCTTAGCCTATGATTATACAGTACCTAGGGTTAAGTCACGCACTATCCCAGTTCACCATTGCAACTAAGTTAATTGGGAGTGGGCAGTTCCAAGGACCATGCTGGAAATAAGTATTTTACTTTGCATGTTATCCTTTGGATTAGTGTTTAATTTGTTGATCCATAAATAAATGAAATCAAAATCAAACTGCGCTAGTTAGCAACTATTAGGACACAGAACCCTGTCTGAGAGTGAAGACCAGTGACCTAGAACTAGTATTTCTAAAGAAGTAGTTTTAAAAGAAAAAGCCTTGAAGCATGGTAGCGTTTCCCCTTTTTGTTTGGGAGGCTCCATCTTTAATAACTGTGCTGGGTAAAATCCAAAACAACAGTGTTTACTGGAGGCCATGTTCCAGATTTGTGGCGCTGGGTAGCAGGTCTCACAATCTTAGCCATAAATCTTGCCCAGAGAAATATCTGCTGTACGAATGAGCAACAATAAGTCTTCGATAACGGGCGCAGGCAAAACAATGCCAGATGTGAAAAAAAGAAATAAAATGTAGCAGGGGTGGGGGGCATTTTGTGTTCTGGGAAATGCAAAGTTTTTTTTTTTTTTTTTTTTTTCATTTCAGATGACCAAAGCCAAGGACATCTAAGGGAGAACTGATGCAGGTGGGAAGCCAAACAGAATACCATTAACCTCAACAAACCGCCTTAGGGCAGTGAAGCAGCAGGATCCACAGAGACTGACTTTGCTTCCAAAACATTACTACTATACATGCATGTGTAACTAACCCTTTATAACATTTTCATGAGGATTTCTAGTTACGTAGTTAACATGTTATAAACAACCTAGTCTGGCTATTTCTATCCTACATACTGTACTTCGGCTCGATTTTCATCCCCCTCCACAACGCCGTCTGGGATTCTGGTCAATTGGCCTCGTTCACATTCGCTGTATCGAGCCTGAGCCAATCAACGAAATTTAAGAATGCAGCTTGAGAATAACATAGCCTATCATTCAAGGGCTGATCCAGTCGTTTTAAATTTAAACATCTCCAGCAAGCAATCGTTTCTCAATAGCCGAGATCCCAGACGATCGTATAAGAAGAGAAGCGTAGACTAAGAGGCTGGTTATGACCAAGTTGTAAACAACCCAGGCGAGCGTCTCACCCAGTGTGGGCACTCCAAGGCTGTGGACGGGGAGGTAAACTGCCGCTCTTGACCAGGGTCACTCCATTAAGGCAATAGGTTCCTGGAGGAGACGATCCATCCAGTGGCTTCCCCCCCGAGGATTAACGGCCTGTGCTCAGGGCCGTTGGGCATCGACCGCTGGGGTCTCAGCGTGCAGGTGGGTGCAGCTTTAGAGGGGTTTCCGCCTCATCGACCCACTGCCACGCGACCCCCCCACACACACACACACACCCTACCTCTATACCTCTACCCTGCTGAGCCAATCAAAGCCCTTAGAGACAGAGAGCTGCTGGAGTCCGGCAGAGAATCACTGTCTATTACGCACACATATACATACACACACACGCACGCACGCACACATACACTCACACACACACAAGCACACCGACAAACACTCACACACACTCACATACATATACAGTACATAAACACCACACACAAGCACACACACACACACACACACACACACACACACAAGTATGCAGACAATCATACACACACACACACACACAAACAAGCACACAGACAAACACACACACAGATACACACACACTCACATACACACATACACACACACACACACACACACACATACACACACGTGAGCACACACAAAAGCAAAAACATGTTACATCCCACCTTAAAACCTTAGCAGTGTGCACTTTGCACAGGTGTACAAAAAACCAACACACAAACATGGACAACAGCAACAAACAACCTTCCAAATGCAGTCTTTTGGACTTCAGCTGGGTGAGCAAGGGGATTGGTATTTCCATTAACCTGGTTGAAATGCAGTCTGCCCTGTTCCTCGAGCTGTGTGTCAGGTCCCTTTGGCTATTAGGCCCACAGCCCCTGGTCTGGACTGCAGTAATAGATGGCTGATCTATAGATAACAAACCCATCTGTCTATCACAATTTCCAATCTGTGGCTAATGGGAGCCTGTCTTGGGTGTGATCATTACATGGATTTTAATGTCTAGGCAAGGCCAACGAAACAGAGAGGAAATATTCAACCGTCTCAAGTCATCAATGCGGTGAATGCAGGAACGCATAATCTTGCAAATCCATACACATACCTGAGTGTGTTTGTACTCATACACACACACACATAGGCTACACATTCACACACACTCTCACATGCACATGCATACATAATGCATATATACAATCAAAGTTGATTAAAATGTATATGGTAACCAGAAATGCCTATTATTTCTTAACGATCTATTGTTCTCAACCCCTTCCTATCTTTCTACCTCTCTCTCTCTCCCTTTCCCTCTCTCTCTCTCTCTTTCCCTCTCTCTCCCTCTCCCTTTCCTTCTCTCTCTCTCAGATTCCCAGGTGCATCTGTAGTACAGATGGAACACAGGGGTTGCAATTAACCAGCCAACCCACTAGAGCTATCAGCTGAGGCGATCTGCACTGTTAGCAATCAAGATTTATCACCAGGAGCCTCCATCCACCCAAGCCATGCAGGCCCTCCTCCTCCTCCTCCTCCTCCTCCTCCTCCTCCCCAAACTACAGACACCCCACCTTACACCACTCCACCTTACCCCACCCCACCCTACAATACACTACATCACACCAGCACGCTCCAGCAGACACAGGAGGGGAGAGAGAGAGATGAGGATGACAAATGGAGGAGGATAAGAGTGTGAGAAGGAGAGAGTGTGGTGGTGGGGTGGAAGTGGATGAGGAGGAAGAACAGAAAAAGAGTGGGAGATAGAGAGTTGGGTGAGGGGAGGGGTGGAGAGAGAGAGAGAGAGAGAGAGAGAGGGAGGGAGATAGAATGACTTGTGAAGAGGAAGAGAGTGTTGCAGGTTGATGTACGTGTGTCTCATAACAAGCATGCTGTGTTTAAGTGGGCAGAGAGAATGAGGGAAAGAGAGATAGATGGAAGGAGAGAGGGAGGTGGGAGTGAGAGAGAGAGAAAGAGAGGAGAGGGTGCATTGAGATTTATCTACTTGTTAACGCTCTTTGTAATTGACTGCGCCAGACGAATCCAATACACCAACAGAGAAAAGGGAGAAAGAAAGACAGGTAGAAAGAAGCGAGCGAACAAGTGAGTGAGTGAGTGAGTGGGTGAGTGAGTGAGAGAAGCTGTCTGATGGACAGACGAAAAGAGAAGAAGAGACGGATAGAGCTGAACTGAGAGAGAGAGCAAAGGGAGAATAGGGAGAATTGTGAAGAAACAGCTAATGACAAAAGGGATGTTGCTAAGGAGGAATGCTGAAAAGAGAAAGCACAGGCCTACGGACAAAATAAAAAGAAACTTAAAGGGAAGCAACATTAAAGGGATGGAGGAAAAAGTGATAAAAAAGATAGCACACACACACACACAGACACACACACACACACAAGCAGCCAGACGGACAGAAAAGAGATGCACGTCTAATGAGGAGGAAAACCCTGCTACTCGCGGCTGCTTTCGCTTGAAGTCCAGCAGTGGTTACTAGTGTCTGTGTTTTGGCCAAAGCTCCTGCTATCAGCCAGCGCTAGCCAAGCGCTGGTGAAACTGCAAGTGCTTACAGCCTACTGCTGTCGTCTGTGATAGATGCCTCTCGTTACTGTGGGTGGGGGTGACGCAAGCTGGTTAGCGTAGCTCGCTAATACACTCTGTATTGAATAAGCAAATGAATTGCACTCTATATCGAATAACAAATGAGGCTAGCTACTTAGCGTAGTGCTAATGGGAGACAAATAGCCTGGCAGTTTATCCTGAGGAAATCTAAAAGGGGGTATTGTTGTTCACTCTTTTCTCTTTCTTTCTTTCTTTTTTTTCTTTCTTTCCTTTTCTGCCTTTTTTTGCTGCAGCTACAGTGTGGGAAAGGTGTGGGAAGATCAGTTTCCAGAAAAATCCTTGACCCTGGAGTTAGCTGTGTTCTGCAGAGGCGGCTAACACTGACCTGAGAACAGGTTGTGAAGACTGGCAGCTCACTAAGGGCTGCTATTATCCAGTCTATTTTCCCAGCACTGTGGTTATAGGTGCAGCAGGTCTGGCCCTGGGTAAAAGGAAGGCGACAAGCCTGGGTTTGTGAACCCGTGCTGAGCTCTCTCTCTCTCTCCTTTGTCAGCGGTTATTTTTGAATTGTCTCCCTCTCTCTCTCTCTCTTTAACTCTCTCTCGCTCTGATGAACGGCCAAATTCTGCGAAAAACATTTCTTGGCATTGCATCATAAAAGCGGCATAAGCAAGGAGCTGGCGGTAAGGGGCTTGAAATCACAGGGGCAAAACAAGATCTACTGTACTCCACAGCTCCCCCTCTTTCTCTTTTTTTCTCTCCGTCTCTCGCTCTCTCTCTCTCTCTCTCTCTCTCTCTCTCTCTCTCTC
>JAODXP020000023.1:4570488-4575488 GCA_027497455.2 Sardinella longiceps | reverse complement strand
TGACGCTGCCAGGCTCAGGCTGTTTGAGGCGGTCACCTACATAGCTCCCACACAGCACTCCATCTTTGTTTGTCTTCTCTCTCCCTGGCTCTCTCTCTCTCTCTCTCTCTCTCTCTCTCTCTCTCTCTCACACACACACACACACACACACAGACATACTTTTCCTTTCTCTTTCTCAATCACTCTCTCTTTCCGCTGCTTGCTCTGTTCCACTCTGTTGGACTCTTATTCTTTGTATGCTTCCTGTGTCCAATCCACTGTTTCTAATCTCTCTCTCTCTCTCTTCCTCTCTCTCTTCTCTGTCTGTCTTTCATGTCACCCCTTTGCCCCTCTCCAGCATGTTCCTTCTTTTCTTCCCCCCACCCCCTCTGTGCTCCCTCTCTTCCCTGAAGTTGTGTAATCACTCGTTCGTTTGTTGGCTGGCCCGTCCTCCCCTCTTCCTCTCTCTCAGTGCCCGGGTCGGGTCACTCGTCTGTGACATACATACATGCCTGCCTGCCTGCCTGCCTGCCTGCCGGGCTCTTTACAGGCCCCTGTGCTTCTTTCTTCCCCTCTTCCCCAGCAGTCCACTGGGCCATGGGCCTCTTCTCTTCTACCGCTCCGCTCAGGGTTTACAGAGTGATGCATGTCTCCATCACAAGCCATCCCTCGCTCTCTCTCTCTCTCTCTCTCTCTCTCTGTCTCTCTCTGTCTCTTTCTTTCCCTCTCTCCCTTTCAGCATTCATCTGCAACCCCCTTTTGGTTTTTTTATTCTTCATGCTCCTACTCTCTGCCCTTCATATATCCGCAAACTCTATTACGGTTTCTTCTATCAGTCTCTCCATCCCTCTCTCTTTCTATCTTTTTCTCTCTATCCCTCTCTTTCTCCTTCCACAGTCCCTCTCTTTGCGTCTCCCTATAATCTTCCCCCCTCCACCTCCATGTCTTGTCATGTGTTCCCCCCTGCTGTGTGGTTCATCAAGCCAGTCCTCCAGAGCTTCCTCTCCTCCTCTCCCCACCCAAGCACACCTGGCCCAGGGACAGATCCTCCTCACTGAACCCCTACTGATGGAGGTCCTCATTAACATCTATTCACTCCACACACACACATACACACACACACACACACACACACACACACACACATACACACACACACACACACACACACACACACACAGAAAGACACACACATATTCCGTAACGTGACTGAGGAAGATTGCCTCCCAACCCTCCTATGATTCCCTCTTTCCTTCGCTCTCTCTCTTTTCCTGTTTTTTTTTCTGTCAACTATTATTCTGATTCTCTCCATCTCTCTTTTTCTCTTTTTCTATCACTCATTCTCTCCTGTGTGTAGTCATTCTTTCTTATCTCTACACTCCCTCTCTCTCTCTGTATCTCTATCTCTCTTTATCTCTCTCTCTCTCTCTCTCTCTCTCTCTCTCTCTCTCTCTCTCTCTCTCTCTCTTCATCTGGCTCTCCACACAAGCCTCCTCTGCTCCTTAGAGGTGGTGTGTCTCTCTCTCTTGAGCTAGAGTGGAGTGTGTGTGTGTGTGTGTGTGTGTGTGTGTGTGTGTGTGTGTGTGTGTGTGTGAGTGGAGTGGGTTAGGGTCCGTTTCGCTTCCAAATGACTCCTTTACCCAATCAAGGCTCGGCAGAGGCCTTAATGCCACTCCAGCGCTCAAATTATGCTTGCTGACATCCGAGCCTCTCCACTTGCCTCCGACACTGCCAGAGCCGCAGGAGCAAGTGTCATAGAGCGCAAGTGTGTGTGCGTGTGTGTGTGTGTGTGTGTGTGTGTGTGTGTGTGTGTGTCACAGTGTGTGTCACAGTGTGTGTGTAAGAGGGAGAGCCGCCTGGGAACTAGAGAGTGAGAGAAAGTGAGAGGGAGAGAGGTTGTATGCAATAATTTAGGTGTACATGAACATGTGGACATAGGTCAAATTGTGTGTGTGTGTGTGTGTGTGTGTGTGTGTGTGTGTGTGTGTGTGTGTGTGTGTGTGTGTGTTAAACAAGTGCACAGCTGCTTGGGAAATCTCATTCTGGTTTGCTTATAGAGTCATGGCAACCACATTCTCAAAGGACTGGTATGCTCACCTTCATAACATGGCCCTACACTGAAGCACATACCATTACCTTCACTGAGCTACCTACTGTTCACAAGAGTATTCCTCTCCTCAACTCTCCTCTTCTCTTCTCTCCTTGCCTCTTCTCTGCTCTCTCCATCATCTTTCTCTCCTCTTCTCTCTCTTTCCTTTTCTCTGATGAAACACTCACATTCATCCTCATTCCTATCCAAAGATCATTTAAACCAGGGGTTCACAAAGTTTTGATAGGTGAGGACCAATTTAGGCACCCAACCTTGAACTGAAGGCCAGGAAAGGGGCGGGGGGAGAAAAAAAGGACTGAAAAAAAAGAAAATCCCACTTGAAATAATTTCATGATGTAATTCTGCATCTCTACATTTTACATTTATTGCAATAAATAAATGCCTATAGATGCTGGTAAACTCCACTAAATGGAGATTCATTCTTTTAAAGCAATGTAGAGTTCTAACCGTTTTACAAATATCATCAGATATTCCGCGGGCCGCCAGAATTTAATATGAATTTAATATGATTTAAACAGAGTAAGATAGAGCAACACAATAGGATACAATAGGAGCAAAACATGAATAGTTCCGGTTTTGCTTTTACCCCGTGTTCTATCTCTCTCTCTCTCTCACACACACACACACACACACACACACACACACACACACATCATCATCACACACCCTTCTGAGTTCTTTACTCAGCTTTTGTCTTTATCCTCTTTATTGTCAAACTTTTGGAAACAAATAATAAATAAATTACAATAAAATAAAAGCTTTGGCGGCTCCCCAGACAGATCTAACAGCATAACTAATATAGTGTGGCTAACACCAGTAGTGATGTTAAAATAATAACTAAAATTCCACCTTCTAAAATAACAACTAAAATACCCCCCCCCCCCCTCCCCTTCCTGAATAACGAATCAGACAAACCAAAGGCTCCAGAGCCACTGATTTAAAGCACCAGAAGAAATACGGTGACAGGAAGAGAATCTCATGCAGCCAATTAAAACGAGAGGACATTTGCACATCTAGGGTGACGGTGGCTATTCTTAGACTTTAGACTTCGGAGGAGCTGGCAGAAAATGTTTTTGAAGAAATCCAGCTAAAATCCCTTCTTTTTTGTATTCATGCCGAAAGCTGAAATTACATTCCTCATGACACTGTTATTACTTATCATAATCTCTGTTCCCATGTCAAGTATGTTTACCTATCTGCCCGTTGAAAAACTTAATCTCCCACCACTGTCCCTTTTGCCATTACGGTCATTATAACTGACAGTTCCATCAAATCATTATACAGCAGCTTGCTCATCTTCATCATAACCAAAAACTCAATAATCTTCATTTTCAATTTCAGTCATTGTTGTCATCACCATAACCATCACAGTCACTGTAGTTTCACACCACAGCCTCCAGTCCACACCTTTTCTTTTTTTGCTCTCTCTCTCTCTCTCTCTCTCTCTCTCTCTCTCTCTGTGGACTGTCTGTAGGCATCTGGAAATTTCTGTATATGTGATAATGAACACACTGTTAACATGGTGGGTAAAAACAGATCAGAGAGGTGCTGCAAAGCTCGACGGCTTAAATATGTTCTATTTCCGCAATCAGGGAGGGGCCAAAATCACCCTTTATGCAAACCAAGAGTCGAGCTCTCATACTGTATATACTGATACCAACAATCACTGAGAAATAATGTCACACTTCCACCTCAGTAGGCCAGAGCTACTGTATCTGCATTTATTCCAATAGTAATGTATAATGTTGCACAACATTGATCAGTATTTAATTACGTCTAAGGGTGTGTAAATCCCCAATCTTACTCAGTCTTACTGAGCGACAGTATTTAAAAAAATACTCTAATTGGCTGGTGGCCGATCAGGAGATAATCACATTAAGACTCAGTTAGTGAGTGGCGTTCACCTGTTCAAGCCGAGCGCAGCCTTTGCCACCGTGACTAATAGCACGGCAAAGGCCTGGAGATGAATACGACTCTCCGCGGTTATGCTCCTTAATACAATTTTCTCTCTGCTTATTCGTTCCTCTCGTCTGCTTGCGCTATCGCGCTCTGCCTTGCCGTGTACTTATTTAGCGATTTCTTATTAGCCACAAATGCATTGCCCATTCAGCCCGGTGGCACTAAGTCCGCTTTTGATTCAAAATGCACCGCCTCATGTTGCAGATAGCACACACACACACACACACACACACACACACACACACACACACACACACACACAGAGGCATAAACACTCAAAACCAAACAGAAATTCTCACAAAAAACAATGTTGATTCTGAAAACTATAAAAAATAAACTATAAAAAGTGAAGCCGTCACAAAATGTCCCTGTCAGATATATACTTTCATCCATACTATCCATGAATGCTGGTAAAAAAAAAGGGCTAAAAGGCAGTAAGCAGAATGAAGCTGTGTGTGTGTGTACGTAGGTGTGTTTAAGTCATGTAGTTAGCAAGCAGAGGAAATGAGAAAAAAAAACAGCACAAAGGGATTTTGTTTCCCATCCGGGCAGAGAAGGTCCCGCTTTCGCTATTTTTAATTAAATGTCAACATCTTTATTTTATGCTGGGAATTACATCCATGGGTTTGGATCAAAGGATAAACCCCTGGCTTACATTAAAGTCTTCCTCAGCGCATTACAGAACAAAGTGTCAAGTTGAAATACCAATTTCAGCACAAACGTACGAGAGGCCTAAAAGGTAATCCAGCTCTCGTCCCGGTTTTTCCCATGATGCAAATGGTAGGTGACAAGCATCTGAAAACACAATTGCAGTTTGAACAGATTTTCCTGCATACGAGCCGATATTTTTGCATCTAGATCCTTTTTTTTCATTTATTTATTTATTTTCACTACCTTGGAGACTAGTGTACTCTGTGTCAGCAATCTACACTGTTTTCAGAATCAACATTGT
>JAODXP020000023.1:4435488-4565488 GCA_027497455.2 Sardinella longiceps | reverse complement strand
CTTAGAAGGAGGGTCCAACTGCGAAATGTCGCCCAATTGCCGGAACCCATTCGCTCTGTGGGTGTGTGGGATACCACACAGTGGGAGTGGCTTACACTCGGCTATCTTTTAAAGAGGTAAGTGTTAAGTGAAAAAATCAAAGCACGTCAATTGACCATAGCCTACAACGCTATAGCCTAGTAGTAGGCTACATTAGACTATAACTAATTTCATGGTGTTAACTAAAGCCTGGCACTGGCAGGAATGGGATGGTTAAACTAAAATGCACAACAGCCTAATTTAAATTACTTGAGATTGCCATTGAGCCTCGTAAATAGCCAAAAGAATCAGCCATTTAATCAACATTTTAAATTAGGCCGAAGTTATTATTGATCACATCCAAAAAAAAAATGTATACTAAGGCTTTTGTCTATTGAGAAGAACAAGTTTAGGGACGTTCTCCAAGTTACAAGTGAATTGGTGGATAGGCAATTGCATTTCATGGATCTTTGTGAACTACCCTAATTGAAAACGAAATAAAAAACATTTCAGGCTTTAGGAAATGAACATGTTCTTGCACTGCGAAATGTAGACCTAAGTGTTGTGATGTCATGGCGTGGGACCACAGAAACAAAAAGCTTAATCTATTGGTAATAAATTAAAGAAGTCTGCACTGTCCCTTTTTATTCATAGTCTAAGCGAAGCGCGAAAACAGCAAACGTTGTAGCGCAGGTAAGTGTTGAATGAATGGTGCAAAACATCTCTTACAATACCATTTGCAACGCTCATCACTTATGGGGTTTCTTATGACGACAAGTTAGATTCTAAGCTTGAATCTGGCGACACCTTTAGATCGAAAACGAACAAGCATACTGAAAACCCGGGACAGGTAGAAAACTGTCAACTGTGTCCAGTGCGCATAAAGGTTTGAATTAAAGTTCATGTAAAGGTTTTAAAGGTCTCAGGTCTCAGTTCAGTAAAAACAACAAATTAACATTATGATTTATTTAACCTGTTGTCTAGATACTTGAGTGTTATAAGATAACATCACATTCAACAGATCACATATGTCCATACAAAACAGTGTTGGCCTACTCTCTTGCTGTTTCTGAAATGGCATACACTAGCCTTTATTCTGCATATTACCTGAGTTGTATCAATGCAACAACTTTTTTGTTGATATACTGTGGAAATATGTGCTGATTAGCGAAATACATTTTCAAGATACATTTTTTATTTTGAAATTTTCTGTCATAGGGCCCAACATTTCTAGCAGCACCCCTGATTTTGACTGAGTGAAACTTTTTCAATGGGGAAAGATTTGCAATACAACCCAGACTAAGTTGCTTTTAACCAAGTATCCATGCCGTAGGGACCTCAAACAAGCCCAATTAATAATGTGATGACACCCAAATGTTTATTCTGAGGTACGCCACCCCTTAGAGGATCAGTCACACTGGCTTACACTCCTGCCATTGAAAATACAGAGAAAATCATGTTTTGTTAGTGAACTTGCTTTCATGACTGAGCAAATTAACATCGGAGAAATGGGAAGTTGCCACAAGTCCTCTCACTTTTACACTGCTTATGGCAAGAAATTATGTCTGTGGTGAAACTAAGCTGGTGAGAAAGCAATTACTCTCAGTATTTTGAATGTGATTTCAATGTAAAGCCAGCAGCAGGGCATCACAAAATGTCTGCGAATGGCGTAATATTTGGCGGAATACCCACACACTTCCTAAGCTCTGTAGGGCATGGGTTTTCAACAAGGAGTCCGTGGACCCCTTGGTGGACCCTGGTGGTCCATCACGACATTCCAGGGGGTCCGTGACATGGGTTCCAGTTACAATTTAGCACTTTCCTAGCATTTCTTGGCCTAACCATCTCAGCCCAAGTCTACCGTCCACTACAGGCCAATTTGATTAAGCCAGCCCAAGGACCTACCGGCAGGGTTGCCACTGGGAGTGGGGCGAGTTAGGATGATTGAAAGGAGGGGCATAGGAACTCAAAGAGAGTTCCTGTGCCTCATTTACTGTAGTTAGGGCCAATTTACAGTCAACGCAAGGAACGCGAAGATGCGTAGCTTGCGTCATGACGCAAGGATGTGTGTGATAACATGGGAGTCAATGAGGCTTGTGCCCGTGTAGCTTGCAACCCTAGCAACCGCTGCGTTTTTTGCGTTGACTATGAATTATAGCGTCCTTGTGTTTACTATAAATTGGCCCTTAGTGTTTGGTCCTGAATAGTTATTTGATCTACGCTGAATCAAATGTTTTGTTTTTCCAGCCAACAGCCCTCGGAGACATTGAGCAACAGGGCTATGGACTGATTTTCACTGGATTTCTCCTTTAAGTACATTATACATTTGTATTAAGTATTTTGTGAAGTTATGAAGTTATGTTATATATCTAAGACAATTAGGCCATCAGACCCCCCTTAAGGAACTCTGAGACCACCATGCTGGTCACTGACCCTGTTGAATGATTTAGAATGATGGGTATGTAGCCTACAGAAGAATGTTTTTCTTCATTCTAGAGCCTTAACCATCTCCTACACTGAATTACATTTCTGTACATTTCTGCAGCATGGTTTCAACTAACAGTTAATAGGAAATTGGTGATAGCAAATTCCTCTCTTACACTCTGGACTCTCTTGCTAGAAAAAGGGCAGGAGTAAAAAGGAGCCTTGTATTAATCAATTTAATAACGCGATGCCCGTTCTGCTCTGTGGTGCGTGAGGATGTTAATGGAGTGTCATTGTTAAACCGCTGCATCTACACTGTCATTAACGGTGTGCAGCGGTCAACCGTAAGCTGATGATAAAATCATATAAAATCGACCATAAATGCCACAGACAGTCGCAGTGAAAGAGCAGTTATGATAACTACAGTCGTAATGAACTGTTCTGTTTTAAACTTGCACCATGAAAATGCAATGAACGACTCTTGTCTGTTTCCAACATTTTCAAAGGTTAGAAAACTATAGGCCTACTCAAGGTTACCTAAAGATGATGTTTGGGATCTTTTCCATGGAAAAAGTATTGATCCAAAGAGAAGTTTCAATTGATTCGGTGTGTGCCCTGATGTAGTATTCTGCCTCAATATTGCCAATATTTTCCCTTTTTGAAACATGCCTTACTCCAACCCCAATCGATGATGACACAAAACGTGGTGGATATATTTTATTGAAGCAGCCTTCTATTACAAGCAATAAAAGCACATCATTTTAATAAAAGATTAATTTTTAAATGTAAAGTGCATGTCAAATCACTGGTACATATTAAGTGCAAGTGCTGAGAAATCACAGGTACAGCTTTCATTTCAATTCAAAAAAAGAGAGAAAATTACACCACACTTAAGAATTCCATTTAAATTCTGTTTCTAAGAGGAGATAGACCATTTCATAACAGAACGGCCATCAAGGCCTTCAGAGCAACTGAAGGAGAAGACAGTGCTCAAGGTTACCACCCAGGAGGAGAAGAGGAAAAAGAAGATGAAAAAAAAAAAAAAAAAAAAAACAGGCGACACACGAGGAAGACCCCAGCCTGGGAGAAGGAGTGTGAATCTCAATTTTCCGAGCTGCGAAATCAATATAGAGAAAATTGCACACCTTCTGTTGAAGAGCACTCCTGCCTATTGAATTTAGACAGGCTCTGTGATAAAAACAGGGCGAAGGAAAAACAACAGGCCAAAACAAGAGGGGGAAAAAAAAATCTTGCTTGCTTTCACACATCCTTATATGAATGCTCTGATCTGAAGCGGGCGCAGTCTCTTCCCATTGACGTCCATTCCAAATCCCACCTGTGACGAACACCCTCAATTACCTGTCTTGAATCGCCAACACGTTTCATACCATAAACCTCCATCCTTCAAGCTGCAGCAGGCCACACCACTCTATTGCTCCTCACACCAGAGGCTGGTTGTCACTAGTGCTGGACTGAAGTGACTCCACACTCCCTTTGTAGATGGGCTTGGTCTTGGACCGATCATCACTAGAGAGAGAGAGAGAGAGAGAGAGAGAGAGAGAGAGAGAGAGAGAGAGAGAGAGAAAGGGGGGAAGGAAGGAAGGGAGGTAGAGAGAGAGATTAGGGTTTCAGAATAGAAGAGGAGGGTAGCCTATATAGCCCAAATCCAAATGATGATTATTACTGTAAACAATAAATATATACTATAAAAGGCTTAAGGAAGAGCTTAATGTTTCACAACAAGTGAATGTTTTATGTAGAGATGCTTTCTTTTGAAAACATGCTATGTGGCGATGTAACTTCCCATTGCCATAAACTAATTATCAAGTAGTATAGGGAAAGTCTTTGGTTATAACTTATCACAGGTCATTTTCACTTTGTTGAGATACCAGTCGTGTAATCATGATTGAGTATCTTTCAGCCAGCAGGATGGCCGACCTGAGTCTCTATGAGTTAAGTCTCCAAATGAAAAATAAAACATCAAACATTTGCAGCAATGCTAGAAATGTTTAAAATTGTAAATGTCATGAAACATGTACAGCAAAGGTGTGAAATGCTGTTTGCTTTCTGTCGATAAGGTTTGTCATCAATGCCACGGTTAATGGTGAAGGAGGAAGTAACTTCTGATCAGTTCAAAGCATGAGGTTTGACCAGTGAGTTCAAAGTCTACACACACTGTGCCATTACTGTGCTGTCACAGGGAATGTTTGGAAATGGAAATGTCATGAGTCATCAGACTAAAGTGAAGGCTGCTCCCTGGAATAGAAGGCAATGAGTTTGTTTGTTTGTTTCTAACTTTGCAAATGTGAGCTCTGTTTTTATGTGAGAAACTACAGGCTCACTTTTTTTGGGACTCATTCTAAAACCATTCTTACATTCTCACAACACTTTTACGACACTTTCCTAAAAGTAAAACAATGTAAAAATTTGTGATTTATCATTCTAGGTGAATGAGGCCCAGTGACCTTAAACACAATTTGCGTAGAAACATTAGCAATACCCTCAGCCCTAGGTGAAAGCAAATGGAATAGTTCCAGACCACATTAAAAAAAATAGTGACAGTAAAGTTTGGCAGAGAAATGGCTTAGGGGGGAAACCAAAAGATGTTTAAAAAGCCATTATGCAATAGGAAGTCATATAATTCCCACTCAGTCTTCTTCACAGAATACACTTGGCCTTCAACTCCTCCAATACCTTCATGGTCAATTAAGCTTCTCAAGGTGGTTAGTGCCTTTTTAAGAGGTTGAAACAAAGACAGTTCAAATAAAAGACAGGCAGGGATGAGCCAGGAGGAGTCACTTACATGGGTCCCTTCGCCTGCCTGCGCTTGGCTCTGCGGCAAAGGAGGGCCGTCATGGAGATCACCAAGATCATCAGGACCAGTCCAGCACTGCTGGCGACCAGGGCGATGCGTCCGTCGGTCGTCTCATACCAGCCGCAGTCCTCTGCGTATGGCACAGAGAGAGAAGAGAGAGAGAGAGAGAGAGAGAGAGAGAGAGAGAGAGAGAGACACTTTTAGTGCCAACCTCATTTTTGTGCATTCCCCCGGGCACTCTCAAGTCCTTCACCACTGACAACACTTCCAAATTCATTCCAGTGAGTGTAATTAAGACCTCAGTGCCTGCATTGCTAATGCGGCAGCGTCGGGCAAGCGGCCTAATTTATATTGGCGATATGATCACCTTGGTAAGGTGCTTAAATTAAATGTTTTTTTTGTTTTTTTTTTCAATCATTCAACACATCTCAAATGAAAATTGAATGAGATTGGTATCAGAAGTTGAATTAAAGGAAGCATAATTACTCAGAATGAGTAATATTTCCACTTTTCCTCTTGGCTGTTCTCGGAGTTTGAGCATGCCATTCAGCTCACTATGCCTAAGCATTTTAAAGTTTTCAACACTTTTTTATTAACTAATTATGAGTTTAGGATCAGGCCATGGATATTTTCCATATCCTGCTCCAACACAAATAGGCTACGTAAGCATGGAAAACTGTCATTCAGCAAGACGTCATTCATTCGAATGACGTTATACCATCTCCCTTCTCAGACCCATCTTTTCCAAGTCAGCATTTGTGGATAATTATAATTAAGTTTACACATGGTTAGAATCCATGTTTAAATCTAGTTATCCTAACACTGTTAATCCTAATAATCTCCTGGTCCTAATTCTAATCTTATTGTCTGTATCCTATACTAATCCTAATGCTGTATACTACACAATATGCTTATCATAATATTATCACCACTGAGACATATTGACTGAAAACTTAGTTAGTATGTGGTAGAAGTGACATGCAAACACTTGAATAGCAAGTTGACATACAGTTGACAGTTGACATGTAGTTCAAGATGGTTCACAGATAATGTTTTTATTGTCAACCACACTACTTAGATCAAAGTCTGGATTGTGGTCCAACTATAGTGATTTTCAACTCAAATTTAAGGGGACTGTTTTCTCAGTCAAATACTGTACGCATGATACACTCTTCAACAATCTTCCATGCTGAACATACAGTAGATCAACAATCTTTATCACCTGGTGGAACGGAATACTGTTTTCTGATTGGCTTAAAGGGTGTCCGTTATTTTCAGGTAACAGGACACTTGTGACGTTTATCCGGTAAAAAGTTTCATCACCGTTCCATATCAATGCTCTGTAGAATGGTAGCCTTGTGGATCTACTTTCACAGGAAAATAGTACCCCAAACGAACAGGTTAACTTCTTCCAAATGGAGCCACATGTTTCTTTTATGTTTTAAACACTTGCATACCTTTTATAGGCTACATTTTAGTTACAACCTGGTGATAAGTGGAATAACGGCCTTCGAGGTGTCCTGATATAAGAGAATAATGGACTTGGCAGAAGCAAACAGTAGGCTACTCTGCATTCCGCGCCGTACTGTTCTTCACTTCCATCCATTATTTGCTTACATTAGGACACCTCAGTGGCCGTGATCCCCAACATCCTCCACACCTCCCCAAAGCCCCATCAAGGTGATCTCTTTCCCCACCTGGCAGCACTGTCAGGGTGAAGGAGCGGCTCTTGCTGAGGGATGCCACACTGGGGTGCTTAGCTGTGCAGGTGTAGGTCCCGCCATCCGCTGGAGTCACTTTCCGAAGCGTCAGAGTCTTCGACGGCAGGATCCAATCGCTCCCCTACAGGGGGAATTAACATGAGAGGAAGAAAGGAGGAGAGAAGTGAGTGGAAGAAAGTTAGGGAAAGAGGGAGAAGAGAGAGAGAGAGAGGGAGGGGGGGCAGAGCAATAAGAGGGTTACTTATGCAGAATGAGGTGGAAAGAAAATGAGAGAGAGAGAGAGAGAGAGAGAGAGAGAGAGAGAGAGAGTAAATGTAGCATCGAGAAATGAGGGGGAAAAGTGAACTTTTTCAAACAACCTACTTTGCACAAACTCAGCGGTGAGTTATTGGAGCTGTTCAAAGTTATGTGAATGAACAGAAGCGTGGGCAATTAACCTCGATCACTGTTTCAGACAAGGATTGCTCTACAGAACCCTATGTTAAGTATGAAGAATAATGAGCCGCTCCAGCAGAGTAGCAAGGGACAAAAATAACCACACAATGCAAAACAGACGTGGAATAGCCACCAATGCAAACAATGGCAGATGGAGGGGAAAAGAAAGGGGTGGGGGAAATGCCAGTGTACAAGAAACAGCATGTCATAACCATATTAATGATTTGGCTCTCTGAGATTTCTTCCTCCCTTGCCAAACAAAGTCCATCTCAATTTGAATAGAATTGATTTAAGAGGATTTCCTGCATAGGCGGGTTCTGGCCAAAACGGCATTGTGAATGCTAATCCACTCGCTCTAAAACATCCCCTCTGCTGTCTCTCAGGCACCGACAGGCAGGCGGAAAACATGCAGGTATAACCGCTCTTCATTAAGCTATAATTTTCCATGTTGTGCACAAATGATTTTTCCACCCAAAATTGCTTTCCCGATGGTAAACACAGAAGTATTTAAGCACTCTGCTCTACTGTGCGCTATGGTAAAGCTGAAATGAAAGCAACAGTGGGCCTATGTAGTGTAGTGGAGTGACTTGTAAGAGGGCACAGAGTAGCACATCAACAAAGAGAAGGCTGGTAATTAGATGATATATAATGTGAAGCTCACACACAGAGACACACACACACACACACACACACTGTAGGATAACAGAAGATTATGTGTGTGAAATACGGTGAAGGTCATTTCACAGCTTGTTTCATGCAAAGAGAATACAGTAGTACATAAGAGATAAGAATGCAGTATATACCATTTAACCCCCTGCATTCTGCATAATCACTCTTTGGTGCAATGAATATATAATGTAGTTCTTCTGACTGTATGCTTTAGAAACATCAATGAGTCCCATTATAATCCAATTCTACTGTAACTATATGCTTTGGAGACAGTATATGGCATATTCATTATGTTTCTTATAGGTTTTTCTCTTAACCCTGAAAAATCTAAATGCCTACTTTCAAATCACCTGAAAATAATACACAATATAAGGAACCATATTTACATACACTACTGTGAATTTTCCAATGCTATACAGTAGCTGATATCATAAGTGAATAACCAGTTTTTCAATGTTTTGTGTGGTTTGTGTAGTTGTTTTTTCTGAACTTTGCTAAAGGGCACAAAGCACTTGTGGCTGTTTTTCTTAGGAAAACAAACCCTGTTTGGCCGGTTTTTCTGCCCTTTCACTGCTGGGCGTTAGATCTAAGGGTTTCCTTCCGTCTCTCTCGTCTGTCAGCTAGAGGGGAGTGGGCAAACGTGACCACAGCCAGAGTTATTGCCAACAACATAACTCTCACCTCCTTCTGCCAGAAGTACTCCGGGGTCTCTGATGCTGTGGTGGAGCAATTCACCTCCACGTCGCTCCCTAGTGGCACGCGCAGGTCCTGCATGGAGTCGAAGAAGCGGGTGTAGTAACCGGCTGGGCTGTCTCTGGTGAACGACAGCTCGTGCATGTCTGTGCAAAAAAACAGATTGCCAGGGAGAGGCAGAGGGAGCAGAGAGATGAGTTGAGTGAGTGTCTAAATGTGTGTGTTTGTGTGTGTGTGTGTGTGTGTGTGTGTGTGTGTGTGTGTGTGTGTGTGTGTGTGTGTGTAAGAGGTTGTCGGTCAGAAATCTCAGTGGAAAAGGCATGCACATACGGTGTTTGTGTGTGTGTGTGTGTGTGTGTGTGTGTGTCAGAAATCCCAGTGGAAAAGGCATGCACATAAGGTATGCATCCTGCTGCCTTCAGTACAAATGCACTCACAGCGAATCAAACACACTAGGGGAAGTGTTGCCACCAATTACCTGTAAATTACCTCTGGGAGCAATCAATACCAAATGCTAATGGTCAGCCTCAGCTTGTTCCAAACAAAGACTGAAATACTGGAATAATAGCTCATTCTCCTCCCATTTGTACATCCAGTTTAAGAGACAATTCTTAAAAAAATAAATAAATAAAATTCCCCACCATTGACTTTTTTTTCTACACAAAAATCGAGTCTATGTGCTGTCCAGTGTGAAAGTGAGAATGAATCTGCCTCCTCTCCTTGGAACCACTCAATGTGAGTGATAGTTCACTTCAAACCATTAGATCAAGGCTATTATCTTCCTCGGTGACTTCTCTCTCTGGATTCATAATCAGGTGTGTATGTGTGTTTGTTTGTTTGTTTGTTTGTTTGTTTGTTTGTCAGCAACACATACAAGTCGTACATATCTGACCCAGAGTGTAAAAAACTGGATTAACATGCAGAAAAGTGACAGTCTCGGATTAATATGGTAAAAACTCAACACTAGGGGAGTTTTACTGCTTAATTACATGGTAATTCCCTCTGACATCTGACTGACGTCTTCCATAATTCATGGGTATATGGCCCAAAAGGTTTCTAAAGCAAAACCTTGATGACTCAAAAACTTCCCACTGCCTCTTTTTTTTTTGCAGAACTGAGACGGAGAAAGCGTGACACCTACAGTGAACAGTGATGGAGAGGGGAGCGGAGGAGTTGTCTGAAGCAAGTGCAGCCTCATCCGAGACGCAGCGGTAAAGCCCCTCCATGTAGGTCTGTATGCCATAGGTGGTCAGGAACAGGCGGTCCTCTTCAAGCATGATCTCAAAGTAGCGCCAGGAGCAGTAGTAGTTGCCCCGATAATACCTGTCCGACTCCAAGCGATACCATCCCTGGGAGAACTGACAAAGAGATGGAGGGTTTAAACCAGTTAAAAACAGGATGGTTGTGGTGGTAGCGTGCTTGGTTAGCATGCAGTGACATTGCAAAGGTTGTGAGTTCAGTTCCGCACTGCCAGAATTGTGTTCATGTGTGTCCAGTAAGGTATTTTGAAAGTCCAGTCCAAATAGTCCGAAGGAGACACACACACACACACACACACACACACACACACACACACACACACACACTCTCTCTCTCTCTCTCTCTCTCACACACACACACACACACACACACACACACACACACACAAAACTACCATGATTATCAAAAGATGATTTTGATTAGATATACATGTAAGAGGAATCTTGTTGGTCTGGTTTTGTATTTGCATGTTTCTACAGTGCAGGACACAGTAGCCAATCTGTTAATCTGTAAAATGTGAACAGGATGTTTCTGTCTGGTTTGAAAGTCACATCTCAGAGAGACAGACAGCGAGAGAGAGAGAGAGAGAGAGAGAGAGAGAGAGAGAGAGAGAGAGAGAGAGAGAGAGCAAAGAACAAAGAAAAGCATAAAACCAGGTTGCTTTGTTATTATTGTATGTAGCCTGCATATCAGTGTAGCACAGGCATAGCCAAGGTTTATATTCATCATTACAGACAGGATTATTGTGATGGCTCACCTTGGAGGACCTCTCAAAATAGACTTGGCTCATATTGGCTGTTGAATTGGAGTCATAGCACTCCAGGGTCACCATATCCCCTGCCACAATTTGCCTTGCGGGGCCTTTCAGAATCAAGGAAGCTGCAATGTGGACAGGGAAACAATACATTCAATAAAAAATTCAGCACCACGGCCTCATGTCATGTGGCTATACACAAACAACTCTAATGCGGGTTCCTTCCCCGGAAGAGGAGATACGCAGTAACTTTTGGTTCACTTTACAAGTTCTACAAGCAGGGGTTTTCCTACAATCAACAAACATGTTTTATTATGTTCCCTAATGCTGCATCTGATACAGTATATTATTAGCTGAATGACATCTGTAAAATGAGGAAAACAGGGCACAGATTTGAAATAAAATACATTTGAAATAAAATAGGCCATACATAAAAACAACAGGGTGATAAGCATTAGTAGTCCCCAACATCTTTCCAAAATTGTATCCTTCTTTTTTACTGTTGACATGTGAATTTGACCAACAATGACAACAATGTTTCATCCATGAATATGACTAAAACACAAATGCTCAAAGTTAGACTATTAGGCCTAATGGTCAGTAAGGGAATTTGATAAATAGTAAAAACATCTCAAACCCAAAGAATGAAAGTTATATTTACCATCATTCAAATGACAGTGAATGAGTAGGCCTCCAAGAGCTGTCAAAAACAAAATCCCTTTCATTTTTACGATCGGGTCATGAAAAGTTACTGCGTCAGGTACCCAGCACTGATGTCTGACAAAACGAAAATGTGTTGTACAATTTATGAACAAAGAAGGGGGCGGATCTAACGGGTGCGCACAAGTTGGGTATGTTGTGGTTAAAGGAAGCGTGAAAGATCAACGTCTTTCTGGCGTCAGAGGCCTTTCTTTTTCATAAAAAGTTTATAGCCTAAATTATAATGTTATTGTGGGATTGAGTAAACTGCAAAGTAATGGCATCCGGCATAGATGAATGCTATAGACTGGGCCATTCGTTTGCCACGCCGATCACAGGTCACTTGTCTTTAGAAAAATAGAGCGTGTCTTTTTGTATTCATAGCGTTGTGAACACATTAACACTTTTAAGGACAGTTGTTGTGTGTGTACTACTACTAATCGTGCAAAATTGTTTTAGCATTGGCCTATTTTATCATTTGTTTGGTTTAGTTTGACATTGTCGGCACCACCCAGGCCATCCATAAGAGAAATAAACAGTTTGCTTTGCATTTTGCCTGATATATAATTACGCGTTATTTATGAAAGGCCTCATGAAATCAATCCGCATGCTTCTGTGCGTCAGCTACTTTCAATTTTCTAGGTAGCCCATCCGAGAACACCTCAGTCAAGTAGAACGCACTTGATTAATCGAAGTGTCAAAGTCAACAACATCTTAAAAACAAAGGTATTGCCTTTCACAACAAAATGGCTATTTCAGGATTTAACTGATGCATTTATATCCTACCTCATTTAACCTCTAGTCCTATTTTTTTCTCTCTCCATTTTTTCCCAAATCCAAACATTTTATTCCAAATGCACCCAATTCTCTATCTATGCTGATGGTTACAGGATAGAAGAAAGCCTTTTAAGTCATCGTTCAACAGTTTTGACTCATTGTCTGGTAAATGTTATTTGCACCCTTTACCAACGCTTTAAAAAACTTTGGTTTTTCAGAGAAATGCAGTTTTTTTTCAAGAGAGTGTAATCCAGATCAAGTTATCCAGATTTGGAAATCCAATAATTTCCTATGTGTAATGTGTTTTCCTATGTGAAACTATTTTGACCAACTGGGCCCTGGAGATAAGTCACACTTCGAAGACCTCAAGCACACACACAAGCATATGAACCTACATGGAGAGAGAGAGAGAGAGAGAGAGAGAGAGAGAGAGAGAGAGAGAGAGAGAGAGAGAGAGAGAGAGAGAGCTGCATAGACAAACTGCTACAGTGTGGACGAACAACTTGGTAGGTCTATTGTGTTGAGCTGGGCCTCAGGCTGCTCACTGACTGGAAACGAAAGTATCCTCGTCAATGAGTCATCATTTTAATTCCCTTCAGCACCATCTGAAACTGACACTACTAAGCTAATGTAGCTCCATTGCAATGGTCTATGACAGGATTACTGTCAGCACTGCAAACTGAGAGGAACTGGTATAAAAGGGGTATTTATGTCCTTGACTATCCCAAATGGTCTTTGGTATTTTTTGTCCTCAACGGTGCATTCCAGGCAGCACTGTCTTCAAGGCACTACTTCACTCAGTTTAGGGTTAGGATGAGGGTTGAGGTAGTGCCTTTTAGGTTGTGCTGCCTGGAAGGTGCCGTTGGGGGTAAAAAAAAAAAAAAACACTATTGAGCCCCGCAAATGATGTCAAAATATATATATACTGTACTTCCTCAAATGAGTATCAGACGAGTGCTTGAGTTTTGACATACTGTAAAAGGGGGAATATTAATAATCACCACATTGTACAATAAATATCTGTCACTGTTTTAAAGCCATCTAAATGTGAAATTTACGATGTGAAATACATGCATGAAAATAGATTGCATGGACGAGTACAATAGACTTCTTTTTAAATTGAAATGATGATCTTTGCAAAGTGTACATAGTGTAAGCCTAAATTCTTTGAAAAATTCCCACAGGACATAACTAAATACATTTCATAATAAAAGATCTAACCAAGGGAAATCAAATGCACAGAAAGAGTATCTAATGGATATGAAACCAACAGAGGTAGTACAATAAAGAGTCATAAAGACAGCCACCATCTACTTGTATTACAACAGATAAAAGTTTATGTGAGTTAATGAATAAAACACACAAATGAAAGTGCTTTGGTATATTTATTGAGGCGAGATAATCACTGAAGACTGAAAATGTCACCGTCACAAAAATCTACTGTAGTTTTTGTACTGAATGGTTGAAGAGAACCTTTGTGGTTATGACTACTACTGTCCACAGGATGGCACTCTAAGACTACTAACACACTGCACTGTAATTTAAAATTGATATGGCATTATGGGTTTTGTGTCAAAACATTATGTAACAACAATGTAGGTACGGCATTATGTGTCTACAGTTCTGAAATGCTGCACAGTAACCTGTAATTTATAAACACACTAGTAGAAGGAAAGGTTTTAAGTCCAGGAGTAACATTTACACAAACAACAAACACCTCATACAGGTAATAGTCTTTTGGATATGGAAACGGTTGTAAGGTTAAAAACACAACAGCAAAAAAAAAAAAAAAAAGTGTACGCATTGTCCTTTACAAACTCTGTAATCTTCTGGAAAATAAAAAAACAAAAATGTCACAACTGTCATACATGAACGGAATCCTAAAACTTAAAGGATCTTGACGATCCTTAAATTACGCACTTGCCTCCTTCCTTAAAGGATCTTGGCAGTCCTTAAATTATGCACTCCAACAGTCATGTCTTAAATCATAGCAAAGTTCAGTGTCATATTACAGATGGAATGGTTTGACATATTTGACACTCAGTTGCTCAATTGGAAAAAAGGCACAAAATGGCTTTAATTGTCAAATTTGAACATCTGAACTGTTGTAGCATTTTTAGACTACAGAACCAGCCTGTAGATGGCTTTTCATTATAGGCTTTCCTAAGCTAATAAGAAATAATATAAGATAATACTTAATTCATCCTGTAAGAAATCCATTGATGAATAATTATTAAGGTAATATAGTGTAGATAAAATGGGATTGATATTTGAATGTTATCTCCCATAGTAAATTGACTTGGACAAAATATAAATAGACTCACAATAAATGTGTACCCTCTACACATTTTCCAGGATATTTCTGAAAATATTTGAGAGAAGAGATTGTGGGGGGCGGACGGGGACAATACTAATATGTTTAGTACAAACATTTTGTTGAAATTATTTTCAGTCACAATGGTTTTTAGAGGGCTTTGTGATAGCCCTTTATAAAGTGCAAATTATTGATTGCCATCCCAAATTAATTGAATTAATTCAAGGACTAAAATGACTTGGCTGTTAGGCACCTCCATCTCCATCTCCCTCTCTCTCTCTCATGGGATCTGTCCTCACTTTGCCCTATTGGAGCTCTCAGCCCCGTCGCCCCCGTCCTCCCCCCCATAGTGCTCCAGAGCCTGGTGCCTGTTCCTGGAAGGCGCATCTGCGAACCGCAGGCCACAGTCTTCACAGGCGTACGCTAGCACTTTCCCTACTCGACCACCACCAGCAGTAGGGGCCTTGGAGGAGCCAAAGGAACTTGGTTTCCCCTCAGCGGGTCTTCCTCTGGGGTGGGACTGGCTGTCGGGCTCAGCCGAGTGGGAGGACAGGGCTGAGGAGGCAGTGGTGACAGCGGAGGCCGGGCTGGTGCTGGAGCTCAGGTCGTGGGGCTCTGTGAAGGGGCTGCTGGAGGGGTTGGAGCCCAGGCTGCTAGCTGGACTCGGGCAGCGCTGCTCGGGGCCACTGGAGGCCTGGTGGTGGTGGTGGTGATGATGTTGAGATGGACCTCTACGGCTTTCGCCGCCAGGTTCGGGCATGATACCGTGGACGGTGCGGTGGTGGAAACGGATGCCCGAACGGTTTGAGAACCCCTTGCCACAGAGACTGCAAACGAAAGGGCGTTCGCCTGTGTGGATCCGCGTGTGGATCTTGAGCGCGCCCGACTGCGTGAATCGCTTGCCGCAGTGAGGGCAGACGTACGGCTTCTCCCCCGTGTGCGTTCGCTGATGCGCACGCACGCCAGCCAAGTGCGGAAAGCCGCGACCGCAGTAGGCGCACGTGTACGGCCGCTCACCTGTGTGGATGCGCCGGTGGATCTTCAGCGCACCGGATTGGCTGAAACTCTTGCCGCACTCCGGACAGGTGTAGGGGCGCGCACCTGTGTGCACGTTCAGGTGGATGCGCAGGTTGCTGTGCGAGTTGAAAGCGCGGCCGCACTCCACGCAGAGGAAGCCGCCGGCCTTGGAGGCGTGCTGAGTGCGCTGGTGCTGCAGTAGCTGCGAGGGACGAGCGAACGAAGCGCTGCAATGCATGCACGGGTGCTGTTGCTGCTGCTGTGGACCCTCCTGCTGCGCGTGTCCTTGCTGGTGGCGCAACAGCTGGGCGCAGGTGGGGAAGGTACGTTGGCAGGACAGGCAGGGGAACGGTGGCGGTGACTGCGAGGGCGGCGGGGGTCTCAGCTGTGGGCATGGCAAACAGGAGGCGAGTGGGCAGTGGTGGTGGTGGTAGTGGTGGTGGGCATGGGCGTGGGCATGGGCTTGTGCCAAGCGGGCATCCGCGCCCTGCTGATGGTGCAGGAGCTGGGCACACGTCTGGAAGCCGCGGTGGCAACAGAGGCACGGGAAGGTTGGCAGCTGAGCGGCATGAGAGCAGCACGTAGTTGTGGCTGTGGCACTGGCCGAGGTCGTGGCGCTCTGAGTGGTCGTTCCTTTGTCTTGTGGTTGGGGGTGTCTCAGTTCAGGGTTGGCAGTGGCACCACCACCACCACCAGCCGAGTTGCCTGGTTCTTCTTCATCCAACGACAGACCCAGGCCCAGCGATAGACCCAGACTGACTGACGAGGAGCTTGGGTCTTTGCCTAGTCGCTGGCGGCCAAGTTGGGGCTGCGATGTATTAGACTGATGGCCTCTGGGCTTGTGGGGTTGAAGAATAAGAGAGGAGGAAGAAGTGGAGGATGAAGAGGAGGAGAAAGGGCAGCCGGGGCAATTGCATCCACTGTGTTGGACTAATGAGAAAAAAAGCAGTAAAGAACCAGTTATATTAAAATTAAAAGATAATATACAGTGTTCTGTATTAAGTAGACTCACAGTCCGATTGAAAATAAAGTCATGGCCAGTGTACCTATAAATTCAAACCTTGGTAGCCTCCTTGAATAAGTTCGCTTGCATTTAGCCAACCAGTTATTAAGACAAAGATATTTGTGGAAATCTGTACACAGAATGTTCTCCACGTTTACTCACACATCTCACTGAAAATAATGTTCATGAAATCTAGGTGCCTGAATAGTAAGTTGCCTGCCACTTACACTGCTGTGCCTCCTCTTCGCCCAGCTGCCCACTCCTCTCCACCGGTAGGGAAAGGGGCTGCAGACCACAGACAAGGGTGCCCTTTTCATGGGGGTGTCTAAGCTGGACATGAGAGGATGGGACAGCTTTCAGACCGAGAGTCTCATGGCCCGCTGTTTCCCAAGCCGAGCGCAGTGCTTCTTGCTGCTGGTTGCTGTCTTTCCCTTGCTGGTGACCCGGTAAGGAGCTAGAAGACGGGGTACTGGAGGCCATGAGGTCTCCAAGGAACTGGTGCATCTCCAGCCAAGAGCATGGACCGCGCTAGGTGGGGAAGAGCAGGGCAAAAGGAGCAACACACAATTGATTCAGCTGGGCAGTAACGTTAATGCGAAAATGTAAAAGCTTTTCAAGAAAAATGGGCTCGACACTGCATGGCGTTCCTAAAAGTAGGACAGAGGAGTAGCGGCGCTCACAATAACGTTAGCTGCTGCAGACTGTGATGATGGCGTATGTTTACACGCCCTCATAAACATATTTTTCAACATATCTTTGAACTGCTTGCACTTAAAGAAGCTGCCAATAGATCTAAATGTGCTGTTTTTTTCAATATTAACCCTCATCAGAGTAGTTATTTCACTTTTCCCATAAGAATGTAGGCTACTCACGCTTGCAGCAAGCCTGTCTTTGTCCATTTGGCATACGAGTGTGTGTCTGCTATCAGCTTTAAAAAGCGTCGCGTGGTAAGACCACTATGTATTAAAAAATAGTCTTATGTAGCTGCCGACAAACAGTGCGCTTCCCGTTATAGCAAGCCAAACTGTGGGGAGCTATACGCTCCTTGCTTCGTTTCCGCCCCCATATTTCTACCATGTTATGGCTGTGGCCATTATTATCGCTGTCGGCTAACCGTTTATTTCCGGGCCTTGGTGTCATGTGACGCCTGTGTAGCGAAGCACTGCCCCGACCCTTCCACAGGCTATGAATAATATCAAGGCCAACCCCACAACCTACATGTCTATATGCTCCAAGAGACGCTGTGTTGGATGGCTGCCCAACAGTCCTACTACTTTAACCCTGACTTTAATTGGGTGCATTCTAATTTTAACTGCTTAATGTACTGTAGTACTAGTCACCTATAATCATTCAACATGCTGGCGCCATTGCCTTTCACCCGCTCCCTTTCCTTCGCTCTCCTCCTTCTCCTTATTTTATTAGTTTTGCTAAACTGATGTTATTCAATGTTTGCTTGACAATACACAGTTAAAGTGCCTTGTTTATTTCATATTATTTGATATTCATTATTTTATTATAATAACTCACTAATAATTAAATTAACAGAAGGGTTTTTTTTTTATTCAGACAATCTCTCAGATACTACAGATTTCCATTTTCTCCCAAATGTGATTCCAACCCACACACACCCAATCATTTTCTTGTCACCATTTCAGTATTGTTCTGTTGTTTGCCAACTTAAAAAAAGACATACCATAAGTATAAAAAATGTTTCCCCAAAACAGCAAATGAAAATATATAAATAACTCAGAACCTAGAGAATATAGGCTACTAGACATGGAATATATTTAGACTCATCACATCTAGAACAACAGTGGACCTACTTATTCTCCTTTCCACAAGTTCATGTTCAAAAATAGTCCTTCAATAAAGTATTGTTCCTGGTTAACAGTGTAAGAAAAGAATGATCATGTTTACCTAGCATTACCCTATCAGAGACATCCGTGGAATGTTAAAAATTAATGTTCCATCTGAGACGAATGAATCCAGCACTTCTACTGTAAATGTGCATTTTTCTTCCTTAAATACGTTGAGCCAGCAACGCTGTGCATATAAGCTATTTAGCACGAGATCGTAACCTCTTACTGGGCGGACTGGCTGGAGGAGATATGTTGGGTGAAGAGTAACCAGAAGCAGAGGGACAGTAGGACGAAGAGGACGACAGAGACCCAGTGGGAGACTGGGGGCGTGGGGGAGTCTTGGTGAGTTCTTTGTGGCCCTCCACAGCGTGCTGCATGTAATGCTCGATCAGGTCACCGTCTAGAATGATGGCGCCGCAGTTCACACATTCGTGAGGTTCCCCCTCTTCCTCCTCCCCTTCCTCGCCCAGTCCATCTTTGTGTTCATCTCGGAGGTCAACCTCCATTGTTGTGAAACCAAAGTCTTCAGTAACTTTTGGATTTGCTTCCAATACATCATCGCTGTGGCTCTCTGTCACGCCGCTCACCGTGTTTCCCTGACTCAGTGTTTCAGCGCGTGCATCGGAGTGGTTTAAATTCAACCTTAGGTCCAATGGAGTGTCAAGGAGACCGGGAACCTGAGATGATGTTTCTGTTGCAACAAGTTCTGTCTGCTCACCTGTGTCCTTAAAGGGAGCAACTACGCTGCTTTCGCTTCGGACGTCTGTGATCAACAGATTTGGAGAAAACTCCAAGCTTTCACTCCTCACATCTGATATCAACAGACCTGACTGCTCCAGGTTTTCACTGTTGTCAGGCCCATTCAACACAGGAGGCATTTTAAAATCTTCCACCTGCATTTCAGTCTTTGAATCTGATGATTTTAACTCATCCTTTAGTTTAATCTCTGCCTCTGGAGTTGTTACCACCTTTTCTTCACAAAACTTAAATTTGCCTGGTTTCAGGTCCTTCGCCTCCTCCTTCACTTGTAACCCACTAGTTACATCAAATAAACTGACGCAATCTGAGGGCATGCAGGCTGCGGAGTAACCTGGACTTTCTGGCTCTGTCTTGACCACAGTAGTGTTAAGGCAAGGCTGAGGTAGTGGTTGTGGTTGTGGTGGTGTCTGTGGTGCTCTCTTCTCACAAACTAATGCCAGTGGAGCCTCGTTCGTTTCGTTCAGTACCGTGCTTTGTAACGCAGGAGGATTTGGAACCGTATTATTTGCACCACTTCCTTGGGTTTGTCGAGGCTGAACTAAAGCAGCATTAAGACTACCGTTTTGTGGGGTACTAAGGACAACAGTTTGGGGTTCAGCAGCAGCAGCGGTGACTGACAAAGACGGAGGGATGGGAGCAGAGACGGGAAGAAGCACGACCAAAGGGGTGTTGAGCGGAGGCGTCTTGTCCAGAGTAAGCTTCCACCCAGCAGACTCAGGGGGGCGGGTCTGTGCCCCAGTCGCAGAGTTAATTTCATTGGAGTTACTTTGATGCGAACTGGAGGCTGTGTTTTTAGAAGCGATGGAGGGAAGTTTTTTCGCTGTCTTGCTTGAAGCAGGTTTGGGCTTTTTCACCTGCAGAACAAGAACAAGAACATTTTCAGATGTGAGTGAATGGCTTTAACATACTGTTGATTTTTCTTTTAACGCCACTGCCCTTCTGATGGATAGAGGGTCAACAAACATTAACATTAACAAACATTAGAGATGTTATCCTATCCTCTATCGTTGAAAAACCAGTTCTCTAGTGTCAACAACCCAACTCCTAAATCACAAGATCACAAATATCAATGGGCCTTATTCACAGTATCTTCTTTAGAATTTTCTTGAATTTGTTCTTAAAGGAGAGATCTGGTGTGATATGAATCAGCTAATAGCCCTGTTGTTACAGGTAACTCAACGTTGTCTTTAAGAAAGAGAACAAGAAAATTTGAAGCTCCATATAGACCAAATAACAAACTGATTACTAATGCTGACTCAATGAGGCGTAATGAAATGAAACTGAAAGTAAATTGTTATGCACCATTCAATTGTTTGTTACTGGTTCACTGCTTCTTATTCTATTTCCTACCTACAGCACTTGGTGAGTTTGAACAACAGTGCTATGGATCCCTTTACCCTGGATCTTTAATGACCCATTTAAAGACCTATATTGATGAAAACATATCTTCTTAAAAACTGCAAAGGTGTGGTTTAAGAACAAACTTCTTCATAAGAATAGCTGGTTATTCTTTATTTTGCGAGCACGAACGGCCAAAAGCAGCTCACCTTTGGAGGCGCTGGAACCCCGCAATCCTTCAGGTGGAGATCATAACCTTGCTGGTGCGGAAACCCCAAGCCACACTTCTGACAGAGACACGGCTTCTGACCCACGTGACCTCCCATGTGTGACATGAGCATCAGCGACGAGCGGAAGCCCATGCCGCACTCGGCGCACTTCAGCACCCTTTGGTGCGAGCCGGCGTGCTTCTTCAGCTCCTCAGCGGTGCCGAACGTCTGGCCGCATTCCATGCAACGGATCTCGTCCTTCTGCTTCTGCAGCGTGTTGCCCTGGGCACCCTGGTAACCCCAGCAACCTGTGGCACGCTTGTGGTCCTCGAAGTCCTTGTGGCTCGTGAACGTGGTCAAGCACGCCACACACTGGATGGACTCTGGTTTGCACTTGTGCTTGCGGTACTGGCCTGCCAGCCGGAAGTGGATCTTGCAGTGCGTGCAGGTGTACGGTAGCAGGCCCAGGTGGGAGAAGCTGTGGCGGAGAAGCACGTTTTTCTTGCGGAAACTCTGCCCGCAGTCCGAGCAGAGGAACGAGCGCAGGCACGAATGTTTCGCCATGTGGCGTCGGAGGCTCTTCAGACGCAGGAAACGGCGGCCGCACTTTTCACACCGCGGCTGGCGGGCCTCGGTCTTGTGCTTATGCACGTGCGCCATGCACTCGTTCATGCACGTGAAGATGCGCTTGCAGTAGTCGCACTGGTAGAACTCGTCCTCGAAGTGTGTGGTCTGTAGGTGCAACTGGAGACGTTCCTCCGTCTCAAAACTGGCCTGGCACACCTGGCACAGCAAAGTCAAAGGCAAACATAGACAATAACGACATTTAACATAAAACCAGGAAATCAACAGGTAAATAAACCTCATGAAGAGAAGAAAAGCAAGGAAAATTCACTAATTTGTGATTATGCTTATAAGTTCAAACTCTACTCTTTTATGAACAACTATAACATTTCCTGAATGTCCTGCACGGTCTGTTATCTGTCTATGGGTTATTTCACTATCTTTATTCTGAGATGCCTTGTTAAAAAGCGTTTTTGGTTCTGGATCACTGATCGCCACCAAAATCGAATCAGTTCTTACTTGTCCCTATACACATGTTGTCCAAAAGTTTCATCCAAATCCGTGCAGTACTTTTCAAATTATGTTGTACACAAACAGACACTCAGACACATGATGGCGAAAACATAACCTCCTTGGCAGAGGTACATGTAGTCCATAAAAATCACACCTGACAGCGGATGGGCACAGCCTGGGCATGGGTGCGAAGGTGGGCTCGGTAGTTGGCCAGCTGGCAGAACTGCTTGCCACACTCGGCGCAGCGGTAGGGACGCACACCTGTGTGCTGGTGCATGTGCTCACGTAGGAGGAACCCGTTGGTGAAGGTTTGATCACACACATTGCAACGATGCTCTCTAGCCGCATCTAGGAGAATAATAATTAAAAATAAATTGTTGCATTTTACATGTACAATCATTCTCTGAGAGCTTTATATCACAGAAATGTCGAGCAGGTAACCATGTAATTTTTTATAGTATTTTTCTGGCACAATGGCTACTGAAAGTATTTAGTCAACCCACACTGAGGACTCTCCTACAGTGAATAAATACCAGATAACCAAATTACTTTGCTCTGCATGTCCAAATATACTGCTCCTTCATGGGTGGTTTGAGACTAAGCAGGCTTTCACCATCAACTGAGTGACTATCAAGGGAGACGAATATAAAGCACAATTGCAATTTACAGTAAATGCTAGCTACAGTACATGGGTAGGTGTATGTACCTGGTGCGAAAAACAGGCTGTCATCCTCCTCATCGGTCTCCTCTTCTTCCTCTTCCTCATCCTCCTCAGAAACTTCACTGTCATCACTGTCGTCTTCGGAGTTGTTCTCCTGACTCTGACTGCCTTGTCCATTACTCTGGGACCTAGTCCCTTCTTTCTCCACAACCTCCTCGGCCGCAGTGGCCTTCTTTTCTGCACTGTTCTGCTTGCCCGTATAGCGAACCACAATGGCTTTCTTTTCATTACTGACTTTTTTGCCATCACCATCATCTTTTCCCCCCAGAGTCAACTTTTCCCCAGTGAAAACAACATCCGTTAGGATGTCCTCTGACTTTTTTGTACTGTTCAACTCAGCGGGAGCTGCCTTTTGTAGAAGTGTGCCATTGTTGATGACAGCTAGAAACTGGGGATGTTGAGGCTGGACATTTGATGTGGACTGAGAGGAGGGTGCGTTTGTAACCATTATGGCCATGGGCATCGTCTTGGGAAGAGAATGAACATTCCGCTGAACTACGCAAAGCACATGTTGGTCCACAGGAGAATTTACTGCTAGAGGTGGTTTATTAGAAAGTGGAATGACTTGTGTGGGTACTGACGATGACTTTGAAGGTGTTTGTAGAGGAGGATTTGAAGGTGCTGGGCTTAATTTTGGAGGAGCTGAAAGTGATTCTGAAGGTGTTGCGAGTGGTTCTGAAGAGGATTTAGGTGGTGATTTTACAGGTGCTGGAGATAATTTTGGAGGTGCAGGATTGACTGGACTGCCTGAAGAACTGTTTTGTGGTGCTTCTTTCACTGGTAACTCCTCATCAAATACAGGAAGTTGGTGGAAACCCAACTCTGTCAGCTGAATGTCTATAGTAAATTCAGATGCCATGGCTGTTTAAAAAAAGACAAGATGTTATTTTAAAAAAACGCAGCAAAGAAGGCAAACATATACAATGACGACATTAAACATAAAACCAAGAAATCAACGGGTAAATCAAGAGAATTCTCTAATGTATGATTATGCCTCTTACGAACATCTATGCTATTTCCCGAATGTCCTACGCGGAAAAAGTATCATATTTCACAATTTTATAGTGTTAAAATAGCGTTTCTGATTGCCAGTTCAATTAGGTCCATTGTTTAAAAATCAATAAATAAAATAGTAGGCAATTGACCTGACGAGAAGAAGCTTTCATGTCCAAAGAGTTAATGTTAAATCTATACGTCCTAACCTATTTTGTAAGATAGATTGACAAAACAACAGGATGAACACAAGGTTTAACAAGATTTAAATGCCACATTATCCAGCCTTTTTACTGACTCCATGTCCACAATAAGCTAACCATTCTACGGCGAGAGCAATTGGAGAGAGACATGTATGATAATATATTGAAATACCTGCTATTCGCATATATGATAAGTGCATATTATAGAAAAGCACATTCACTTACCTGAATAAATACGATTTGAGAAGCTAAAGAAGCTACACTAACGTTAGCCTTACAATTTAACAGGTAACCTAACAGCGATGTACGTGAAATCTGAACATGCAGTTTTGACAAGCAATCCCCACTACTACTACATTGCCGATTGCATGTCAAGTAATGGGTAAATAAGCCTTAGAAACTAACAAATAGTCCAACAATCCCCTCCGCCGGTCTCCAAAACATACAAAACATCTCCTCAACATTACCGCACTGTTGTGTTGCCTTTTCCCACGGAAAGGGACCAGGACATGCAAGGCCTTTTTGTGTACTGCCATCTAGAGTTTAGGGGGAGATACTGCTAGGTGTTTTGGCTTATTGGGACAACTTGCTGAAGTGTAGAACACAGGGGATGGCAAAAGCCAGGCTTTTACATTGGTGTAGCGTCAACTTCTTTGCAAGTGTTCAATGCCTGATGCAGCCCGTTTTTTGGCCCAAATCTCAGGATCATACAATGCAATTATTTACTTTTTACTTGAAATTTACAAATAACAAAACTCAAACTATGTCAAAGGCAAGCGGCTAGACTGCCTGCCATGGTCTCATGAAGAGATGATTCAAATTAACCGTCACTATACTCAGTCTTCAGCTAAACAAGTCTGAACACAAATAAAACTAGAATGACTGGAACTAGCAAAATCGTTTTTACAGTGAAAAAGAGACACAATGTACTTTGCAGCAGCCCCTGGGGCAATTTCTTTTTTTAATATGACATTAACCAGATTCATAGACTGTAAAAACTGTAGATACACAGGCAATTTCAATGGGGGTAAGCCAATCTAGAAATCCAAATGCCAAACAGAGTTCATAGCATTTGGCACAAAATATCCTTGGACCTTGAGTGAAATCCATCATGAACATTGTCCATATTTCTTTTAACTTAAGCACATTATTAGGTGTGGGGAAATATGGTAAACAACTTGAACAATCAATCAACTTACTTGTTGGGTCAGACCCACCTTTAAAAAGGCATCAATCAAATACAAAAAAAAATATATAGGTGCTTATTTTAACAAGCTCACATAACATGAAGTTTTTGCATCAGTAAATAAAATCACATAATTCTGTTTGTTATCAAACACAAAACACTAAATTAAACCACTCAAAACCACCACTCAATGAATGCCATGAACATAATGATTTTAAACAAACAATTGATGAGTAAAAGGCAGTCTCCTGGACAAAGCTAACATCCCCCTTTGCCTCCACCCTCCCTCTCTAATGCAAAAGGACAAAATTAAAAGGGGGTGGAGGGGGGAGGGCAACACAAATTGAAGGCAACATGTACCAGACACCTCTAAACACACAGATTTAAAAAATAAAAATAAAAAAATAAAATAAAACACAAATTACTCAGATTTTAAAATCATATAATTAAAATATGACTTCTCCAGATGAATCTTTAACTGTTGAGGAGGATGTCACATTTAACTCTGAATGACTTTGATGTGGTGATGTGGGAATGCGGCAAGCAAAACTGACCCTGTGTAGTAAGTTTAAGCATAGCCCTGTTGCACAAGCCTTCTAACAACATTATATTTTGCATGGAATGAATTTCGAAAAGCATAGACCTAATGCGAAGGCAAAACACGTTACATTGAGTCAAAGGCACCTCAGATCTTACTTTCGGTTTCAAATAATGAGGATCTATTGATCCAGTGTAAAGTGCTTTTTCTGCATTCGCATTCGGTCTATGCTGTTCCAAATTATTTTGTTCCACTCGCTAACTGGTGCGTTTAGCAGGCTTTTTCTGCAGGGCTATGCTTGAATTCACTCTGGATTTTTCCTTAAAGCATCTCCACATACAGCATCACACTAGCTTAAAGAGTTTGTGGGCTGCCAACAATTCTGGATAAAACCTTGTTTTTTTTTTTTTTCTTTTTACAAAAAATTAACAGTGCAACATTCATGAAAAGCGACAAATGGTTAAAGACTATTCAACTATTCAAGAACCACCACATTAGGTTCCATATCATTTACATAGAGAATAAAAATGCCAGGCCTTTGTTACAAAACAAAACAAAACAAAACAAAACAAAACAAAACTTCTCTCCCTTATCATCTCAAAGCCTCAATACATTTTAACCAACAATGGCCACAAAACAAAAACAAAAAAAAAAACAAAAAAAAAAAAACAGGAATTATCTCCTCCCCCTTCCTGCAGGTTTCTTCTTCACTTCCTTCTCTTTGGTGTGGCTTTGCTGGTGGGCTTTCAGGTTGCCCTCGCGGCTGAAACTCTTGCTGCAGGTAGGGCAGGTGTATCGGCCTTCTGTGTGGACGCGGGTCATGTGAACCTCCAGCTGCTCTGACTTGGCAAAGCTCTCCTCGCACTCCCCGCACGGGTGAGCTTTCTTCGGGACGGCCTTCGGGGGACGTCCTCTTTTGTTCGCTACAGCTGCTGCCGCCGCTGTCGTCTCTTTCTTTGGCTTTCCCTTCACTGCCTCTGGCTTTGCGTCCTCTGCCGTTGCCGCATCCTCCTCTTTTTCCTTCCCTCCCTCGACTGCAGCTGCCGTTGCTTCCTTCTTTTGCTTTGCCGGCTTTTCTGCTTTGGGTGGTCTGCCTCTGGGTCTTTTTGCTGGCGGCCCTCCGTTGCAGTGCTCGCTGCCTGCGTGGTTCTCCTGGTGCTCCAAGAGCTCAGCCTCAGTGCTAAAGCCTGCGTTGCATTTGGCACAGCGGTGGAACTTGGTGGCGTCTGATGGATCTGCCGTGTCAGAAGCTGGCGCGTGAGATGCCAGGCGGTGGTTCCGCAGCAACCCTGGACTGCGATACGTTATCCCGCAGTCTTTGCACTGGAACTGCCGTTCTGGGCACTGTTGCCGCCTGTGACTGGTTAGCTGCAGACAGACAAAAAGAGAAGTGTTTAAAACCATGTTGCTATACAAAAACTATCCAGTAAGAGATGGAAAAGGTTTTTATTACCCTCAAAATACAAAGACAGCCAATAAGACTTTGAAAACACGACCAATTTTGAAATTTAAATTTGGAGACCTCGAATGGTGCACGTTTTCCAAGAAGGACAAGGAGGGTATTACTGGTAAAGAAAGAATTACTTTTTAGGTGCTTGATGCATTTGCATATGAATAATTTAGATTCAAAACCCCTCCAAGCCTATTTGTGATAAGTTTACAGAAATATATTTATATCATTTTAATATACTTTATAATCAATCAAACTCCAATTGAATTATTTTGGCAGAGGACAAATTAAATATCTATCTATACTTCTGAATATTTACAGAGTTTTGCATTTGAACGCTTTATATTCTTTCTGTGCCACCTCCAGGCTGCTAGCCTAGAACTCTAGATGTACTCTAGCGGTAGCAAACTGAATTTTCTCAGCGAGTACGTCTACCCAGCAGCCATAGGTTGTACTTGGACACAAAGTTCTATCTGGGCAGGGAGTCATTGAGCAGGCTTAGCGTTGTTTGAATCGTCTTGTTAGTTTCGCTGAGGTTTTAGTCGTCTTACCTGAGGGTCTATCGCTCATGGCCAGACTATACATTTTATGTGATAGTCTGGCTTGTCAGGCTACCGGGTTGCTGCTCACCTCAGAAAATGTGCGGAAGCTCTCTTTGCAGGTGCACTTGAAGGGCTTGTCCTCCTTGTTGTGTGTGGACTGATGGTTGGTCAGTTCCTCGGAGGATGGGAAGGTGCGGTCACACACGTAGCAGGTGAAGAGTGTGTCACACTGGAGGAAGATAAATACACAAGAGAAGTAGATGAGTACACATGACACCTGACAGTGGTGTTTTGCATTCCTTGCCAAATGTATTAAGCATTACTTCTTAATAGTAATCTTTTGGAGTGTTTTTGACACAAAACCACTGCAAGGGGATGCAATGCAAGCTCAACAGCTCACGTCAGACCACAGTAATATTAATCTTTGTACCGTCACACTGGTGATTTCAGAAGTGTAGGCTTCACCCCTTGGTTTTACCATACATCTGATAGTTTGATTGATTGATTGATTTACATTTATTTCAAATGTCAGAAAGGAAAAAAATAAACATATGAAAGAAAAGGAAAACATCCGTCAAAACTTGCTCTTGATGATACAACAACAGGTATGTCATTTTTTCCCCCAAAGGAGCACGGATAGCATCCAGTGAGGGACTGAACATATACAGCTTAACATTAAAATGCTACAATCTGAAACCTAGTTAGTAAATACTTAAGATACCTGTTGAAGCTGTTGTTTGTACTCTTCACGGTGACTCTTTTTCATATGCCTCTCTTTGGCTTTGGCATTACAGAAGGTGATGAAACACTGGAAACACTGGAGGCTTTCATGCTGGTCTGGTAACAGAATAAGAAGTAAAAATGACTGGATACAGCAAAGTGTAAAAGGTTGAAAGAACCTGAAGGAAAACAAGGATACAAGGAAAACTGTACAAGGACTTTTAGTTGTCACATGCATTATTACTGGTGTAAAGAAAAATGCATTGAAATTGTGTCTGGTGACAGCCTATTTGTGCAAAGTACAGAAATGCTGTAGGAAAGTGAGGGCAGACTGTCATTGGAAGACTTTGTGTGCTAAATACTTACATGATTGTATGACAGGAGGCTGGGGGATGACAATTGCCTGGTAAGGTGCCTCTAGTTTGGCAACAGAAGGTTCAGTGGATGTGACCTCTTCACCCTTCATGACCATTTCCTCTATTTTCACCAAGTCTGCATCCATGTTCAACTCGGGAAGACCTTCACCTCAGGTGTGCTAAAAGTTAGAAGTCAGGGGACTGACACAGAAGTAGAGTTTAAGCTTGGTGAATCTGATGTCCAGCTTGTCACAAAATAACCACAAGTAGCTTACTTAATCAAAGTTAATGAACTAATACGACTCAACTGTCTGAAGGAAGTGTTGACTTCTGAAATTCATTCTCTTGTTTAAACTTACAATTGGTTAATGTTACATTGGTTTTGAGAACATATTATGTTAAGAGATACATTTTCAACGTTGAATTTCTTTGTTGACGTTAGTACTGGTTAGAATAAAGGTAGCGTAGATGGAGGGACCAGTGGGAAACATTAACAAAAGTGGCAACAGAATAAACACTATTGCAAAACACAATCAAATATAACATGTGATGTAATTATGCAGAAGTTTTATAGTTTAAACCGAAGATAACATAACACTACACTACACTTAAGTAACATTGCCTATGCTATGATAGCTTACGGAGTTAAAATATCACAGGATAGCTAGCGTAATGTTAGCTTTTAAGGCCCAATGTTTTTTATAGCCTTCTGTTCATTCATTGTTTTGGTACAATAAAAATGGGTGTTTGTAATGAAATGTATTTGTAAGTTAGGTGCATGTACATTAAGACGATCAACACATTTAAGAATTGCAGCTAATGTTATGTGTAATGGATAAAACTTCTTGCATAAGACCGCTATGCTAATGTTAGTTTACTGTAGCATTTTGGCTAGTTAGCCAAATGGCTACAAACACAGCTAGCGCGAGACGTTAGTTGAAACTTCGATACTGTATGCTAACGTTAGTTTCCTAGCCAGCTAAGCTAAGAGGAAGTAACTCGTTATTGCACATAAATGACAGACAAAGTATCTACAAATAGCACATGTAACTGAATGTAACGCTCAGTCACTTGATCAATACAATCCAGCATATAGTATGTGAGTTCAAATTCACTGCCTTTGTGTACCGTGAACGTACATTGTACTTACTCGCAGCCTTCGTTGCAGGGAAACCATGGACGACGGAGAAGACCCACTTTGGGCAATGTCCCCTTGACACGTGACTAGGGTCTGGTAGACAGCAAGAAGCGTACACTCGATTGCTTGCAAAATTGTCTCTGCTTAATTTTTACTGACAATGGCTTGATCCCACATAACAAATATAATTTATTTCTCTTGTGGACTGTTTTTAACCTGTTAATAAAGAAACTTTTATTTAACATAATAACGACAAAGGACAAGATTGAGATAATTTATTTTAACTTAAAAAAGATAACGTGGGTCAACCAACTGATTCACAGAATTATTTCATTTTTTAAATTTCACAATTATTGTATTGCAATAACAGTAAATACTATTTTTAACATTCAAAAACAACATTCAAAACTCATGGCTCTCTCTCCTACCTTAAATGTATAAAGAGAATAAAAATAAATAATAGTACAGTAAATAAATAAAAAATAATTTCAGAAACAGAAATTGTGGAGTTCCATCAATCAATCATATGCAAAAGACAAGAGCATGATTCTTAAAATCTTCAATGGAAAAGTCCTCATCATTACAGTTCAGAAACAGCTTCCAAGTTAAATAAATACATGAATGGGACGTCCCGTAAACAAACTCAAACATTCCCACAATGAACCTCATTGTGTCCCTTGGCTGTGAAATTTAAGGAAGCAGTTATGATTGCGTGAGATACACAAAAACACACAACACTTCAGACAGCGCACGCGAGAAGTCCGTTCACATCCCCCAAATCGACACCTTGCTCCCTCCCCTTCCGCAACTTGTTCTGGCCAATGGCCCACACCATCATAGCGGATGGCCGAGTCTGGAAGTGGCGTCTCGAAAATAGAGGGAGACCCTGGAACTGTAGCCTGTTCCGTTCTCTCTGGAGCCGGTGGGTGGGGAGGAGTTGCATCCTGGGCATCAGCACTGCTGGAGAAGATCAGTGCTTTGGAGACTTCCAGTCGAAATCCCATGAGCGACAGTGACTGTTGTTCACGGCTGCAGTCACCCCTGTATTGCAACCATGAGTTCACAAGTGCAAGATCTGTAAGGTGCCAAAGAACAGACAGCGGCCAAGCTGTGGGGGACAATGACACGCACGGTGTGCGGTATGCATTGCGCAAATCTCGGTTGAGCTTGGCTGCTCGAAGTGCCCGTTCAAAGCCACTAACAAGAGACGTTGAACGGGACCGCCCCTTTACGGCTGCGGAAAGGATAAAACCATGATGGCATCGAAACAGTTTCAGTTTGCCGTCTGAACTCACAAATTCATCACCCACTTGTCCTCTCGCCCCGCCAACTTTGCCAGCGCTTTGCACGCCGGCCTCTAAAAGCTGCTCTAGCATGGAAGGGGTGGAAAGTTCCGGCTTGCAGAGAAACACTATGCCTTCTTTACTGTTCTGACCTGATAACACCATGTTCTTCACAGTTTCTTCTCGGTCAGAGTCATCCAAGCTCAAGTTGAAGTCCACAACCAAACCACAAGTACTCAACATAACTGTATGGTGAAGTGAGTAAGCGGGGCTGGCTGTGGTTCGTCGTAACCACAATGGGTACTGGTTGATTCCATGGTTCCCCTCTTGTTTGAGCGCCTGACATGTCTTTTGAACTTTTTCCACCAATGAATGCACTTTATTAAGTGGGTTCGTTTTCAGTGGACCCTGTGTAGTACACATTTGCTCAGAATGATGTGTGACACTGTTGGTAGGCGGTCCTGTGTCCTTCCTCTGGGATACCGAGGAACCACTTTCTTCTGCAATCTTCAGTTTAGAGAGAAGCTCTGAGAATCTGGATGCTGGCATCGCATCAGCGATGAGGGCCACTCTGGTGTAGTCCTCCCAATACAACTTTGTGCTGGGAAACTTAAAAAAAAAAAAAAAAGAACAAAAAGTGACCTTACTAAAAATATATTTTAAACAATATAGAGAGCAAAACATTAAAAAGGTGTAGAGAGCAATGGGGGTTTTACAGTTTATTATATTGTTAATGAAAAAACATTGACATGACAAAATGCAAAGGTCCCGCCGTATACCCTGAAAACAGAGAATACTGGCACAATCCCAAAGTAGATTCGTGTCTTTGGGGGTTCAGGGCATTTGGGCAACAAAGGGATTTTGCCTATGTCTCCAGGAACAAAATTAATGAATGATGAAAAAAATGAAAAGCATTGCATATTTTATATTAACACAAACTAGTCACTAACCTGTAACGTCCCCATGGCAATATGGATTCCAACAAATTGGGAGACCTCTTTGGCTGTGACTGGACTGGACATCTTAGAAGTTTTAGCAGTGATGTTGGCAACATCCTGCCACGTCTTCAAGTCTAAATACTGATTGAAATAGTCAATTGGATTCCTTTGGCCATCTTGTGAACGGACACCAGTCTGGGACCGCTGGCTGTAAGGAAAATAAGGATAGAGGGAAATATTACAAATAATTTCAACAATTCAACAATTATTTTACCTTATCTTAATAATTGTAATAATTGTAATAACTGTAATTGTATCTTATGAATTTCATTGTAATAAAATACAATACTAATACAATACTAGTTTAAATAAACATACTTGTCATTACTATGAATAGCTTCCTGACTTGATTTAACAGGCAGATTTGCTGAGCGACTGCCTCTGCTACCATGGTAACAGGACATGGCAAGAGTTTCTGCCTCTGGTTCTGAATCAATGCATCCACTGTCTTCTGTATCAGAACTCTGCAGGAGGAATTTTAAAAGCTCCTCTGTGTTGTGTTGCTCACCTCCCATATCATCTGAAGGGAAATTAAAATAACCGTTTAGTAAGATGTTATCACAAAACCAACAATTACAACAATAATACTATTCATTTTCCATTAAAAAAAAAAAAAAAAAAGCTGTACCATCTTCCAAGGCACCATCAACACACTGTGTTTCACGTTGGGCAGATATCTCACAGATGTCATCACATTCTTCTAAAGCAGAGGTGCTGTGATCTGTGAAATAGATTTCTGGGTTACTGTGATGCTCACATATTACACAAGGAATTCAATTCACTTATGCACTATTCATTGTCTAATAATCTATTTAATAATCAAATCTAAAGATCTGTGTAAGATGATAAGGTGTTTGATTTGTAGACAAAGTGACAACTGATAGGCTAAGCCAATATTCTTCCATGTGCTATAATTTGAGCTATATTCAAGAATTTGAAAATCATATCAATAGACTTGCTTTCAACTCTCTGTGAAGGATCCAGCAGCAATTCTCTTTCCTCCTCCTTCACTGGAAAGAAGATACACTGCTTGGCACTGGGCTGCTGCGATGATGAAGCACCCGTCTCGATTTCTTTTCCCACCAAATTATTCTCCATGGGTGGGTCTGCGACTGCGGCTAAAAAAAAAAAAAAAAGTAATCATCATAGCTCAAATGAGAAACTTGTGTGATTCAGTCGTTTTAGTAGCAGACTTCTACTACTAGTTTAGTCATTTTAATTACCAATTTTGATTAAAGTTAGTCACACTAATTCAAGTCAATGAGCTACTATCAAACAATAACATGACCTAAGAGTCACAGAACAACACAAGAAATATATTAATCCCTCCATTTACCTGTGCTAGTGCTGAGATCTCCATTCCTCCTTTTATCATTGCTATTAGGTTGTTGAATAATCTGAGGTTCATTCAAAACAAGAGGGTCCTCCTCCTTCACCACAAACATGTGAACACTCTGCTGTTGCTCAGTGGAGAGTGAGCGATTGACACCCTGAACCCTGGCATCAGGGACCTCTGGGGTGAGCACTGGTGGCATCACAGGTTGCGACTGGTCCTCCTCCTTTACATTCAGCCCGCCTGATGTTCCGAGTGAAGGCAATCTGGTGGTTCTACGGTCTGTGCTGCCCTCATTGTTGTGTACATTCGTAGAGTCACTGACCACCTGAAAACAATTAAATAAGATGTGACCATAATTGAAAACATAAAAAACAATCTTTTTGCCATCATTATACTGCTCTGGGGTCTGTTTCCCAAAAGTATAGCAACTTTGTTGGTTGCAATGCAATTTCCCATAGGTAACTGGTTAGCAATTATGCTTTTGGGAAAACAGACGCCTGGTTTGTACATATAGTAAAAAAAAACAAATCTGAATAGAGTTAGTTGGTAAGTCATGAGCTTTCTATAGCCACGCAACACTTACCTTGTTAGGAATGCATGTGGATTCATTGCTCCCAAGCTCTCGTGATGTGAGAAACTTTTCAAGGAGAATGCCTGGCGAGCTTCCCTGTGACCTATCCTGACTGTCGAGTTCCATTTCTGATTTCACCACATCGACACTTGTTGTGACCGACTCCAGTTCAAACACCACCTGTTCCTCAGAGGAATCCTCCTGTGATTCTACCATCTCAGGAGGATTAGTGCAAACCTGAGGTCCTTTCCCTTCTGCTGATCGTTCTTCTGAGTCAGCGGACACCGGATAGAGCTGGTAGACTATGCGGCATTCATCTGGATCGTCGTTCAGAGACGCCTGGTTGGCTGCTGGTCTGCTTCCCATGTTCCTTCTCTTACCGGTACCTCGTCTGCCCCTTCCTCCTCCTCCTCCTCTCTTCCTACCTCTGGTTGTGTTACTCCTGTTCTGCCCAGATGTCTTCTCCTCTGAATGCACAGCCATTTCTACATCTTCTTGTTTGATCTCTGGTGGATCAGTGGAAGAATCTTTCACCACACTGGTTGTATTTGAGTCCACCACAGGTTCGCAATGCTTTGTCTGTGAAGAGCTTTCGCTGTTAGACTCACGCAAGTTTGGTCCATTGTGATGGCTTGGCATCTCTTGTATTTTACTGGCTATCTGACCATCTTTTTCAGGGCTTTCTGGGAAGTCATCATCCTGAGAGGTGACAAGCTGATCTTCCTCTTGAACTGTGACTAAATTAACATCTAGTGGCAAGTCATCTTTCATATCTTCCTCTACTATGTTATCTGACTCTCCAGTGCTCTTAATATCATGAGCTACATCCTGTGTGTCTGAAATCTTCTGACTAGCCTCTAAAAGGCCTTTGTCGCTTGTTCCTTTCTGATGTTTGCGTGGCAACTGTGAAAAGGCAGACTTCTTTCGGACCTTTGTGATGGCCCCCTGTTCTGGCTTCGACAAATCCGCTGAGAGCATCTGTGAAGGGGTCTGAGACACTGGAGTTGACTGTTGACAGACCATAATAGCCTGTGGTTGCTCACTTCTTGTAGAGGCAGAGGTAACCAACGGCAAACCCCTCTCTGTAGTAGTGCTGCTGCCCTTTTTTTGTGGCTCGTCACACTCGCTGTCCACTGATAAAGGAGCATGGGTCAGTGAAGGAGAAGGATTGAGAGCTGGAAAAGACACTCGCTGGTCTTCTCTATCCCCTAGGCCTATCTCCCCCATCTCTACCTCAGCATCCCAGTCTGTCGTTACCTGCAATTCATGTGTTTTGGAACCAACTGAATTATTACTAGATTGTTCTTGGACCTCAGATGGAGTGCCACTGGAACAGCCATGGTGTCCATGAAGTTCACTGGTATGGGCAGTTGCCATATGCTCCTGTAAGGCTGAAACTTCAAAGAATTTCAACCCACAGTCACAAATTAATGGAGGGGAGGCTGATGTCATCTTCCCATGAGCTTTAGTGGTCTTCCTCTTTCGACCTGCTTTTGTTTTTTTATGAATAGGTGTAGCCTTGACAACAGCTGAAGATGGGGTCTCTACACATGTCTGGGTTGGCATTTTTGCAGTCTTGGCCTTGGTTAATTTATTTTTATGGTCTTCTGTTTGTTTCATTGGAGCCATCTCAGTTACCTCATTGGAAGTAGTTGAGGATGGACATGAAGGCACTGGTTCTATCTGTGACAAGGTTTTTGGGGCATCCAGTTTATGAACTTTAAGCTGAGGCTGTTTATGTCCCTTTAGTAGAAGCAAGGCGTCTTCCTTTACTAGATTGGTCACTACAGCAACAGGGGCTTCTTCCTTCTCCTTCTGTTTCACTTTTAAGGTCTTCTTTATGACCTCTTTCTTTGAAGTTCTTTTATGGGTCTTTTGGCTTTTGGGATTTTTAGTTTTTTCCTGTCTCTTCTTTTTAGGCAGAGGTGCTGTAATAACCTCCTTTTCTATCAGAGTACTATTAGTAATTTTGTGAATTTTAAATTTTCTTTTCCTAGACCTGACTATTGATTTGGACTCATCTTTCTGGACAACTTGCAGCTCATTATTTTGTAGTTTGCTTAGCATTTCTTTTTGAATTTTATTTCCAGATTTGCTTGTTTTAACTTTTCCATCTCCCCCCATCTTTTTCTGCTGAATATCACCTTTGTCTTGCTGTTTCACATCATCTTTAACCTTTTTGGATCTTTTAGAAGGCTGCATTGCCAAGGAGAGTTTTTCTTTTTTGGTCCTATTACCAAACTGAACTAGGATGTGACTTTTTGCTCTTGATTGTTGGGTTACTGTTGTTTTTAACTCTGACGGAGGATTTGGCGCCAACACTATCTGCTGTGATGTAAGAACTGTGCCATTATGGCCAGTTTGTTGTGTCGAAGTGATATCTGTCTTGGATTTAGCTTTCTGGCTAGTTTTCTTAGCAGGTCTTCCCTTCTTTAGCTTGACTGGTGCAGGCAGCTTTGCAGTCTCACCACTGCCTGGTTGTTTCTCTGTTGTGACTACCGTAGCAGAGTCTGATTCATATAAAAATGGTTCAGTGTGCGTCTCAACTCTTTCTGAATCGTGAAAAGATGGCTGAGTTTGAATTGATATCTCCTCACTAAAATGCACCTCTGAGCAAAACTTGTTTGTGTTTGTCTCGGTTTGCTCCACAAAGTCCTTTGGCTCATCAGAGGATTTAAGGTGTGTCTGACAAACATCCTGTGCGCCAACTTTTCCAGCATTAGTCTTAGAACTTTCTGTTTTATCCATTGATGTCAAAGTGACAATTTGTGTCTCTATTGGTGTCAAAGTTACAACTTGGTCCTCAGTCTGATGTAAACTGTCACTGGTTACGAGTGACAGGGTGTCAGTTGGGGTCATGTACTGCATGTGTACTACCTCTTCCTGGAGGGACACTATGTGACTGCTTTCATTTTCAAGCTCATTGGTTGGAATAAGGGAGGATGACTGCTGCCACTCAAGCATCTGTATTTGTGCATCATCTTGTCCAGTCTCAACTGCTTTGGTTTTCACTGCTGAACAAGCCATTTCCGCTGCTTTATCTGCACATTCTACTTGAGGCTGAGAGAACTCTGAATTGACAGCTCCTGTGTGATCTTGCACTATTTTCTCAACTGAAGAATGATCATTGGTCACGCCTTGGCCTCCATTTAGTCCCGGTCCTGTGGACTCCACAGAGGGCGTGGCCTGCGTCATGTCAAATCTGATTGGTTGAACAACACCAGGCACTGGCTGCAGGTTCACGGTCTGTGACTGAAACGACACCGGCTCCAGTCCATATATAACCAGCTGATTCACTTTTTGAACATTTCCAAGTGACTCGATAAGTCTCTTAATTTGCTCTGGCTCAATACATTGTGGCGCCTGTCCACCAGAGTCCAGACGCAGTACTGGTGGTTGACCTATTGTTGCCTGGGTCAGGAATGGTGGCGGGGGTCCTTGACTGATGGAATGTTGAGTAACTTGACTGGGAGGTACACTTTTGTTCTGTGAGTGTTTCACTTTAATGTGGTGAAGCTTTGTCTTCTCAGTTTTGAACATCGCTTTGCAATGTGGACATGAGTACTTTCTCTCTGATGAACCTGTTTAGAATTTAAAAAAAAAAATGTATAAGTACATCAAATTCATCTACTATCCACAGCTTATGTAAACAGACATAATAACCCTAAAATAAGTTATCATGCATACAACATTTTATCGTGCAAAATGGACTTGGATTTTGGAATTGGACTGGGACTTGAGAGATCTCCCAGTATCTCCCAGTTTTCTGACGTACAATTTCTGTCATGTTAATTGGAAATTGTCTTGTTTTAAAGTGTAGTTATTGACCAGGATATCAAAGGTTAAGATAAAAAAAAAAAGCTTCAGAAATAATAAACTGAAGAATTCACAAACGTTTCCAAGTTAAAAGTGACCCTAAATGTTGCCATAATTTCTCGTGAAGTCTTCAAAAAACAAATTTAAAGTAAAAAGACAACTTACCATTGTTCTTCTGTTTCTTCGGTTTTGCAGCAGCATTTGTCCCGTCACCATTTTCCTCCCCTTCCTCCCGTGAGTGAGACTCTATATGTCGCTGTAGGGCTTTCGGCATACTGAACCTCTTGCCGCACTCTTTACACACATAAGGCTTCTCCCCTGTATGCGTACGGCTGTGATACTTAAGCAGAGTCAAAGTCTTGCAGGCTTTGCCACAGTCCGAGCATTTGTACCCCTGGCTGCTGTAGTGGAGCATCTTCTTATGAGTGGTGAGTTCCGACGATCTCTTGAACGCTTCCCCGCAGATGACGCACTTGAAGGGCTGTTTTTCCGTGTGAGTTCGTTGATGGGCCATGAGGTCGGTCGAGTTGGCGAAATGCCGGTCGCAGACGTAGCAGGCGAACAGAGAGTCTCCCAGCATGCACTGCTCGTATTCCGCAGGGTGGCTCATCTTAAGGTGCCGCCGCATGCTCTTGTCGTCGCTGAATATGATGTGGCACTCGAGACACTGCAGAGACAGCTGGGAGGCTGAGGAGACACGCAGGTGGACAGACAGGGAGCGACAGACATTAAAATCAGTTTAATAAGGCAAATGCAAAAGCCTAAACTGCACAAAACAATGACTATGTTTACAGTATGCATTTAAGTATGAATATGAAGTTTGCGTTTGCTCATGTAAACACCTTTTCCTGAATAAGCCCAGCATCAGTGATATTAGTATTTATCATGTAAACAAAGATATTAATAACCTGATATCTCTGCATTCACAAAAACATATTATTCCAAAAATGATCAGGCCAGGATAAACTTCACACTCATACAGGATACTGAAGTGCTGCATGCAAATGTAGTCAATTATGCACAGGTGAGTTTAAAGTGATTATCATGATAGAGGTATTGAATTAGGGGACATACAAGTGAGAGGAATAACTGTGGGTTTCGTCATGTCCAGCTTCAGTGGGTCCATTCGATCCTTTTTGGGAGGGATGTTCTTCCTTGCTCCTGTGGGGACACCGGCAGCCTTGCCATCTTTCTTTACACCATCAGCAGCCTTGGATTCTGCCAACTTTCCCTTAGGGGGTGAGGTGGTGCCATTCTTCTCCTGGTTTGAGAGTTCATGTGTTGTAGCTTTGATGGACGCTGCCTCAGTGGAAGGACTGTTATCCATTCTGAATGTGTCTGGGAGATTGGGCGCACCTGTTGCTTCTTTTGGGTTCCCCAGGTGAGGTGTGGTAGCTTCTTTGGGGGTGCTGCATTGTGTAGTTCTATCTTCGCTTAAATTGTTGCCATGGGTTGATCTGTCAGATGCACCAGTGGCTGAAGAGGACTTTGGCATCTCTTCAGATTGCACCATGGGCCCAGAGTCACTTTCTGCAGTCAAACCCTCAGGACCTGCTCTCAGTACACCTGTTGCACCTTTGACATCCATGTCCCTATGCTTTCCTTTGAGAGGATGTTTGAATTTGTTGTTTGATGAGAGCTAGAGGTAGAGGAGAGAAATAACGTTAATGGGGAATACTTGCTCAAGGAATGGATCTCAAAACATTGGAGCACAACCAGCGAGAGACACACAAGTAAGCACCACTACTAACCCACATTTAACTTTAAAGGATATCAAACACTTACTTTGTTCACGCCTAGTTTTGTTTGGCTGTTTCACCAGCTAACGTTACAGTCCATCTCTCCTTGTCAAGTAAATGTCGTTAAATTGCATGGATCGCAACAAACAACACATCGGGAGCAACGTGAGTATTTCTATCATTACGAATGAATAAGCCATGCTCAAAAAGTGGGTGTAACCAGACAAGCTTTCCAAATTTTGCAAAGCAATGTAGCCTGCTAGTATAAACGTTATCTTCAATAATCTTTCAAGACTCAAAAGACTCTCAAGACTTTCAACTGAATCTCTTTCGGACAACGGAAAACATAGGCCTAGTTTTGTTTGTCTGTTTGAATTATGTGCCTAATCTGTAGGTTTTGACTTAAGAAAAGGAGCTCTTATTGCGCCCTATTGCAGATATCCAAGGCCCAAATGCTTCCAGCTAACGTTAAAGGTTTCACAAAACCATATGCTGCACTCAAAAATCATTGCAACCTGCAGTATCCCTTAACGATAACCATTTAATTACTTTCACCTATCGGGTAGCCTACTGTTGATTTGGGCTACCATTGCAAGTCCATTGTTTGACCGGTGGCCTGTCTACTTAATTTCCATAATAAAAGGTGGTCCCAGTTTTTCTAAACGCATTTTCACATTCTGTTTTAATATGCAGATAACTAACTAGGCCTATCGCTAGGCTATATAGGGAAATATGTAGGCAGTACGTACCAATGTTTATTTCCTCCGCTTAGGCATCTTCACAACACAGGAGGACAAACGCTAGTGTTGTAGAGTGACGATGTTGAGATGCAAACCTCAAACGTGACGAAATCACGATCTCATTGAATTCTGGGTAACGTAGTGTACTACCTTGATCTGCCAGCAGAGCGCGCAGTATTCCTTCCTCATACAGTGTATCTTAACATTTTATGTCATAAATTATAAAAGATAGGCATACATAGCATATTTTAATGTCCAGAGGGGACAGAGAGAGAGAGAGAGAGAGAGAGAGAGTTTAAGAAATAACAGTTTGAGGCAGTGTCGCAACAGGACAGGCAAACCAGGCAATTGCCTGGGTCCCCAGGCTGAAAGGAGCCCCCAATATCGACTGTTTAATCAGTTTAGTAGTTTAGGTGGTGATGTTTTTCAACAAAAATTACTTTAAACTTAATGTACAATACAAATAATTATATTGAAGATGCTTTAAGACTAAATAACAACGTGGTTCATGTAGGTATTTACATAATTATTAAAAATTATTTCCACAAATGCCAATGAGCCAATGGGACCAATTGAATTCAAGTGAGCACAACCACACAATGTTGCTTTAATGTATTTAATGTACTTTTTTTAATCCAAAAGTTCACATCAGAGACCTGAGACAGGACTCTCAGTTGTTTGCAATGGTTTCCTTAACCCAGTCAGTATAACGGCAAACAGCAGCATACACCCCGGGATATCCAGCTTCAGCACAACCATAACCCCAAGACACAACTCCATACAGCTCACCGTTGCAAACCAGAGGGCCGCCAGAGTCACCCTGAGAGGTATCAAATTCATATACACAGTATCACTATTATGAAAACAACAACAACAACAACAACAACTACAAAATGATGACAATAATTCTGTTTAGCTGAAAAGTATTTTGGGACAGTGTGTACCTGACAGGAGTCTTTGCCTCCTTTCAGGAATCCAGCACAGAACATGTTATCTGTGATCTGGTTACCATAGGCATTCACACACTCCTTCTTTGAAAGCACCGGGAGGTCCAGGCATTGCAAAAGTGATGCATAGTTAACTGAAGAACATAAAAGAGATATCATCAATTTAAAATTGTGTTCATAGCTTTCTTCTGTCGATCTATCTGTCTGTATGTCTGTCTAAAATGCAAAACATCACCTTCTCTATATTCACACATACATAACAGTGCTATGGCTGTTCCTATAGATTCTGTTTTTCTAGAAATTTCATCAAGAGGAGTGGAGCAGAGAGGAGAGAGTTTTATAGAGTTTGTTCCAGTCAGCTCAATGGTGTTTTTTGCCCCCAACTGCACCTTCCAGGCAGCACAGCCTAAAAGGCACTACCTTTACCCTATTCCTAACCCTAACCCCCTCAACCCTCATCCAAAACCTTAACTGAGTGGAGTAGTGCCTTGAAGGCAGCGCTGCCTGGAAGGCACTGTTGAGGGCAAAAAATACCAAAGACCCTCCAGCTCAGGCTCAAGTCACTCCCTAGCCTGGGCCGCCCGCCCAAACTTCATGTCGCTGCATGGAATTTTGCGATCAAGTTAGTATGGCCAAGGAGGCAATTTCCTCAACTCCTGAACCTATAAAAATCAGGACCCAATGAGGAACGAGCAGGCTGAAGGAGGCGAGCTTACAATGACTCTGTCCAGCTCTGCCCCATAACATTGATAGAAGTTTGATAGCATTTGATTTAGATTAAGCCTGCCCGGAATTCCCGGGCAATGCTAGCTTTACCAGACCACAGTTCATCTCTGAACGTGGTCGCGCAAGCCAGGCTAGTCACTCCCCATTTCAGTCTTTTTTTTTACTGTCCACAACCGATTCGCTTTGTGAACAACTTTATAAACATTATTAACTTCATAAATAAAGCTGCCTTGTTGGCCTCAGCTCTCACCTCCTGTGTTAATCTGATTGCCCCACCCTGACACGAGGCACTGGCTGGTTGGTTGGTAACAGGTGGTGGCCAGTGGAATGGGTTGGACATACTGATTGAAGACGGCTGGCTCGCTCAGTTTGATCAGCATGAAGTCGTTGTCAGTGGTGTTTTCATCGTACTGGGGGTGAGGGATGACCTTCTCGGCCCAGATGCGCTGCTCTGTACCCTCCTCCTTGAATATGTGGTGTTCTCCCAGATGAAGGGCAAGGCGATGAGCACTGCAAGTCAGGCCGTAATAGACTTGTTTCACACCTCAACATTCCGACATTCCATGGTAGTAAACTGAACATTCTATCATTGAAATGCATTGGATTTATGCCTCTTTCTGACTTGAAAAAAATGGGTAATAACATTTAAAACATGTCTAAATTCACTTTCTTTCAAATAATACACATTTGAAGCACACAAATTTGGAGGTCTCGAATAGATAAAAGTGGTTTTACATTTATGTGCATGAAGCTTCAATCTATTTGGGACCTCCAAATTTGTGTGCTTCAAATGTGTATTATTTGAAAGAAAGTTTATTTAGACCTGTTTTAAATGTTATTACCCATTTTTTTTCAAGTCAGAAAGAGACATAAATCCAATGCATTTCAATGATAGAATGTTCAGTTTACTACCATGGAATGTCGGAATGTTCAGGTGTGAAACAAGTCCATAGAGAATACACTTCATAGACACACATACACACATAGAGCGGCCCGAAGAGCGAAAATGCATTGTTAGAGCTTTTATATCAGTGATCAGTGTGTGGTAATATCCTTACCTATCCTTCACCAGCACCTGCACCACTTAAGGATTGTGCACAGGGACACTTACCTGTACTTGCTTACAGTACTTTTACACTTAATCATTGTTAGAGTATTAGCCTATAGTTCAAACCTGGCCAAACTACAGCCCGGGAGCAACATACGGCCCGTTGAGCTATTTAATCTGGCTCGTGGAGCCTTCCTAAAGTTGAATAATTTGTCATTTAGCCTAGGTGATTTAGATTATAGGCCTGATTTATCAAATTTGTTGCATTCATGAAATACAAATCCTTCATTTTAACCCTGCATGTTAACATGTCCACTCAAATGTAAATAGAATTTAGCGCACACTCATATCTTATTGTTTCTTTAGTTTATTTTGACCAACGTTTCGGCCGTTTGGCCTTTGTCAAGGTTTCAATGACATGTCCACTCAAGAAAGTGGGGCCACTAGTTTGAGACTTGACAATTTACTGGCATCAATCTTCATCAACCAGTTGACTGTTAACACCCGGCCCATTAGTCAAAATCTAAAACCCAATGTGGCCCTTCGGCCCAAATAATTGCCCACCCCTAGCCTAGTTAGTCAGCATTACATGAGATATATGATGAGAGAATCTATTTCATAATGGGCAATGCCTTATGCCTGCTATACAATATGGTGTATACTGCATACTCACGGGACGTAGCAGTGAGCAGCTGAAACTGCCCATCTCTCATTAATCAGTGAGGCCCCACACCACCGCTGTCCATCATCATAAGTCAGGTAGATCTGCCAAGGCTGGGAATTTGTGGGACACTCGTACCCTCCAATGATCCGGTCCACATCACCACGGCATTCTGCTCCAGCATAGTAGGATAGTTGTTGTTGTTGTTGTTGTTGTTACAACTTAACCTATTATTAAAGTATTAAAATTAAATTCAAGAACAACATTAGTGAACTTACTTACCCACCGCCAGTAAAAGCAAAGCAAACAGGACCGTCTTCATTGCTACACAAACAACTGGAGAGTGACTTAGGGACTGGGAGGGAAATCATCCCATTCGGTATTTTCCATTAAAAAACAACCAATGGAAAAATAAACTGTAGGTTGCTCCAGTGAACTGGCCACCTGTTCAAACCCTTCTTATCAAACCATGTTAGCAGGAGTGATTGGGTCCACTCACATGTCTTTACAGTAGTCACACAGTAGTCACATCATGCCTTAAAGTATACTGATGATATAGTCTGATGACACAGTCTTAGTATACCTCCTAAATAGCAACTAATGCTGAACTATATACCGACATGGAGTGACTGAAGTTGTTGAGTGGAGTGATTAAAATTGTTGATGGAAGTGATGATGCTCTTGTGATAAATACAAATAAAAAAAGGAAATTGTCATATGGTCCCCACCCAAATCACATGAAAGTCCTATTGTTATTCACACTGAAAAAAAAAATCAAACAGGTAATGTCCTATAAATATTTGGGAATATACTGTAGGTAGATCACCTGCTGTCCTGGGGTCTGTTTCCCAACAGCATAGCTGCTAACTAATTTCCCATTGCCAACTAACTAAGTTGCAACTAAGTTAGCAACTATGCTGTTGGGAAACGGACCCCTGGAAGGACCACTTAGAATACGTTTGGAAAATTGCAAAGCAAAGAATCTACTTTCTCAGACGTCTTAGATCATTTGGAGCAAGCAGACAGATTCTTCTTTTGTGATCATGAGCATCTTGTAGTACTGTAATATTTTTTGGTATATGTTCTTCCACAGGCTTCTGTGGGAGGTCACAGCAAAGCCTGAGAACCTGTGTAGCCCATATAAGGATCTTATAATTACCATGGGAAAACATGAAGTGTCTAGTTTGATAGCAAGAACAAGGAGGCTTCTATGTGAAGACCTTGAGAGATACCAACATAATGGGAACAGACTCCTATCATAATAAAAGCACCCGCAAGCAGGGTCAGATAATTTCAGAAAATATTTTTAAAGAGGCCCTACAGTAAGTCCAGTTGCACCTTCCAGTGGGCTTAGAATCAGGCAAAGCTGTTACTAAACATTTCGGGTGATAATGCTCCATGTAGAATCGTGTAGTGAAAAGCCACTATCAAAAAATATTAATGGTTTAATGGGCTGAGAAGGAACAACTCACATAGTAATTCAAAAGTAAGCCGAGCCTGCCTGCTAACCAAAAACAAACGGGAGTGAACGGAATACTCCCACTACTGCAAATGAGATATCTATGTCTAGGAGGCAAGCTCGCGATGGCGCACATTGTGGGGGGGCTGGGGCACTGACAGGTGGGCCAAGAGAAAATTTTAATATTAAAATCAATATTGTTTGCCAAAATTTTCTAGCAGTGCCCCTTGCTTCAGATCATCTCATTTATCAATCTCAATGAGTTCCTGGTGATATAAAGGGAGATATATATGAAGATATATGGCCAATGGGTGTCAATTTTCTTTTAATTGAAGCGTCATTAAAGTGTCTATCTATCTAGAAAACTGCAGATGGGGTACTATTGTATTTAGAGATCGCAACTTGAACTAAAAGAATCAACTATAAATCTTTTATTGAATTTTGATTTAATGAATTAGTGTCATTAAAAGCAAACAATGCAAGTCAACCTCAAGCAAATAAACGAGCATACCATTCGAAACTGTATGGCATCGACAGACATGTTGATACACATTTGTATATACGAGAGCCTAATAGCCACAAAAGAGAGAGCTGTAAAAAAAAAAAAAAAAAAAAAAAAATTTAAATCAATTTTGATACTAGAAATAATGAACCACGTAGCCTACATGTACCAGTAAAAAAAAAAAAAAAAAAAAAGGAAACAGTAGTATAAAAGACAGCCACTAGATGGCGACGTGTCTTAATAAACACAGACTTAATACACACAACTTCTCTGAAAAATATAGACATCTTTTCTTACATTCAGGTTCAATCCTTTAGATTACAGTAATCACAAGAGGCAATGAGGCACTATTGACAGACAGGCAGAATATTAATCACAGCCAAGGCACAGATATGTAGTATTAATATGTTAAATGAATACCACTGAGGTAGACCACTGCCGGAGTCCAGCCCCGCCACTGACTAACAATACAGACAGTAGTCAACTGTTCTTGAGTGTGTTTCTTAAAGGAGAACTTCAGTGTGATAGGGACCCAGAGTATATTGTAACATCATAAAAAGTTGGAACATTGGCAGAGAGCAGGATTTTGATTCGTTTGTGCAGGCCAGAGAAAACCATTTGCTAGTTGAGCTAGGAGCACCCAGCGAGGTGTTAGTGCCCAAATCGCTGTTAGAAAAAACATAAAAAACATAGAAAAACTCAACAAAAGCCCCACACTTTGTTTATAGTATAATGACAGTTCCAACATTTAAAACCAGGCATCGAAAAATTAGTAGTGTAAAGACGACTAGGCCTACTTACCCACTAGCTACAACTTGGGTTAGGCAAGGTTGGGCAAGCGGTTTTTCTCTGGCCTGCATGAACGTGTCAAAATTCTGCACCCCGGTAAACATTCTAACTTTTTATGACATTGCAATACTTTGGCTCCTTATCACACCAATCCTCTACTTTAACAACAAATAAATATTGCTGTAATCAACATGAATGATGACGTCCACACAGTAAACTATATGTACAAAAACATCATAACAGATGTTGGTTAGACAGAAATATTGTTATATAAAGTAGTTAGGTGCCATTATAGTTATTGTTCCAGGTATGGCCAGCCCTTTAGTTACAACTTTGGTTTTGGGGAACACAACTTTGGTTTTGGGAAATCAGTATTTTATAGACATAGCCTAATGCTCCAATGTTATCACAACTAACTATATAGATGTTATTGTATCCTATGAAATTACATGCCATGTTTACAACATTCACTTAAAACAGAGACTGAACATCGATGCTCTATGATGTGTTCCTGAATTTAAAGTTAAATGACACCCACTGGCTAAAGTAGACAGTGAACATCCTCTCAAAATGAATCCTTTTCCATTATGGGATACATTTTGGCCCATCTCACAGCTCCCCGCTGGCATGTTTCATGTAATGGAGGTGAAGTTCTGGCTCTTGGAAGAAGGAGGCACCACATTCAAAGCACCTCCATGGCCCTTGCTGTTGCTGTGTTGGTTGAGATAACTGTCCTGTAAATACAACATCATCCTCCTCATCCTCCTCCTCTTCCTCATCCTCTACATGTACTACGTCATACCTAGTTCTCTCAACCACTACCAGCTCCTCTTCATCCTCCATGGAATTGGGGTTTGCAGATGAACCCAAACCAGAATCTTTGTTGTTGACACCAGATTCAAAATCCCTGAGAACCCCATTGTTACCGGTGTCCTCTTCATTGTGGTCATCCTCAGAGCCAGAATCTTCCATTTCTCCAGGCTCATTATGGGTCCACAACAAAACCCCTCCAGGTGAATTGATTGCACCAAGTTTTTTAATATAACTGACCTGTCTAGGACTTGTATGAGAGCTCTTCCGTTCAAGCTGGTCACAAGTGCCCTCGTTGTGGATACCAAGATGTCTCTTACAATGTGTTATCAGATTATCCAACCTTGGGAATTCCTTATAGCAGAAGTTGCACTTGTACGGCTTGAATTCTGAGTGAGCGTTGCAGTGGTGGTGCAGCTTGGCTGGCGTTCGGAAGGACTTGAAGCAGATGTCACACCGGTGACGTTTCGAGTCGTGGTGAAGCAGGTGCATGTCCAGGGATTTGGCGTCCTCGAAGCCCTCGTCACAAGACAGGCACCAGAATTCTTTATTCTTGTGACACTCCTTGTGCTCCAGCAAAGTCTGGGTAGAATTAAAAGACGGGTCACTGTGGGGTTTTACAGGTTTCTCTGGGACCACAGAGGTTCTGCACTTCCGCATGTGACAAGACAAACCTGTTTGAGTCGTGAAGACCTTTGTACAATTTGGGCATTGTTTATCATCCTTCACCTCAGAGGCATCGTGTGTTTTCTGGTGGTTTTGGAATGCATCCAGAAAGGAATATACCTTACCACAGATGTTACAAGGGTAGACTTGATTGCTGCTCCCATAGACTGGTTTCTCCTCGGCCGACAACATGGCCACACGAGGGCGAACCATAGCAATCTCAGAAGGCTTGATCTGGCAGGCACTGAAAAAAAACTCATCATCATCTTCTTCCTCATCCTTCCCATCACCACCACCACCTTCCTCGTCCTCATCTTTGGCATCATGTCTCTTCCTCTTTTCCTCATTTTCATTCCGAGACTGCAGGGGGCGCTTTTTCCCCGTTTTCTTGAACTCCGCTTCCTCCTCCGCATGTTCGCGCTGATGAATCTTGAAGGCTTCCCAGTGAGTGAACTGCTGCCCACAGTCCTGGCATCTCATCCTACGTAGCTTCACTGGGGGAGGGGAAAACATTAGGGCAGTTAACCAATAGGTTTTACCACAAACAAAATGTTAAAGATGAACAGATAATGAAATATACTTGTAGGAACTTAAAGGAAATAGAATTTCACTTGAGTTGATAATGATACTGTGCTTAAGGGTACATCAACACAAAAGCATGTGAACCTCCTTATTGTTCATCATATGTCTTACTCCTAGTCTGTTTATTGTATGTCTTACTCTACAACGTATTATATGGCAATATGCACTTTAGTTAAGTCAATTCAAACAATAATACATGAACAGAATCCTTCAAGAAACAAAATATCTTTGAACAGTGCTTTATTTAGGCAATGCATACAATCAAGATAGTTTAACGTAGAAGCCTAGTAGAAATCACTGAAATCAACCAATGCATTTTTACATTTGGGAGTCATAAACAGGAGCCTGGTCTCTAAAACCTTTTAGACCTTATCTTACATATTGTGTATATCTGCTCTGTAGTGGCAACTTGGACCAAGGTTCAGAGTTAAAAAGCAACAGTCTAATGATGAGCAGAGCAGATGTATGCACGCCCCCCTTTTTTTTAATATTCTTCTAAAGTTCTTATATTTGATGACATTGAAGTATTGATGTTGAACTGTTTAACAAATATGTACCATAAACAGTGTTTATTTAGTGTGTGCTTTGAGAGCAGAAATAGGGAAGGACAAATAGATTTCAAGTTTTTTTTTTTTTTTAGTAATTGTTTTCAGATAATTTTACGACCACTTCCTTACTGGTAATCAACATCAAAATACATTAGGGGCAACAAATGACACGTAACTGGTCACAGGTAGGGCAATCCTTAGCATTGCATAGCCACAGTTAATAGTATCCTCCAAAAAAAAAAAAAAAACTTTAAAAAAGGTAGATGCCAGTTGTGTCTATGAAAGCACAGTGCAAATATTTATTCATTCTCATGGAATTGGCAGAGGGGAAAAAAACTTACTGGACCTAAGATAGTGACAAACATGCATCATTTGTCCTGATATTTTTCATTTGCCATCAATCGCAAATTTGGGGTATATTTGGACTGTTTATTTTGTAGTTTATGCTGCAAACCAGTAAATTATCAGTATCTAGATAAGAAACTCAATCTATGAAAAAAGTAAGATAAAGAATAAAATAATGACAATGAGGATGCCATTTTTCCTCGCTAGGTATCTTAGCATCATAGCTATCAAAACATAACTGTGAAGTCAAGCCTCTACCAAGTTACCCCAATAGGTGGCACCAGTGTACAAAAAGAAAGAAAGGAAGAAAAAATCTGCACGAGGTAAGTTACAACTTAATGCTCACTAACTTTAACAAAACAGATTTACCTGCTATAAGTTTTCTAGATTTGAAATCAACACAAACATCATTTAAATCAACAATAAACAACATCACTGATATTAAATACAACAAATATTACAAACCAGCTGGTTTTGAACTAACAGTAGAGAGTGTTTAGTGTTAATATTTGAGGTGGGGGAAAAAGGTGGTTAATAAAAACCTAGCCTGATCAGATGTCAATCAATAATAATAAATTAGCCGTACTAATTACAAAGGGATAGAAAAACTAAGAGCATATTAAGCACACGTGCACCAACTTTGCATGGGTAATGCAAAAACAACAACAGCCTGAGGGGCCCAGTTCCACTAAAGAATAGTTTTAAGCAATAGTTGCTCTGAGGTTATGACTGGATAATGTGAAGGCCATATAGAAGGTCCAACGCACCCCATTACCTATAATAATAACTTATCATACAAATGTGTTATATGTAAAACAAGAACTTATCACTACACAGGAAATACTGATTTCAGTACTTTTTATCCAGCGCAAAAAAAATAGCCTGAGAAACAAACATTGACTTCTCTTAGTAAAACCTGAAGTCACATTATACACTTATAAGACTTACATGTCTCAAAGAAAAGTATTTTTTTGGACACATGTCAATTAGAACCCTCTTAATCATAGTGTCTTCATATAAACAAACATTCATTCTTTACACCCAAGGTACTGTAATTCTTTTGATAGCTCCATATCAGTATCCTCCACGAGCATGTTCTATGTAGTGCTCATGTAACTCAGTCTCTTGACCGAAAGACATTCCACATTCAATGCATGTCAAGCTGACACTGTCTCTAGCTGGCGAGCCAGAATCGGCATCTGTCTGTTCCTTTTCACCCAAGCACTCCTGGTGATGGTCAATGAGATCCCTGATCTCAGTGAAAGTGAGGGGGCAAAGTGTGCAATGGTAAGTGGGCTGAGCTTGGGCAGCCTTATGCTGGGCCTGGTGGTGCTGCAGGGCTGTAGGAGACAGAAAAGACTTGCCACAGTGTTGGCACTTGTGACCCTTCTGGAGAGGGGGAGAGAGTGCAACTGGTTTCCCTAGGTACACCTTGTTCTGAGGTGGAGGGTTCTTCTCAGGGCCAGAGAGTGGGGGACGACCTTTGGGCTTGACCCCTGGTGAGACTGAGGTACTGAGTCTGTATCTCAGTTCTGTGGGCAGTCGCTTGCGTACCTCGTCGTGCCAGGCGAGATGCTGCTGCAGTTGGGCCTCGGTCCAGTAGCCACGGCAACAGAGAGCACAGCAAAAAGGCCTCGTTTTGGCTACGTCCTTGTGCGCCTTCAAGTGCTCTTCGCTGGGGAAAGCCTTTCCACATTTGTGGCACTTAAAGAAGCATTTGCTGACTAGCTCTGTGGGTTTGCGTGGAAAAGGGCTCTCTTCCATCTTCACCTTTGTGACCAGGGGTTTTGGGGGTTCAACCTTTACTAATTTACGGGGTTCATCCTTTACTAATTTGCGGGGCTCATCCTTTAGTAATTTGCGGGGTTCATCTTTTAGTAATTTCCGGGGATCCACTTTTGCTACTTTGGGGGGGTTAGCCTTTAGCACTTTGCTGGGCTCCACCTTTACTGCTTTGCAAGTCTTTCTGTGATTGTAAAGGGCTCCCTGAGAACTGTACCGTTTCTCGCAATCAGGGCAAGGGAAGGGCTTCAGGGGTACAGCTGGCACAACTGGTACGGCTGGCACGACTGGCACCACAGGCTCGACTGGTTTCCTGTGTGCTTGCCATTTGTGTGCTCGCAGACCCCTAATTTTAGGGAAATTCTTTGGGCAGTGTGGACACTGGTGGATTTTCAGTTTTAAGTTGTTCTTTTTTGATTGGTTGGTTGGGGCTGTTTGGGCCGTCTTTGATGGGGCAGTGGTTGGTGTGTGAGAATGGACTGGTGGCGAGTCTTTGGTAGGGGCAGGGGGTTGGGATGAGGCTTTTTCAGAAACAGGCTTAGTAGAGTCACCGTGGTGACTTTCAAAATGGATTGCCAACTGAGTGCCCCCACTAAAGGTCATGTCACATTCTGGACAAGCGAAAGAGTTTGCTGATTGGGTAGACTCGGGGAGTAGGTCTGTAGATGGGGCTTTTTTCGATGGCTTATCCTCAAGTGGTGGGTGGTGTTTCTGATGTCGTCTAAGAACACACAAGTAGAAGAATCCCTTGCCACAGAGATTACAAAGAAATGGCCCATTGTCAACAGACTTTCTAACTGAAGTTTCCTCCTCTTTTGACAAGAACCCAGCAAACTTTTTATCAGTGTGCCATCGCTTGTGAGTTCCTAAAGCCGAATTGTTTGTAAAATGCCGACCACAGTCTGTGCATGTAAATGGATACTTGCCAGATTTCTGATCTGTCGACAAGGTTACAGCTCGACTAAGTCTGGCAACTTTTGATTTGACCAGATGAGGGTGACTCTTAAGATGGATTCTTTTATGAAAGTTCAGCGCTCCTACTACAGCAAAGCTTCTCCCACAAACAGTGCATTTGTATTTCAGATCCCCCGGTTTAGGCTCTGAGGAAATCTGTGAAACTGTGTTAGCTTCTAATGAACTCTTTGAGTTATTGTCAAGCTTACTGGATTCTGACTTCTGTGCACTCTCAGTGACTGGCATCTCACTATCCTTGTTGTTGTTGTCGTCTTTTGTTTTTCCGCAGTTCTTCTTGTGTTTTTCTAACTTTGCCTCAGTTTGAAACTTTTTAGGACAGTTTGAGCACTGCAGCTCGTCTCTTGATTCAGAGTCTTCCTCGTGCCCATGACTTCTCATGTGAAACCGGAGTGCCATCGCCCGGGAGAAGAGTTTCCCACATTCAGTACAGCTGTATGAATTCTTCTTTACTTGTTCTACCTGAAGGTCAAAGGACTTTGGTGGACGACTGGTTTGGGCGTCTGCATGCACAAGCTGGTGTTTCAGGAAACAGGCAAGCATGCGGTAAGACTTGCCACATACTCCGCAGGTATGCACCTCCGTGTACCTTTGTCTATGTCGCTGCATGTGCCATGCCAAACTACCTCTTTTTCTAAACTTGTGCCCACAGATATGGCAGGACACATGGCGTGGACGGCCATTCACAGTAGCACTTGAATCAGCCTTCACAGTTGCACAATGTGCGTGGTACTGTTTGTGATGAGACAAGGCTCCAAGAGACCAAAAACTCTTCCCACAACGCTTACAGTGGTGGACCTTAGGACCAAGTAGTGTTTTCTTTGGATTAAAAGGCTCTTTTTTCACCTCTGCTTCCACTTTTTTCTGAACAACTTTTCCAGGGTAACATGTCTTTCGATGGTTGTACAGACCGCTTGCATTGGAGTAACTCTTGTCACAGTTCTGACATGCGAATGGTTTCTTTTCATTGTTATGATGTTGCTGATGAGAGTGTAGTGCAGAGAGTCGAGAGAAGCGCATTCCACATTCTTCACATTTAAAGCTGTTCTTTTTTAGCTCTGCAAGTTGGTAGGAGATGGATTTGTACGGTGTTCTGTCTTCATGTTTGCCCAAGTGGGCATTATGTGCGGGTACTGAGTAACTTTTATGTCCACAAATATCACAGACAAAATGGCGTTTCACTACAGCAATGGGAGGTGAAATCTTTTTCTTAACACACGCTTTTTTGCCCATGCCTCCTCTGTGCCACAGTCTATGGCAGCGAAGGCCACCAGCACTTTCAAACTGTCTGCCACACTCTGGACATTCAAAATTCACAGTCGGTTCCGGTTCTCTAGCAAATAAGTCTTTTTCCTTTAGATTCTGGTCAGTAAGGTGACCAAAGTTGACCTTCACAATTTTCACATTGACCTCAGGTTTATAATGCTGTGGTGAAGCGGGGGTGTCATAATGCTGAGGTAAGGTAGTGGTTTCATTTTGTGATGTAACAGGAGGCAGCTCCTCTTGTTCATCAGCATCAGATTCGCACACCAATTCCAAATCAGGGTTTTGATCCTGTTCCCCTTCCTCATCCTCACTTCCCATTAGTGAGCTGTCTGATGCTGTTACACTAACAACTTCTACATTCAAGTCTGCAGTCTCATTCTCTTCATCCATGTAGTCTACTTCACTACCGGTGAGTTCAGCTGACATCTCCGCACCGTCCTGTGAGTAAGCCATCGCTCCAATAGCAAAGTTCGCGGCTTTCTCCTTATTGGACAAGTACAGCTTTTTAGGTGACGTAGGGGTGGTGGTAGAGGTTTCAGCTGGCGTTTCTAAAATGTCGCCATAGACATCCACATGGCATAGCTGATGAGACTGGAGCGCTGAGGCTCGGGAGAACTTCCGTCCGCAATCCTGACATTCAAAAGCCTTTTTTTGCAGCTGGCACACTTGATGAAGGAAAGACTTGGCGGGTGCCTCTTCACTGTGAGCCAGTCTTTGATGCTTGTGGAAAAAGGTGAGTGAGGTGAAAGACCGGCCACACTCCTCACACTTCAGTGAAATGCCACTGTTACGAATCTTGTCACGCCTTGTGTGCCATCGCTCATGGCATGCCAGTGCCACAGGGCTTACAAACTGCTTGTCACACTGTGAGCACTTAAAAGGCAGCTTACTTTCCTCCTTGATTACTTTAACAGCCGTGGGGCTGCACACAGAGCTAAAGCGCTGGTGCGTGCTCAACCCACACAATGTGCGAAAAGATCGGCCACAGTCACAATTGTACGGCGTGGGTGTTTTTTGTCCTTCATCAGTGGCCTCAGCTGCTTGGTCAGAAACTTCATTTTCACTGGCCAGCTCTTGGGCTGGCTCCTGGGCTGGTTCCTGGGCCGGCTCCTGGGCCAGCGGTGCCTTTGCTGGAGCTGAGCCTGGTCGAGGTTTGATCAGTTTCACTTCATGGCAGCGTCGATGGGCGTCCAGAGCCGAGGCGCGTGAATAGGAGCGGTCACAAGTGGGGCACTGGAATGACTTCTTCTTGAGATCAGCCAGTTGGTGAAAGACAGACTTAGAGGCCTGTTTGTGAGAGCGCTGATGGTTTAGATACTGGCCAATTGTACAATATGTCTTTCCACAGTCTTCACACTCATAAAACCGCTGCTTTACACCAGAGAGTCCATAGCTATTCTCCTGACCATGCCTCAGAGACTGATTCCGATGCTTCAGCTGGTGGCTAAAAAAACCACGTGAACTTGAAAATTTGCGCCCGCAAATGGCACAGCACAGAGTTCGCCGTCCGCCATCCTGAGACACAAGTAGATCGTCGAACTGAGAGTCACTGTCCAGGCACACAATTGGTCCGTCATGGGTGTGCCCTCGACGGTGCTCCAGGTACGTCTCTTTATCCTCGAAGGTTTCGCCACACTCCAGACAGCGGAGTTGCCACCCCCCTACAAATAGAAAGGGGAAAATAGGAGGTCAGGGCGACTCCTGTTGCCAAAGAAAAGAGAAAAGGATAAAAAAAATATATCTTGCAGCAAAACGCTAAAAAATTATTACCTTTTTTCCAATTTATTTCTCCATTCGTGTTTCTTTTCTTTTTTTTTAAATAACAATAATAATAATAATAATAATAATGATAAAGAAAACGCCACCATCTTAAAAACACAAATGTTTATTAAATAATTTGCACACAGCTTGGTATGCATATGACAAAGTTATTGTATTAAAGAAACAAAAACATCACATTTCACACGATTCATTCACAGGATGCAACATAGGGAGTGCCCTTAATAAAGCCAATGGCCTTGAAATAAAATAATAGTCCCTACTTGTTCGCAATCTCTTTTGAGTGCTTGGCTTTCCAGCACATCCAGACTACTATAGCCATGTAAAAGTAATGAGCAAAATAAAATAAAATAAAACATATACATCACAATTTAATAATGACCCTAATACTGTAGGCCTACATGGGATCAAATAATCGTAGTCTGCTACTTTAACCCGTTGCATGCAACCATCAAAAGAACACCAGGTGCATGCATTTTTGCAAAACATGCAAATCTATACGTTTTCTTTTATACACTGATGCCACCTTAATGCATAATGCGAGTTTACTAATAAACTTTTTAAGTCACTAGTTCTACCGAGAGAGGATTAAAATGGTGTGGTCGTCAAGGGTCTTCGTTTATTTGATTATTCTAAATACACGTATTTGCACACACCAAATGGAGGCATACAGTAAAGGCAACTTGAAGTGTTTGTTATGCTCTGATAGACTCACATCCATCCAACCGAATGCAGACTGTCGTTACAGATGCATTTTACTGCCCTCACTATAAAAATACAGACGAGATTAAGCATACAGCGCAGAATGGTCAGAGTAAGATATGTAGGCTTACTCTTAAATCTTGCAGTTATTGCTTTTAATGTAACGCGTATTAAGTTACAGAATTTACTGAGCTAGCCAGGCTAGCAGAATTACGTTAGCAAAACAGATGTTAGCTGTGGACCGTCGCTAGGGTCAGTGAATGTTTCCTTCCCTACAACATGTTTTCTGTGGCAATTAATGATTGATATGCAGCCCAATAAGAGCTTCCTAACGAATTAATGGGAAGGATGCATCGGTAATATTATGCACTGGCAAGAACATTGAAATGCCAAAAAATCAGTTGAGGTAATGATTCATTTTACATTGGAAATCCGTCAAATTTACATAGGAGACAACCGTTCCCATCACGTCTGCAAAAACGTTCACAATAATGTTTTAACGTTATATTCTTGAAGGTACTTAATGAAGACACCTTGTGTCTTTGCAAGTTTCTAAACACATTCAACGTTACATTGGGGCCTAGCAAACACCAGTTGTCACCACCAGCTAAGCAGCTTTACAGAAAGCTAACATGAAACGAACTCGCCAACATGGTAACGTTACTCACCGTCAACATACTCTTCTTCATTTCCATTATCAGCAACACTCTCATCCGAGTCCTCACCGACATCATTCAAACTAATCTGGATATATTCTTCATCTTCGATCCGTTCTTCTTTTATTTTAATAGATGGCATGGCATTCAACCCATCAATTTCGGCGTGGTTGTTAGATGTAGCTGGACCACTAACGTTAAGCCTTGAGTCTGCGAATGCACCTGGGTCTTGTGGTTGAATTTGTTTAAGGTTGCTGGGTAATCCAGCATTACTGCTATCCTCCTCATTTTCTTGAGAAAGTAACGTTACCCCACTATTTCCTTGCAATGTGCCACCCTTTTCAGGGCAAACCGCAGCCATGATGGCTCTATTCAACTCCAGGGGCCACTCTCGCTTTTCCCCTTCAACACAGACAACACGGTTGAATGCAGGAGAGGCTCTATGCTAATGCTATCTCTGATGCTATGGACACACAACAGTGCGGAAACACTTCAGCGGCCCCAGGAAATTACGAACAACAACTTCCCTTAATTTCCAAATGGCGCGTTAGAGAAAATTTAACAAGGGCTCTGAGCGCATAACTGTACCTACCGTACAATAAACTTTGTGGCGCTTCATGTATGACAAAGAATTTTTAATAAGACAGACTAAAGCATTGCAAAGCATACAGTAGGCCTATCCGTACCAATAAAAATACATTTATATTACCAAATAAAAGTTAGAAATTTTTCTTGTCACTAAAAAAAAATATTCTATATTCTGTGATAATGGTCGTCTCTCAGAACATTATCCCTAGGCTACATGATGTAGCCTACTAAACTTGCCTGAGGGTATGCCCAACTTTATGCAATTTAAAGGGATATACGATTTAAATACGTGCTTTCCATGAGAAATGCTTGGGTTAGTGAGTGTCTTTTTTTTGGGGGGGGGGGGGCACTGGTGATGAGAAGCAGAAAGATAGGATGGAGGAGGACAAACACATGAAAGAGAATGAAGGCCTGATAAAGGAAAGAGAGGGGGAAATGGTGGAGGGGAAGAAAGAAGAGAATGACTTGAAGAAGAGTCTGCTAAAGGAAGAGATGGTGGAGGCAAAAGAGGAGAAAGACGATGTGGCGGTGAAGATGGAGGAGGAGGTAAAGAATGAGGATCTGGCACAGGATAAAGAGTCTGAGCCGGAGAGTGATGTGCTGACAGAGGAGCGACAGAACGAGATGTTGGTGGAGGATAAAGACAACATGGAGTTGATGGTGGATGAGGAGAAAGAAAAGGGGGAGTTGATGGTGGAGGAGGAAAAAAGGAAAACAGGGAGTTGAAAGTGGAGGAGGAGAAAGACATAAAGCTGATGGTGGAGGAGGAGAATGACAACATGGAGTTGATGGTGGAGGAGGAGAATGAGAACATGGAGTTATTGGTGGAGGAGGACAAAAAGAACAACAGGGAGTTGAAGGTGGAGGAGAAAGACGAGTTGACGATCGAGGAGGAGAAAGACATGGAGATGGTGGTGGAAGAGAAAGAAAACATGGAGTTGAAGGTGGAGGAGGAGAAAGACAACATGGAGCTGAAGGTGGAGGAGGAGAAAGACATGGAGTTGATGGTGGAGGTGGAGAAAAACAACATGGAGCTGTCTGAGGAGGAACACAACAAAGACGAGGAAAGGAAGGACATGGTAGTGAAGGAGAGAAAGATGGAGGGAGGGGATGATGCAGTGGGGAGTGCTGAGGTGGAGATAGCAGGAGAGGTCTGTGCAGACACAGTAAGGAGCAAGACAGAGACAACTTTATGTGAGTATTAGGCATTCATAAGGAATGGTTTTGACAAAAGTATTAGAATATTAAAAATTGTGTACATTTGTGTGATCAATAATCTTTTAAATGTTTTTTTTTTTTCCTTGCAGTGGCCAAAAATGAAGTGGAGAAATCCGTGAAGGAGCTGGACACCAATGACACAAGGAACAGTGAGTATTTTAGAGGGAAACTGGCATTAAACATTAAATCTAAAAACAAATATAATTTCTTCATCCTTCATCCTTAAAAATATGACTGTCAAGAGAAAGTGATTATCATCGTACCATAGACTGAATTCAAAACTTGCCTCCAAATTCTGAATTCTGAATGCATTCTCTGCCAAACCGTTCCAGTTGTCACAGAGACCAAGGAAGTTGGAGAAAATGACTGTCAAGTAAAGAAAAAGAAAAAAACCAGGAGAGGTAAAAGAGGGAGAGGAAAGGGACGTAAAAAAGCAGAGGAAAACCCTACACCTCCCACCCAGGAGACCAAAGGAGAAGAAGATGAGCTGAGACAAACAGAAACACAGAATAGAGGAAGAGGCCGAGGAAGAGGACACGCCCCCTGGAGAGGAGCTCAGTGGTATGAAAATAGACGCAGTGCAGAGACAAAGATGGCCGACACAAGAGGAGAGGGAAAGAGAAGACAGGAGGCCTAGGCAAGAGAGGGAGAGACGAGCACCACCTCCACAGTGGCAGGGAAAAAGAGACTCAGTTACCAGAGGAGAGGGGATGGAGGGTCACAGAGTGGACAGCCGGGAGACAAGAGAATGGAGAGGAGGAGGAAGAGGAGGAGAAGGGAGAGAACGTGAGAACTATGTTCCAGTGAGAGGAAGGAGAGGAGGAGAGAACTGTAGAGGAGGAAGAGGAGGAGAACAGAGAGGAAAAGAGAACTGGACACCAGTGAGAGGTAGCCTGGGAATTCCCATGCTCCTCTGCATGCTTATTTCATTCCACTCTGCAGAGCAGCATGGTGACCATGGCCGTTTTTCTCGCCTGCTTTCAGTATCCAATCGCAGAACAAAAAGGGATTTGTACGGCCCTCGATTGCATTTTACGTCACGTGGTGGCTCTGGTATTGGCTCCGAGGTATGTACAGACGCTATGATAGACATTCGTAGCGCCCAATAAACGGCTCTGGACAATTGTAAACCATGCTTCCGCTACGAGAAATGCAATAGGTAGGTCCCCAGACTAAATATCACTTGTGATTTTAGTTTGGCATTCGCCAGGCTAAGTGAGAGGAGGAAGAGGAGGAGAACAGAGAGGAGGAGAGAACTGGACACCAGTGTGAGGAGGAAGAGGAGAAGGGAGTGGAGGAGAGAACTGGACACCAGTAAGGGGAGGAAGAGGGAGAGGAGGAGGAAGTGGAGAAGCGAGAGGGGGAAGAGTCTTTTTTGGCCAGTGGTGGGGAAAGGAGTGGGTCAGAAGGAGAGAGATGGCGAGAGAACGGAGGGAGCAGCATCACTATTACTGAATAAAATATGCATATACACATACACCAACAAACATACATACACTAACACACACATCCCTAAATGCACATACACACAAATACAGTAACACACACATCATATACAAAATATAAAATCAATAAAAAATGTAAAAATTGTCCTTCCTCCCTGTTTTTGATTAAGTTCGCCTGAGATTAATTCACCCAGCTTCAGCTGCTCCTTTTGATGTAATTTCCATTACAAATGATACGACTATGCTGTCCAAAAAATAGCCGTCTCATTTTACGCTACTAAAACGGTAGCAGAGCAGCCCTGACACAAAATCACATTAAGGCCTATAAGAGCTAGCCTGGCCTATTTAGCTCCGCTCAATCTCCCAAGCTAAAGCGTAGACCAAGGGGATGGCCAAAGCCAAGCGAGATGAGAGCAGTAAAAAGCCTTTTGCTCTCCCAGGCTGTGTGAGTGCTTTGTATGGGAGGGGTTATAAATGGTGCAAAGACCTTTGGAATGACTCGATGCCAGACAGCACTAAGCGTAACTCCTTCCTCCTGCATTGCTCTAACACAAATGCACACGCACCCATGTATAGACATGGATATAATACCTTCCATTTGCTCATGGGACTGTATAGGTACAGTATGTGCACATGTACACACTGTTAGTTATTATGAGTGGATTTCCATGCTTTAACATGAAAACTAAATCTTTTAATCCTTACCTGACCGTTCATGGAGAAATAGGTATAGATGACAGCTGAATAGTTCTACCTTTTTCCTCTAAAGAAAACACAAAGGGGGTCTAAATCAAACACACAAATTGCAGCTTTGGCTACTCAATTCTGTTTCATATTTCAACTGGTTAGGTATAATCTGTACAATACAGTACATGTCCTACACTGCAATTCCCTATACTTCCCTAGGTGGCAATATGGGCCTAGTAACTGATTTCAGTGGGAACAAAGCTGTATAATATGTAAAATACAAAATATTATATAATTTTCATTGGTTATTTGTTCAGGATAATATTTAAGGATATATCCAGCCAAACTTTCATCAGGGGATGGCCGATGACGGGCAAAAGTGACAAAGGACATCAAGTTCTGACAATTAGCCTCACCCTGTTCCCAAATTTGGGAATTATTTAGCCAACAGATACTGTATATACAACTTTCTGCTATTTTCGCTTTCTTATTATGCAACATTAAAGTAGTAAAGGACTATATCTATATTATAAAATATAAATAATATGTAACATGACATATGACATTAGTATACAGTACATTAGGTTTTAAGAAAAAGCAGATACTTTCCCTGAGATATGCTCAGGTCACCAAAAGCAGAATGATTATTATTGATTACGGAGTGATTACTGACAGGTTAAAACAGGTTATACTACATCAAAACATTGGGCCATTCTGTATAAAAATCAGTAAGAATGATTTCTTTTTCACTGAATGTGCAAACTGAGAGGGCCCAGGAGAAGTCTCTTTAAACATTTATTTGGCAGATAGATGAGGCCTTCTAAACCAAACAAGATTGTAAAATGTAGCACCTGGCATACACATAACGGGTATAAAATCGGAACATCTTTAATGTCTTTGTGCATCCGCAAGTTTAAGTAACTTGAAATCTGTCAATTTTTCATCAATGACCACAAAAAAAAAAGTCTATCATAATTAATAAAACAGTTTTTAACATGGGATATCAAGTTACATGATTACACAATTTGCTTTTAAGCTCAATTATTTAACAATATGAACCACTGTTCAAGCATGAGGTACAATATCAAAAACAAAATTGTTAATATTTTTTTCAACAGTACACATCAGATTTCTCCTTTTGCATGCTGCATGTAGTGCATCTGCAGCTCCAGCTCTTGAGAGAAAGAGCATCCACAGACCACACACTGGCGACGGTCTGTGGAGAAAGGCAAACGACCAGTCAGGTTTGGCAGCTCAGTCCGAGGAGTTAACTGGGAAAAGGGCCTCGTTTGGGACAGGGAAGTCCCATCACCTATAATTCCTTGTGGGTTAAAAAACAGGTTCTGAGGTGGTGGTGGCGGCCTTGCAATCTGGTTGACAGCAACGGAGTGAAGCGGATGTGGAGCTGGCAGGCCAAGTGGAGGTAGAGGGCGAAGAGCAGGGGAGAGGAACGGAGAGGGCTGATTGATGATGATCTGAGGTCCCGTCATCAACGGCAACTGGGTCTGGGCTCGCACTGCGCCCTGCTGTATTGGTCCTGTTAACAAAGTCTGTGACCCCGACGGAGAGGTCTGAAAACCCCACACTGCGGATGCATCGCTGTGCGGAAAGCGTGGTGGTCCATACTGAATGGTTATAGGGTTCATTTGTGAGGATGTGGGAGGATTCACCCAAGTTGAAGTTATCGGAGACTGTTTTTGCTGCTGCTGCTGCAGTTGAATTTGTTGCTGTTGCTGTAACTGTAATTGTTGTTGTTGCTGCTGCTGCTGATGCAACTGTAACTGCTGCTGCTGCTGTTGTTGCTGTTGCTGCTGCTGTAATTGCTGCTGCAACTGTAGCTGCTGTTGTTGCAACTGTAACTGCTGTTGCTGCTGCTGAAGCTGCTGCTGGAGTTGCAACTGCTGCTGCTGCTGTTGCTGTAGTTGTAGCTTCTGTTGTTGCAAGTGCATCATTTGCGGCGGTTGCAATTGTTGCTGCTGCTGCTGCTGCTGCAGCTGCTCTACAGCACTGCTGTCTTGACTTGGGACTTGGGGTTTGGGAATGGCTGAGGTAGCTTGAAATGTCCAGTGGGTATTCTCTGCCCCTGGAGGGACACGAGAAGGGTCCATCATTGCAGTTTGACTAGTCACTAAAGATTGGTTTGCTGAGGCTGGGGATTGCTGTCGTTGTTGTGGTTGTTTATCTGTGCCACTGGAAAGCTGGTCCTGTATAGACAGGGGTACACCAATCGGAATTTTATAACTCCATAAGTTAGTGTCATCTTTTGACGGTAGAGAGGGCACCGCAGGATGAGTGGTCTGTATGGAAGTTGAGGCTTTAGGCAATGGTGGCTGTGACAACTGGGGTTCTTGGTCATTTGGCTTAGTGGGAGAGACGATGGACCCGCTTTCAAGAGGAACAGTACTTGTTGGTGTCTGTGACGGCACAGAGGTGCTAGTGCTACCCCAGAAGACTGAAAGAGGACTCCTCTCATGCTCTGCTGCCTTCGACGGGCTTTGGATATGCAAAGCAACAGGGGATGTTTTGGTGGTGCCCCAAGCAAGAAGACCATCTTCTGGCTTAGAAAACAGAACTCCTGGTTGTGAAGCTAGAGTGGGGTCAGACCTGCCAGAGAGTGCTTCAGTTGGAGCTTGTTGTGGCTGCAGCAGTATTTTTTGCTGTGCCTGCTGCTGCACTGCTTGGTTTGCCTGCGCGGCCATCACAGAAATCCATGTTGCATTGTGCATTGGGGTTGCCTGGGTCTGTTGCTCCATTTGCCATTGCTGCTGCTGCTGCTGTTGTTCATGGACTGTCTTTGCTACAGGTTCTGACTGTCTTTGTGTTTCCTGCTTCTGTTCTGGTTTCCACGGCGATTGCTGTGTCACTGGGGCTCTAGGTTGCCACGGCTCTTGTTTGGGTGGCTGCTTTGACAGCTCCTGAGGATCAGACTGCTGCTGCACAAAGCTCTGTACCTGCTGCTGCTGAGGTTGTGGTATCCTTCTCTGCCAGTCTGGCACTTGTGAGGGAGGAGCAGTGTAAGTGCTTGGCATCATAGTTCCAGGGTTCCTGTCCCACCTTGGCCAGTCGGATCTGTAACTGCCCACTCTCCTGCCCCTCTTGCCGTCTTGCTGCTTTCGCATGTGAATCTTCTGATGCACCAACAAGCTACTGAGCCACTGAAACGACTTGTTGCACTCCTGGCAGCGATGCGGTCTCTCCCCCGTGTGAGTGTTCATGTGATCTCGCAGCAAGTATGCCAGGCCAAAACTTTTGTTGCAAAGGTGGCATTTGTGAGGCTTGTCGCCAGTGTGGGAGAGCATGTGCCGCTGTAGTTGATCCTCGTCGCTGTAGCCTTTGCGGCACTGCGTGCAACGGAACGGCTTCTGTTGGTGAAGTCTTTGATGGGTCTTCATGTTCTGGAGGAATGCAAAGTCCTTTCCACAGTCAGGGCACTTATATGGCTTCTTCCCTGTGTGGATGATGAGGTGCTGTTGCAAATAACTGCCGAATCTAAAGGACTTGCCACACTCATTGCAACGGTATGGCTTGTCCTTACTGTGGATGCGCATGTGCAGCTCCAGTACAGAGCGGTGGCGAAAACCTCGGCCACAGTCTCGGCACTTCAGTGGCTTCTTGTCTATCTGGTCGCCATAGATGCCGCTTCCAGGCATGTTCCGACTAAAGCCTAAGCCCCGTACCCTTGTGAACGAAGTCTCGTGTGTACTGGCATGGGACTGAAGGCTTGCTTCATCATTGAATGTCAGCGGGCATCGAGAGCAGGGATACATCGGCTCTGCTTCTTTTACTCCGTTACTCATTCCCTCAAACTCTGCTTCGTGTACCAGCATATGCACCCTCAGGTCAGCGGGTCTGTAGTAGACTTGGGAGCACAGAGGACAGTTGTAAAGCCGAGGCTGCTCCAAAGAATAATTTGTATTCTCCTTATCCACCACAGCCGACATTTCATGAGTGGCAATGTGTTCCTCCATCTTGGCCTCATCCTCAAAGGTATCCAAACAGTGAGGGCAGTTGAGCGGGTGTTTTTGATGCTGGCGCATGTGAGCACGCAGGTTCTGGGAAAAAGCATACGCTTTCCCGCAGTCACGACAACGGAAGGGCTTTTTACCCGTGTGTAAATACTGATGTTGGTGCAGGAGGCTGGCATACTTGAAGCATTTTCCACATAGGTTGCAATGGTAAGGGCGCTCCTCTGTGTGTCTGCGTCGGTGGTCCTCCATGACAGAGCGATGCCTGAAGACCATCCCACACTCTGGACAAGCGAAGGGCTTAAGAGCAGCGTGGGATCGCTGATGAATCCTCAGTGTCATGGCAGACTGGAAACCTTTGTTACACTCCAGACAGCGGAAAGAGAATTCCAGGGAATGGGTCTGCATGTGGGAAGTGATGGACACTCTATACTGAAACTCCTTGCGGCATAACGGACATCGATAGGGCTTCTCTGGGCCCAGTTTGCAACTGTGCATGCGAAGCTTGACCAGTGTATCAAAAGTCTTCCCACAATGCTCACACTGTGGGTCATTTTGTGGGTTTGCTGCCTTGAAGAGGGCTTTTTTGTCTTTTTTGTCTGGTGATGCTTTTGGTGATACTGTTGGTGATGCTTTGTCAGGTGATGCTTGTACTGCGGATTCAGCTTTCTCTCTCTCTTTCTCCTTCTCTTTGTGTTCATTTCTGTGCTTGATGAGGCTGCTTCTGTGCTGGAAAGTAAGACCGCACTCTTTGCAGGTGAGTGAGGCTTGTTCATCTTGGTGCATGTGGAAGTGACGGTGCAGGTTGTACGTCTCGCGGCGGGTGAAACACTTTCCACACTCACGGCACTCCAGGCGTGTTTTTCTCGTCTTGACGACAGCCACCTCTTCCTCCTCCACACCTCCCTCTGCTTCTTCTTCCACCGTCTCTCCTGCCTTTACTTTCGCATCTTCTTCTTCTTCTTCTCCTCCACCTCCCTTAACCTCTAACGGTAGAGTGACAGGTTTCTCTTCAGGCAATTCTTTGCATATGGGTACTTCTTGCGTCGCAGTTGGGTCATCCTTAATTTTCTTCTGGGTATACAAAGTATCTCTATCCTGCAGCTCAGATGGTTCTACTTTCAGTTTCAAATCAGCTTCAGCTCTGGATGTAGATTCTATAGCCTCCTCTCTTGACTCGGATGCCTCCGCTTCAACAGCTTCAGGTGCTAATGATAAACAACAACAATGTAGTTTATTAACAGATGTTTCTTTCCCCGCTGAATAATCTTTTTATAGTTGCAATAACGTTATCTTTCATAATAACAACATGCCACAGTCCATTTGCAATGGATTGTGTTCACTAAGTTCTAACCAGTCAAAATAAACTACCGGTACATTTTATTATTAGCAACGTAATGCTGCACATGCATGATAAACATAACGTTACTCGGGTTAGCTTGCTACGCTAGCTAGGTAATCAGGTACTCGGAGTTTCAAAATAACCAACGAGAATATTGCACTTACATTTATTTTCACAGCCCCCGACTATAGACGGTCCTGTATCCTCCTCCGTGTCAGACCATTCCATTTGAAGCTGAAGGTTTGTGGAAACAAGGGAGGGCATCTTCGAGTCTGTTTTCACAACTGTATCAATCAGACTCGAGCTGGGTTCTGCATGACTTACTGACTCTGACTTAACGTCAGTTTCCAAAGATTCCTTAGGTTTGGCACCGTTACTGTCATCCTTAATGCTAACACCATATTCTCCTATATAGGCATCAGATTCATCTTTCTTTACAACTCTAAAACTCTCTGTGTTTTTAAATGGGTCGCGCTGCACTGTATCAGGTTTTTGTATGTGCTCGGCAGCCATGTTGTCTGCCCCTCTCATCAAAAAGCAGGAACATTGTGATGACGTCACTGACCTCGTCAACAGAGGTCAGAGTTGAATAATGTTAAAAAAAAAAAAAAAGTTGAATGGTGTAGAAAACATCCAAACTACAAGAACATTATTGGTATGGTATATTATATCATGTCCATGGTTTAATTCAGCAATATTTTGTTACAACGCCTTGATTCAAAACACCTGGTTTGAGATGTAGCATGTAGAGTGATACTTCAGTGTGATACTTGACATGCTTTCTTGTGTTACTAGTTATTATAAGTAAATGTAACTATACAATCTTGTTAGTATCTAAAGTTAACGTTACTATTGTGTCAGCATGCTGCATTAATAAACAAATCAGAACAATCTAAGGGTCATGCAGCCCCCCCAGTGTCCATTCTCAGCAAGGTTATTAGCAGGGCTTCAATGTTTTATTAACCAAAAGAAAAGAAAAAAGAAAAAAATGTGGTGCATTATAGCAGAGTCAATGTTCTATTAGTCATACAAGTAACACATTTTAGCCAGCCATTTATTTTCATTAGCATTTCCTTTATTTACATTCTGATTAGTAGGATAATAGGATACAATATAATATACAGATATTGCCAGAATATATACCCCTCAGATACAAATTGTGCAAAATGGTAAACGTATTCCTCTTCACAAAGGCCTTGCACTAGTTTGCTTACAAACCATAAACTGCATGCAGAATCATAACGCATATCAGTAGCTGACATACAGTATATTGTATTTTTCGTTTGTTTTAAACCCACATTAATGTGGAATGAATGGTAGGATAAAAGTGCGTCCTGGTATAAGAGATTCTGACATGCTTAATAAGGAACACATTGGATTTTTTTTTTTCTTTGAACATGAGAAAAATATTGAATGTGTCCTCACAAAATGCAACAAATTTAAGCCCTGTTCAACTCTTTAAAATGAATCCACTATGAACCTCAAGAATATTTGCAACCTTTACACATGTTAAATTATTGGAGAGATTCACAGAACCCCTGGCTTGCCCCTCACTGGAACGACAATTTGGAAACCTGTTTCCAATATTACCATTTCCAAGGGTCTTAACTATGTGTGAATAGCATTCAAAGTGCTTAAGATCACTCTAATGATGATTGTCAACCCATATGGTTTCAACAAAGACTTTTACTCCAACAAGCCCATGAATTAATGCAATCGCAAATATTGAATGTTTGTGTTAATTATTTCAAACCAATATGTATAAATCATTGATACAATATAGTATAGGTAATCTTTTTGTCACTTATAGAACAGTAAGAAGACAACACTTCTCTGAGTGAAGGTGATGTCTACATGAAAACCTGAAAGTAAAATAAATAATGGAACATTCATCAAAGCATGAGTATCAAGCATTTAGCGTCTTCTTCTGCGACGTTGATCACCTGTCCTCCCCCGTCGCGACCGTTGGGTTGTTCCATTCACATTTGTCGGTGTCTCCGGATGGGCTGTACCATCCAAAATGTCAGGGGGTGGTGGCTCGGAGGGAAGGGAGGCAGGCAGCTGATCATTTGAGTTTGTAGAATGTTGACGTTCCTGTCCCTGCTGCTGCAGCTGTTGTTGCTGTTGCTGCAGAACCTGATTTGGCTGTATGGGTGGATGATGGTGTGGCTGCTGTTGTTGTGGCACCTGTTGCTGCTGAGACTGCTGATGTGGATGAGGCTGGGGGTGATGTTGCGCAGCCTGCTGCTGCTGTTGCTGCTGTTGGCTCTCAAGTAGCCCCAGTAACCTCTGCAAGAGGACATTGTTTTGCTGGAGGCTGACTGAGAGAGCCTCCTGGGAGGCCACCAGGGTCCGCATGTCATGGCGGAAACCTTCCCCAAACTCCCGTAAGCTCTGCTCCACGCGGTCCCCGAGCCGTACTGCTGCTTCACCCAGACCCCGAAGCTCATCCTCTAGCCAGGAGACGCGGGGAGGCGGAGCCTCAAGAAGACCCTGGTGGGCTCCCAATGAAGGCTGAGGGCTGGGCTGTGGGGTCCCATTGAGGAACGGAGCACTATAGAGGGGGGAAGGAGGTAGCCAACGCTCTGATGTTGGTGGAGGTACTATTCCCAAACCCAGTCCCAAGCCCAGCTTGTCCTCCATGCTGCTTTCAGTTCCCTCTCCACACTCTCCTTCCCCTTCATCTCTGTCATGCTCACCAGCTTCATCATCCTTCTCAAAGCCATCCCTCTCTGATCCTTCGCCGCCACCTACTAAGAAGAGAAGAGAAGAGAAGAGTAGAGAAGAGAAGAAGTTTTCATAGAGACAAAATTCACTGATATTAACATCTTGAAAAGAAGATTTATTAATAGCTACCTGCATCAGTGTCAGAAAAACTCAAGGTAGAGCCCTTTCCTCGGGTACTTTGTTTCTGAAGGCCCTGCTGAAGCCTGGGGCTTGCTTGAGAAGACCTCCCCAGAACTGATGGTCCTCTACTGGGTGGCACGTAGCAGCTCCGATACCTGGCGTCGGCCAGCCTTCCGCCATTTCGTCTCTTCAGGTCATCCCATCGCTTCTTCACCTCACGTAGTGTCCGCGGGACCCTGGACACAGCGTTGACCCTTTCAAGTATTCCTGCCCAGATTCGTTCCCTCTCACGCCGACGCAGTCTACCTGCGGGGCCAAAGAGTTCGCCTTCACAGCGCGTCACCTCGGAGACCAGCACCTCTAGCTCAGCACCACTAAAACGGCTCTTCCGTTTGCCCCCACTTCCTGCTGCCAGGGTTGAAGACACTCCTCTACCTATGCATACAGCAAGAGAGAGAGAGAGAGAGAGAGAGAGAGAAACAAAAGTAAATCAAAGCTTCCAACAAAGAAGAGGGTTTTCAATCCATAAACAGTAATAATTCCTTGCTGAAAACTCTGAAAGAACTTGCTTACTTTGTTCAGTGTAAAAAAGATCATCAGACGACAAGCCAGGCGCCACAACATTAGGATGAACCACCACAACATTGAAGGGAAGCCCATCCGGAAGGCTGCCATTATGGTCACAGCTGCCATCTGAGTCGTCATCTTCCCGTGGAAAGCCATCCTCCGATACGCCTCCTCCACAGGGCCCCTCAGGTGACTCTTCTTTGATGTGCTTGGGAGGCGAGTGCTCGTATAGCAGCCCCCCCTCCTCATAGTACTCAGTCATAAATCAGGCCTAGGTTGTGGACACACTAATCAAGTTGGCAGACGCATCGCCACTCACTCAACTAGTGACAGAAGTTTTCTCCACTCAATAAACAATCCAATTTTGTAAACATCCGAATGGGCAACATAATTTTAGGTTGGGGGCTAAATGTGCACTGGAGGTTAAGGTGTAACTGTTATGAAAGTCTAGAAAAATGGGAAGTTGAGAGGGGGAAAAAAATACAATGTAGCCTAGTCCAGCACTTGGCAAAAGTGTCACAGAATATGACAGGAGTCATCTAACGCTAGCTTCTCTCTACTCTACTGTAACTACAACATCTGCAGATTCGTTACCTCTGCAGATACACGCTACGAGGAAGAACGTATGACTTTATAAACAAAGAATGAAACATTTACCTCTGCATCATAACAAAACGTTTAGGCTAGGATTCACAAAAAGCCAAACGTTACACAGACTCGAAAAGCCCGGCCTGTGTTAATGTGAGAGGGCAGTACTTCCACATAAACGGCTAACGTTAGTTCGAGTCCGAAAAAACATTCCTAGCATAACTATTTCAACAAAAATGATCACATTTCATTGAAAAAAACAAGATCATAAATCACCTTGCAATCTTGTCGGTAAATGCGCAGTGCGCATTTATTCTGCACCACATCCGCAATGGTTGCGCATTCTGCATAAATTAGGCTATGTTAGCCAGCACGATTTCATTACATTTGCTAGACCTCGGTTGCGGTGAAATGTCATTACTTTGCTTATACACTGAGTATATGGGACTACAGAAGATGAAATGTTATTTTACTCACCTTGCAACATATACACGTATTAGAATAAGGAACAACATTATCACATCGTCAAAACTGTACAGTAAACCTGGCCTGTTTGAAATTCTTTCTTGAACACAGACAGCGGAACGTCGCGAGATTTAGACGTCATGCTCAGAAGTACCGGCTCTGGTACAGTGAACCAAGTTCAAAAATCGTGCGGATCATTTCTAGGTCTTGATAGGCTACGCTTGATTTTGATACATTTAGCCCACATTGTAGCCGACTCTTTGATTGCAAAAGATGGAACAGACTCTAAAATAAATTGGAAATACGCACTGCTCTTAGTAGGCTAGGCTATCTTTTTCAGTCAAATATTTTTGTTTAGACTAAACTTTTTAATTTGTTATCTTCTGAAAAAAAAAAAAAGTTGTAGGCCTATATTTTTGTAAATTTTGTTACTGTAAACAGGCCAAATTCAATGTTTATTTTGTCTCTCAGTTGCATTCAAAGGTTTTGCAGTTACATTCAAAGGTTTTGCAATATTTTTATAGGCTGTACAGTAGTAGGCTATTGCCAAAATAATAGGCTAACACATTAAAATCAGGCTCTTGCAACAGCTGATTATGCCTATTAGCCTAGATCCTAACCTTGAGAAATATCTATGCACAGCCACACTGAATGCAATATGGTTAAGGTTGCATGTAAAGTTACTTCAGAAATGCATCATGCCAGCATACTGGTCATTTTGAGCAAGGTCATCATCTAGACCTACCATGACCAACAGGCCTGTAAAAACATCTCCTGGTGGACTAGCTGTAGGGTTATGTCTATATCTGCCATGAAACTGAATATGAAGAACATTTGGTCTCCCGCATGGAAAAAAAAAAGTGATTTGTTTAGCTAATCTGAATCAGTTTTACCAACCAAGTACTTACATAGCCTACAAAAGGAATTTGACTTGGCAGGTGTACGCTTATAATAGAAATGTTGTCTAGTAGTGTACATTATGGCCCATTGGTTATTTTCAAGCAGCCTGCCACAAAGTCAAAATACTAATGTGGCCTATTGTTTCAGTCTCAACATTCACACTGCCATGGATAGCCTATTTTCCACTGAAAAATAAAAAAAGATTAACCCATCAAAGTTATAGTATCAACAGTTGTCAATAGCATAATTAATGTAAGCACTATAGCATGGCCTATAGAATATTTTACAACGCATGAGGGGTTTTCTGATCTAAACCGCAGTTCAGTTTGAGTTATGACTTATCACCATATAGCATCAAAAAGCAAATGGATGAAGGGAAATATGCCTGATGTGGTATGTGCACAGTGTACATTTTTAACGGCGGTGGCATGTTTTTGTGCATCTGGCACTTCACATGGTAGTTAATCCTTGACAGAGATATAGGAAGGACAGGCCTATATAAGCAGGTCGCTCCTTTTCCAATGCAGTCGTATCACGAACACTGCAGTCATGAAGGCTCTGATTCTCTTGGCTCTCTTTGCTGTGGCTTGTGAGTATATGGGACCTTTCAGACCATTAGACAGAAAGACCACTGGAAAGGGCCTTTGGTACCTTCCAAGCAGTGCTGCCTTTGAGGCACTTCCCCCTCTGATTTAGGTTTGGATGAGGGTTGAGGGATTAGGGTTAAGGTAGTGCCTTTTTAGGCTGTGCTGCCTGGAAGGTGCTTATGGGGGGCAAAAAAGCACCATTGAGCTATAGAAAGTCTTTCACAGTGACTTCAAGTTCTTTAATTTTGTGTGTGTTTTCAATATTTGCAATTATTCTGTTGCAGATGCCGCCCCTCTGGAGGAGGATGACAAGATTGTGGGAGGTTATGAGTGCAGGAAGAACGCCCTGCCCTACCAGGTCTCTCTGAACTCCGGCTACCACTTCTGCGGAGGCTCCCTGATCAGCAGCACTTGGGTTGTGTCTGCCGCCCATTGCTACAAGTCGTACGTAGACCTACATACATTTTTCCATGTTCATTTCAGCCAATTCACAACATTAGAGTTGGAAGATTTTGATGCATTTTAAATTTCTTTTTACTCCTTCAATTTTAGCCGCATTCAGGTGCGTCTGGGTGAGCACAACATTGCTTCCAACGAGGGCACTGAGCAGTTCATCAACTCTGCCAGGGTCATCCGCCACCCCAGCTACAACAGCCGCAACCTGGATAACGACATCATGCTGATCAAGCTGAGCAAGCCCGCCACCCTCAACAGCTACGTGAAGACCGTGTCTCTGCCCTCCAGCTGTGCTGGCTCTGGAACCCGCTGCCTGGTCTCTGGATGGGGCAACATGAGTGGAAGCGGAAGTAAGAACATTGGAGTATTTGAGTTCTAAACATAGACATGTTTATTTATATAGCACATTTTAAAACAACCTGTGGTTGACCAAAGGGCGCAGAAAAAAGAAAAATGATAGAAAAGACAAAGCAAAAAAAGCACTACAGGAAAATAAAACTAAATTAATTTTTACATAATGGGCCATACATTTTTTTTATTGATTTGGAGCTTCTCTCACATGGCATCATGTACTGTATACAGGCAACTACCCCGACCGTCTGAGGTGCCTGGATCTGCCCATCCTCAGCGACAGCACCTGCAGAAGCGCCTACCCTGGTCAGATCACCTCCAACATGTTCTGCGCTGGATTCATGGAGGGAGGCAAGGACTCTTGCCAGGTAATGTGCACTTTTTAAATCTGTCAGTCTGACCAGGAACATGCATTGTATATTTAATGTTTGGGTTGTAGGTTCTATTTTCTCATCATGTTGTTTAATATTCATGTTCAGGGTGACTCTGGTGGCCCCGTGGTCTGCAATGGAGTGCTGCAGGGTGTTGTGTCCTGGGGCTATGGCTGTGCCATGAGGAACAAGCCTGGTGTCTACGCTAAGGTGTGCAACTACAACTCCTGGATCAGGAACACCATGTCCTCCAACTAAATTTATTCTTGAGATTTATTCTTGAGGATTCGACTCACATGCAGTAGAGCTCTACCAACAGCTCTTTTAGTGAAATTTCAATAAAAACATCTATGTTGAAATTAGATTAATTTCTGTCATATCATTTTCTATTATGAGGATTCTTGATGCAGAAATGACACTGATTTTAAAACACGTAATTACATTTCATTGCAAATACACACCAAATGTAAAATGTAACTTTTTATTTATGCATGAAAAAGAACAAAATCTTTTAATTTAAGTCCGAAAGGAAACTCAATTCAGAGCAAGGTAAAAAAAAAATCAACAAAGAGAAAATGGAATGATAAAATATGCTTACTAAGTTTTATGTAAAACATTAAAAACTAGCGCCGACCTCCGCCAAGGCAATGCGGTCACAGAGACAATATACATTCCAGATCATGTTCTGGATCACCGATCGCCTCCAAAATTGAATCGGCTCTTGGTGGTCTCAATATACAAACGGTCCGAAAAATTCATCCAATTCCGTGCAGTACTTTTCGAGTTATCCTGCTGACAAACAGACAAACAGACAAACCAACGTGACCAAAAACATAACCTCCTTGGCGGAGGTAATTAAAATAAATAAAATAAGAGTGGTAATCATTATAATAGAAAAACATTTTACTGTGCGACAAATCCTGATACTGTTAATGCAATACTTGATACAAAACAAAAGAAAGTTGTCATTCAGCCAAACACAGAAATCAAGTCATAAAAACAAATACATTTTAGATATTATAGTTATAATGTACTGTAGGCCTATAATGATATGCTTATTAGTAATTAACTCTATGTGACTGGACACTATGTGACTGAAAGCAAATATTCTGGTTCTCTCCCAGCCAAAGATTCCCACTGTTTCCTGCTGCAACATTTAGCATCTTGCCTTATACTCTATAAATACATGCATGCAGTACAATGGCTAGGAGCAGTCATACATGTTGTACAGACAAAATGCATGGCAAAATACACTACAAAATACACACAGGAAACAACTTTACATTTCTTGTGCTATTGTTTGTGAAATTCCCACAATGGCAGATTAGCAATCAAGCAGAAGACTGTCTCGAGATATGAAAGTAAGAATGATTTAGTCAGGGAGCCAACGTCTAAAAAGCTCAAGAAAATAGGTTGAACCTGACACCGCCTGTTATACTTTTTATTTGTGTTTTTTTGGTTAACTTTAACCCCAAGAACAAATAATTGGAGGGTCTGCACTGCCGGAAATATTGCGAAAAAAAGTTGTCCCATTTTAGTGTATGCACCCTTCAACATTTAGCACCCTTCAACATTTTCCCCCTAAATACTCTAAATCCTCAAAAAATACATTCCAGATGCACAGAATGCATGTGCTGACAACATTAACTGGAAAAAGAAATAAATTTATATATGATTTTCCCTCCATTTAGTGCTAAAAGTAGGCATTTTCTCAATATTTTCTTTATTTACTTCATTGTCAATCAACTATTCTCGCAAGTCAATATACCATTCTCTTCACTAATTTGTATACTCATTACACATAGAAAATTATAAAATCCAACCAGAATCAGTGGAAATGGGATGATTTCTGGTTGGACTATCAACTAATTGGCAATCAACAAGCTCAACAAGCCATGTTTCCACATACTGGAAATTTAACATAGTCGGAGAAGATAAGTCACATTGGCAAAAGACTAAACTAAGTATATCTCTACAAAACTCACTGAGTCAAAGTTGATAAAAAGGTTAGCATTTTGTTTCTAGGTGCCATGGATCAAAAGTTATGGCACTTTGAATATAATGAGGACTCTTTCTTTCTTTCTTTCTTTCGTTATTACTTATTTTATTTGTTGGTTTAAAAATTGAACTATTCCTGGTCACATGTCCGACATGAAACAGAAGAAAAATTATATGTAAAGTACTTTAATTATGATGGTGATATGATGATGATTTAGGAATTTATATAAAACTGTATCCTTAATGTATTAGTGGCGCACAATGACTTTTCCGTCAACCAAATTTTGTATTGTAGTCTGTGCTTGTCCTATTTAGTGGCTGCTCCAAACCACACTGTGATGAATGAGCAGCAGTGTAGAAGACAGCAGTGTAGATGATGAAAAAAAAATCATCATCATATAACCCAGGCCTTTTTGAGGATATCGTTGAAGAAGTTGGATCTCCCACTTTAGATTCTGGGAGATTATGGATCCCTGAAACTTAAGAGTCTACATGTAACTGTTGGTCAATAGGAAGAAGACGTCTTGTGCCCCGTCTGACATGTGTCCACGCCCCGTAGTTTGAGAGCACAGCTATAGAGTGTTGAGTTCTAGGAGTTATCCTGTCAGTCAGGAAGATGGAGAGCCAATGACAGATGGCAGGACATGAACTGAGAGACTTAGGTGGTAAGGATTTTAGGTATGATAATCCAAAAAGGTATGATAGTCCCCAAACAGCACTGTAGCACAGGCTCCAGGCTTTTCAAGGTGTTGCAGAATGAAATGCAGCCATGTTCACTGCATCATCCACTTCCCTGTAGACAGACTGCAGGGGGTCCAACTAATGACTGATGGTGATGTTTTTGATGAGGTAGTACTAGACATTCAAAGGACTTCATAGTGAATGAAGTCAAGGCCACAGGTCCATAATCATTCAATGACGTGATGGAGGGTTTCTTGGGAACTGGGACGATTAGTAGTACACCATCCCACAAAGTCTTCCACAACGCTATTGTACTCCCCTTTCCTGGCCATCTTTGAAACACCCAACAACTGCAGTGTCATCAGGGAATATCTACATATGATTCAGAGTTGTACTTGAGGTTTGTGTTGTTCAAACTGAACTGTGCAGGAGAGAGTGCAGTTCCACGTGGATTCCCTGTGCTGCCAACTATTTTAAATATCCAGTAGGCTATGTCATTCAGAGACATTTCAGAGTAGTCTAAAATGATATTGAGGCTCTAAGCCTGTTGATTACAAAATAGAATTGAAATCATTACTGATCCCACAATTTTGGTTGAAATTTTATAAACTATTTAAATAGAGTAGCCTATATGAGTATACAGTACAAACAGGGGCACTGCTCGAAATGTTGGGCCCTATGACAAAATATTTTTTTGGGCCCGTCAAATATTGATTTTAATATTAACATTTTCTCTGGGCCCCCCCGTCTGTGCTGGGCCCTTAGAATCATCCTAACTTTTCCCCCCCTAGCGGCGCCCCTGAGTACAAATGTACAATACAAAGTATTGTACAAAGTACAAAGTATGACATATGGACTGATGACTGATGGGGGAATAGTTAATAGCAATAAAAATAAAGCAAAAAAGTACATATGAAAAAAGTGAGAAAATCGGCTATTTTTTGTACATAACTGATGAGAAATCATATTAAAATGTCTTTTAAGAATTTTCTTTTCAGTGGATGTTGTCAGCACACGTGTTCTGTGCATCTGGAATGTATTTCTCGACAGGCACTGAGGATTGGAAGGGAAAAAAAAGTTTTTCACATTTTTCTGCTAAATATTGAAGGGTGCATACACTAATATAGGGACAACTTTTTTTCGTGATATTTCCAGCAGAGCAGACCCTCCAATTATTTGTTCTTGGGGTTAAAGTTAACCAAAAAAACACAAATAAAAAGTATAACAGATGGTGTCAGGTTCAACCCATTTTTGAGACCTTGGCTCCCTGACTAATTGTACTTCAACAATGTAATTCTACAAAGCACAAGCCGTTCTACAGTACAAAGTATTGAATTGTTATATTTTGTCATTTAGGGCCTATATGTTTATGTCAACATCTCTTTGCTGTAAATGTGGGTATCTTTCAGAGATCCTCAAATTAGTGGATGATCTCATCTCATAGATAGATACAACCGAATTCCAAAATAGTTGGGACACTTTACAAATTGTGAATAAAAACAGAATGCAGTGACGTGGAAGTTTCAAATTTCAATCTTAGGTCTTCTTTGTCATGTATTCCTATGTATGATGCACCAAAAGCTTTCTATGGGTGAAAGATCTGGACTGCAGACTTGATGGTGCCTTTCCAGATGCGTAAGCTGGCCATGCCACACACACTCATGCATCTCCATACCATCAGAGATGCAGCCTTCTGAAATGAGCGCTAACAATAAGCAATAACAACTTGGGTTGTCCTTGTCCGGATGGTATGGCATCCCAGTTTTCTGAAAAGAACTTTGAATTTTGATTCATCTGACCACAGAACAGTTTTCCACTTTGTCACAGTCCATTTTAAATGAGCGTTGGCCCAGAGAAAACGCCTGCGCTTCTGGATCATGTTTAGGAATGGCTTCTTTTTTGACCTATAGAGTTTTAGCTGGCTATGGCGAATGATACAGTGGATTGTGTTCACTGACAATGTTTTCTGGAAGTAGTCCTAAGGCCAGTTTGTGATATCCATTACATTAGCATTCCTGTATGTGATGCAGTGCCATCTAAGGACCCAATGATCATGGGCATCCAGTATGGTTTTCCGGCCTTGACCCTCATGCACAGAGATTGTTCCAGATTCTCTGAATCTTTCGATGATGATATGCACTGTAGATGATTATATCTTCAAACTCTTTGCAATTTTTGTCTGAGAAACTCCTTTGTGATCTCGGACCACTACTTCTTGCTGCACCATTTGGGGAACTGGTGATCCTCTGCCCATCTTGACTTCTGAGAGTCAATGCCACTCTCGGAGGCTCTTTTCATACCAAATCATGTTGCCAATTGACCAAATAAGTTGCAATTGGGTCCTCAAGCTGTCCCTCATTTGAAAATTTTTCTTTTCTGGCCTCTTATTGCTACCCGTCCCAACTATTTTGGGATGTGTAGCTCTCATAAAATCCAAAATGAGCCAATATTCGGCATAACATTTCAAAAAGTCTCACTTTCAACATTTGCCATGTTATCTATATTCTATTGTGAACAATATATAGGTTTATGAAATTTGTAAATGATTGGATTCGATTTTTATGAACAATTTATAAAGTGTCCCAACTTTTTTGGAATTCGGTTGTATATCAGTGCCTAATTTTGAACATTATTGGGCAATATGTATTGGATTACATCTTTTACAGTGGTGCATGGTCCTCTTTGGCTGGTATGGAATATGACCTTATCAATGTGAACCTTTTTTGTTTCACTTTTGTACAAAAACATTGTTCCTCTCCAAATGACACAACAATCCCTTAAAGGAATATTCCACCAATTAATGAAATGGGGTTATTCACCGCCTTGTGGAGTTATGTGGGTAAAAGCATTTTGGTGTCAGTGTAGGCATTGTCCTAGTCTGACAAACCAAATTTTAGCTTTAGCTTAGTATACAGTAGGTGTTGGAATGTAATGTGGCCACAGAGTTGCACTGAGACAAAAATGTGTTTACCCAAAAATATAACTCCAGGTAAAGGGGTGAATAATCAATTTTCATAAAAAGTTGGAGTATTCCTTTAAATTATGGCAGACACAGAAAACACCTCATCCTGAGTCATGATTGTCTAAAATTATAACAAGGTCATCCCTGCCTCACAATTTGATTGTGCAGCAAAAATGTTGCGTATGTTTTTCACAGGTTCATTTCAAGACAATTCTTATTTGATTTAGCACTTATGTAAATTTTAAACACCTAAAATTGTTCAAAATAAAACTACATAGTCTGGAATGAGATCCAGTTCTGTAAGACAGCATCTCTTTATTATAAACACAGGCCAGTGGTAGCATAGTGGTTAAGGAGCCTGACTAATGTGCTAGTAAAGTCTGGAAGTTGTAGGTTTGAATCCCGGGTGCCACCACTGTGCCTCTGATGAAGCCACTTAACCCTGGCCTATACGTTGCTCCAGGGGTTCACTGGCCCTGAATTAATAGATCGTAAGAAATGTCAGTCACTTTGGATAAAAGCATCTGCTAAATGTATAAAAATGCAACTATAGGCCCAGGGGCACTGCTAGGGAGGAAAAAGCTTGGATGATTCTAAGGGCCTGTCACTGAAATTGGGGCCCCAGAGAAACTTCTGTTTGGCCAAAATTATTTTCTGCCATAGGGCCCACAATTTCAATTGTCGCCCCTGATAGGCCAAACCATGTCCTAACAGAAGTTGTGCTAGAGCACTGATCCCAATTATCCAACTTTCAGAGCAAACCTTGGGCACTCGTTTAGAACTTTTCTTACAGAATGCCTCAAACACTGTTCATTCAGTTCAAAATCCTATAGCTACTTCCCTGTAGAGAGTGATTGGCCTCAATATTCTTAACTGAATTAGGCCTCATGGCCATGGCATTTGCCTTCTGGTTTGGTCCTGGGAGCTTATTCTCAGACAGTAGAAGTCTGGGAGACAATCAATTCTCTGTAAAGAAAAGTCTGGCTTTTCTGTTCTTGAGAAACAGATTTTTCCTCTAATATTTAATAGAGTGTATGAGCTCCTTAATGTTTTCCATAAAAAATGATCTTTCCCCTTCGACCTATTCCAGTGTTGTACCTTGCTCAAAGAACAGTCTTCATTTGGGTGCAGTCAGGAATTTGTAATTGGAGTGTGTGAGTTATACTGTACTTTACAGCAATTCATTCCTCAGTGAAATGAATGAAAGCGTGTGCTGTGTCAATGCCACATTGTGCCTTGCCCTATATGATGTTGACCAACTGTTTAACGGTCTTATGGATTGTTGTCTTGTGTAAACAAGCTTTTATTCTCACTTTCACGTGATGCTCTGGTTGAAAGTAAGTTTTTGCTGATTCCAAAGGTTGTGCAGACAAGGAATGTCTTTTTTTGGATTTCTCTGAATGCTGAATGCACAGGCATGACATGTGCATTGGTGCATACACACCTGGCACTTCACATGCTAGTTAATCCTTGACAGAGATATAGGAAGGACAGGCCTATATAAGCAGGTCGCTCCTTTTCCAATGCAGTCGTATCACGAACACTGCAGTCATGAAGGCTCTGATTCTCTTGGCTCTCTTTGCTGTGGCTTGTGAGTATATGGGACCTTTCAGACCATTAGACAGAAAGACCACTGGAAAGGGCCTTTGGTACCTTCCAAGCAGTGCTGCCTTTGAGGCACTTCCCCCTCTGATTTAGGTTTGGATGAGGGTTGAGGGATTAGGGTTAAGGTAGTGCCTTTTTAGGCTGTGCTGCCTGGAAGGTGCTTATGGAGGGCAAAAAAACACCATTGAGCTATAGAAAGTCTTTCACAGTGACTTCAAGTTCTTTAACTACTAAATAATTACTAAATAATTAATTTTGTGTGTGTTTTCAATATTTGCAATTATTCTGTTGCAGATGCCGCCCCTCTGGAGGAGGAGGACAAGATTGTGGGAGGTTATGAGTGCAGGAAGAACGCCCTGCCCTACCAGGTCTCTCTGAACTCCGGCTACCACTTCTGCGGAGGCTCCCTGATCAGCAGCACTTGGGTTGTGTCTGCCGCCCATTGCTACAAGTCGTACGTAGACCTACATCACTTTTTCCATGTTCATTTCAGCTAATTCACAACATTAGAAGATTGATGCATTTTGGAAGATTTTGATGCATTTGAAATTTCTTTTTACTCCTTCAATTTTAGCCGCATTCAGGTGCGTCTGGGTGAGCACAACATTGCTTCCAACGAGGGCACTGAGCAGTTCATCAACTCTGCCAGGGTCATCCGCCACCCTAGCTACAACAGCCGCAACCTGGACAATGACATCATGCTGATCAAGCTCAGCAAGCCCGCCACCCTGAACAGCTACGTGAAGACCGTGTCTCTGCCCTCCAGCTGTGCTGGCTCTGGAACCCGCTGCCTGGTCTCTGGATGGGGCAACATGAGCGGAAGCGGAAGTAAGAACATTGGAGTATAGAGACTGTAAAACTGCTGTGTTTTCAGACTGGAATTCTAAACAAATAAGTCATGTTTATTTATACAGCACAATTTACAACAACATGTGGTTGACCAAAGTGCTCAAAAAACAATAGAAAACTAATACAGACCCCCCCAAAAAAGCTAAAATAATTACATACCAGTATATACATTACATACATTATATTGAGCCTCGGCGTCTCTCACATGGCTTCTTGTACTGTAAATCCACAGGCAACTACCCCGACCGTCTGAGGTGCCTGGATCTGCCCATCCTGAGCGACAGCACCTGCAGAAGCGCCTACCCTGGTCAGATCACCTCCAACATGTTCTGCGCTGGATTCATGGAGGGAGGCAAGGACTCTTGCCAGGTAATGTGCATTTTTTAAATCTGTCAGTCTGACCAGGAACATGCATTGTATATTTAATGTTTGGGTTGTAGGTTCTATTTTCTCATCATGTTGTTTAATATTCATGTTCAGGGTGACTCTGGTGGCCCCGTGGTCTGCAATGGAGTGCTGCAGGGTGTTGTGTCCTGGGGCTATGGCTGTGCCATGAGGAACAAGCCTGGTGTCTACGCTAAGGTGTGCAACTACAACTCCTGGATCAGGAACACCATGTCCTCCAACTAAGTTAATTCCTGAGGATTCCACTAGTAGAATAGTGCTCTAGAGCTCTACCAACAGCTCTTTTCTTTGAAATTTCAATAAAAACATCTATGTTGAAATACACTACAATTTTTCATCTCTTTTTTTCATCATCAATCATGGGTATTTGATAGTTTCTGTGCAGAAACCACAAAAAGATAACAAAGTCCCACTTCTAGAAAACAATCACACGGGATACAACAGCTACAGACCCAGTTCGCTTAGGACAGCATGCACATGCACCTCAAGGAACCATAATGCTCTACAAAGACTCTAGCCTGGCCACACAAAAACCCACATCTAGATCCCAGTGAAGCATATTCCAATATAGGGACATCTAGATCCACAAGCATAACATTCTTCAGCTTCAACTAACAATGTAGAATGGTATAGGACCCAGGATCTAACCAAGCACAAACTGACTCAGATTCATATAGGCCCTCCTCACCGTATAACACGTGCACCACCTGGAATCCGTAAAGTAGTCCTCACAGTGCAACATGCACAACAGTAGCCAACAACTGTTTAACTTCTAGATGCAAGGTTCTTTGAATAAACTGTTGCCTTAATGAATTATTATTTATTTACATAATGCTCTAGGTGATGAGTAGTCTGGACATACCTTCCTATGCAAGTCCGCCAGGTTATCATCTCCCTTGACGGCAGCATGAGAATACAGGCTAGCATTCAAGGGCTGGTCCAATCTTTTTCAATTCTAACATCTCCAGCAAACAATGATTTCTCAATACATGAATGTCCACACCCTCTGTAGTAGACAAAAGGACTACAACTACAAATAGTCCTAATTACAGAACACCAGTGTGTCTTGTAGAAATATTACAGAAAATTTCCTTTAAATTGTTTGTAATTATCAAACAAACAAAACAAAATAAAAACAATAACAACATAGCAGTGTTAAAGTACACAGACAAACAAAATATAACAACCCACATTCTAGCAAATCACTTAGAAGATTGGTTGGGAGTTACAAACTTACTCCCATCCTTCCCACAACCGTTTTTAGCTGGAACCTGGTTTGTTATATCTTGGTGGCACACCCAGACCCAAAAACCATGCAGGAACTCATACATGTTTTGTTGAGTTAGGCCTATGTTTTAAAAATGTTTTTAATAACAGTACATACATGTACATTACATTCATCTGTCTCTATTTAAACTAATAAAATCCAGATATTAAAATATATTAAATTCTGATTTGTAGGCCTACATCCCTTGTCTAACATGCTACTTGTGTGTTTTTAAGAATAGACTTTATATAAAAGAAGGTTTTTGAGTCATTTATGCTAAGCAAAGCTATTTTGCATTTCCAGGTGGTTACAGCTAGAGATTTTCCCTTGAATAGGCCTACATGATCAAATCTGCTTCACACTCCTTATCAGGGAAAAAAAAACCTCAGTGTAACTGTAACCAGAACATTAAGTCTAGTCTAGGGTACATTCAAGTCCTCTCTATGTCACGTAGGAATCAATGTCCTTGAGAGTTTTAGATAGTCAAGGCTTCAGGAAAATATATAAGAGATGTTCGTAAGATCTTGAAGTTCCTCCATCACACAAGATTACATGATGAAAGCCACTGTCCTCCTGCTTTGTTTTGCTGTTGCATGTGAGTCGTATCTAATCTATAACCATAAGTCCTAAACATACTCAATTTAAATGTCATTATATCTAAATCTGGGCTGTTTTCTGTACTCTAATCATTTATTGGTAAGTGGGCATAAAAGTAACTACTAACTGTTACACCGTTACATTTATCTTTATATCAGCCGCTGCCCCAGCAAAGAGTGAGGATGATAAGATTGTCGGGGGGAAGGAGTGCATCAGACACAGTGTGCCCCACCAGGTGTCTCTGAATGCTGGCTATCATTTCTGCGGGGGCTCCCTGATCTCCACAGAATGGGTTGTGTCTGCTGCTCACTGCTACCAGTCGTAAGAATGTCACTCACTCCTGCTGCTTTACTCTGCTCTTTCTGGAACGTAGCAACAAATAAATACTTTAATCGCAGTAAACTTTTAAGTGAAATGTGGAATTGTGAACCGATGGAGTAAATGTTAGGAACTGAATTTTACGGGGGACCCTGGAGTCTGGACATTGCTCTTTCTAAGTCATGTTTTAGCTTCAAAAATCAGGGACAGGATTTCTTGTATTTTTACTGGGTACCAACCACCAAAAACAAAGGGGAATATCCCTTAAAATAGACTTCTGGTCATAAATAATGACACATATAATAAACAATGACACAATATCCACCGAGCCTTTAACTCATGTGCACCTCTTCCATACTCCTCTGTAAGTTATATGCAGGTCCGTCTGGGTGAGCACAACATCAAGAAAAACGAGGGCACAGAGCAGTTTATCAACCCCGCCAAAGTTATCCTACACCCTAACTACAACCGCCATAACCAGGACAACGACATTATGTTGATCAAGCTGAGCAAGCCTGCCACACTCAACAAGTATGTGGGAACAGTGGCACTGCCCTCCAGCTGTGCCAGTGCTGGGGCTCGCTGCCTGGTCTCTGGATGGGGCAACACCAGTGGAAGTGACAGTAAGGCGCACCTTCAAGAGCTACAGTACATTAAAGCTGTATTTGGCAACTCTTTTAAAGTCAAATTTTGTATAATTGTCACATTATTCTGGAAGTAGTACATGAAAAAGGCTGTTTAGGAAAAAACTGAATTCTCTGGCTCAATCTAGACCCTGTAATCGTGCTTGCAAAAATCCAGTAAAAATCCTGTAGCCTTCCACCTATCAGGTTCGGAGGGAGGGATAGCTGCATGTCGATCACAGCTGTGAACGAGCCGCTAATAACGTGCTACAGTGAGGGAGGGGTTTGAGGAATGTACTGGGGGAGGGAGCAGAGAGTTGCATGATTTTGATTTTTTTTTGCCTAAATCTCGGAATTACATTACATAGCCGTATACAGCTTTAAGAATTACAAATGCTCATAATGTATGATACATTTGTACACTGCCTTTACCCTAGGGTAACTAACCTGGATTTTTTTTGTGTGTGTTTGTGTGTTGATATTCTGAAGATTACTATCCAATCAATCTCAGATGCCTGGAAATCCCAATCATAAGTGACAGCATCTGTGTGAACAGTTACCCAGCTCAGATCACTGACAACATGTTCTGTGCAGGCTACATGGAGGGTGGCAAGGATTCCTGCCAGGTACTGTACTGTGACCTGAGCTGTCATTTGTGTTTCGATGTCTACTTCATTTTTTTTATTATTATTTTTTTACATTAATGTTTTAATTGTATATGTGGATATCATTGTAGCAAATACATTTTGGATTTAATGTATTTTTATTTACTTAAATATTGTACACCACTTTGTAAAATTGTTTTGCATTGTTATTTATTCAAAGATTGTAATTATTATTTAGATGACATAAAGGTTGACTAAACATCCATGTCAGTCATGCAGGGCTAAACACTGTGACTAGCTAACTCTGTTTTAAATACATTATGGCCTTGTTAAAGGGAAAATAGAAGACCCGCATACCTTTTGTTTACAACAGTGGGATCTTACTGTGTTCATTCTCTATAGGGCTCCCCCTACAGCTTTTACGTATATATTGCAACAACAGTGCAAAGGCAGTGTTAATGTGGCTTTTTTCTTTATAAACTCATGATCTTCAATGTCTCTCTCAGGGTGACTCTGGAGGCCCGGTGGTGTGTGATGGTGAGCTGCAGGGTGTTGTGTCCTGGGGCTATGGCTGTGCCGTGAAGAACAAGCCAGGTGTCTACACCAAGGTGTGCAACTACAACTCCTGGATCGCTGAAACCATGGCTGCCATGTAATGTGAATAAAAACAAGACTCAACAACCAGACCACTTATTGTGTGAGTCTATTAAATACTATACTACAACAGATGACATTCATTAAGCCATGACATGTGAATTTCAGAATTCAGACATTTCAGAATTTCAGACATTCACACTCAGCAGATTATGGATCCTGTATTTCTGGGAAAAACTACATTGTTACTCCAACAGCACTCATATGACATCATGATCTCTTTTTTAGAGTATTCATGTGTGGAAGGATCAATGCCTTAGGCCTTAGTTGTGAATGGATAGAGCTTTTGCCTCACTGCTTCACCCCACGGCCAACACCTTTCCCCTTCACCATGATGGGTCGCCATGGAGACAAGAAGAATGCATTTATTTCTTCTCAGTGCTTATTCTCTTTAATTTCATTATGTGGCCATGCAGTATGTGGCCCAAGATATGGCAGGTTTCAACAGGTGGGGTACTGTTTTTGTGCGAGTGTAAATCCAAAACTCTGTCCCATTATATCTGAAAATAATAATAATTTCTCCAGAGGATAAATACTGGTTAAAAAGGCTAATTAAAGATAGGCATGGAAATCAAATGTGAGGGTAGGCAATACAGTGAAACAGGTCACTTTATTTACTTACATCTGATGCAAAATCATGGATAAATATCAGAAATGTTATCCCACCCTGTCAAATAGTAGCATTAAGTTTTATCACTAAAACTACCTATTCTAGAATGTCATATAAACAGCAGATGTAATTACAATCCCATGTATTTGTAAACATAAAATGTCACCCCTACTTGGAATATCTAAAAACTTCTGTATTTATTATACACACGCAACTTCTGTATTTATCACACGCACGCACGCACGCACACACACACACACACAATGAATATGGACTCATACAGAAAAAAAGGTAAATCCTACTGAATTAAGAAATTAGATCTTTTTTTTTATCTTTTTACACCTCTCCTCTTGCATGAAGCAAATAGTGCTCAAACAGCTCTGAGACGCCAGCGAAAACAGCTCCACATTCCGCACAGCTGGAGTCACCGCCCTTATCCACCACAAATACATGGTCCTGGGCAGGGATACTGTCTATATGAGGCGGAGCACTCTTGGAGGTTTTCCCATAAGTTAATGATGTGTGCTTAACCAGCTGCTGTTCAGGGGGCAGGGAGCTTGCTCTGGACTGAGAGGGGTGGTGGTGCTGGGAATGGTTTTGGAGTGACAGAGGCCTACTACTCATCTCATGACCAGTGCTGGGGCTTGACGACTGGCTGTTTTGCAAAGGCACAGGATCCAAAGGAGGCGAAACCTCTTGAGGTGCGTTTGCAGAATTCATTGCGGACGGAGATGTTTGTGATGTGTTGTTAGTGTTTAGGCAAGGGCTGGTTATGTTGGTGTATTCATCTCTGTTAAGTTCATTCTGACCTCCAGCCTCTCCTGTGCCCCCAGGAAGGTTGTCCTCTGAGAGAGAGTGGCAAAGTTGGTGCTGGAAGAGCAGATCAATTGTTTTGAAGGTAAGGTCACATATTGCACACTGGTAAGGCATGACATCAAGCTTCTTTTCTGGTTCTTTTTGCTCCGAACGCGTCTGGCCAACCTTCCGGTGTAATACGCCGTGTCGGTCCAGTGTCCTCTGGCTGTTGAACCCCTTCCCACAAGTATCGCAAATGTAAGGTAAAGATTTTTTATGCCAATCTCTCTGGTGAGCCTTTAGGCCTTCCGAATTGAAGAAAGTCAACGGGCAGAGAGAACAAGCATAGGCATTCAGCTCTGGATGTTCTCGCAGGTGGTCTCGATAAGAACTCGCAAACCTAAAGCCTTGGGTACATTTGGGGCAAAAAAAGCGTCCTTTCCTCTGCCTGTGTACCCGCTGGTGTTGCCAGAACTGTCGCCAGGTTCGCAGAGTCTTGCCACATCCACAGGTGTATTCCTCATTCTGAGAATGGGTGAGCATGTGGGCTCGCAATTTCATTACGTGCCTGAACAGACGACCACAGCGTGGGCAGAAATACTTCCTTGGGTCTGCCTTCTGGTCCAGATTATTCAGTTGGAATACAATAGAACGTCTGGCTGATGGATTTTTGGCAGGTAAGTGCTCATCATCAGAGTCGGTCATTTGCTTAATGGGACTGGTCAACAACGGAAGTTGCTTTTTGTGGCTAGTGGCGTTTTCTTCAGTAGTGTTTGAATGAAAAGGTTTCAGTCCAAAATAATCTGTTTCCATGTCTGCATGTGACAGTAATTTCAGAGGGCTCTCTGAACCCTGACGAAAGGGACTTTGAGGGGGAGAGGGGCTTGGGGATTGAGAATAGTTTGGTGGAGAAGGACTGAGTGGGGAAGAGTAAGGAGATGGGGATCTACGGTCTGTGCTTTTGATTTGAGAGCAATAAAAACGGTGGGTTAGCAGCTCGGACTGAAGGCTGAATTTCTCACCACAGGTTTCACAAGCATATCGCTGAGTGTCGGTGTGCGACTGGACGTGAAGCTCGTAAAGGTGTTTGTCCGTGAAGCATTTATGGCACAGGTGGCAACGGTAGGCTATAGTTGCAGAAACAGGTGCATTACTTTTTACTTTGCAGGCATGTACCTTTAGAGTTCCTAATTGGGAAAAACCCCGGCCACACTTGGGGCACACAAAAGGCTTGACAGACCAATGAATCCTCTCGTGGACACGAACCGTGGTGGCTTGTGAGAAGGACTTGCCACAAACTTTGCAAGAGAAAGGTTTCTCGCCACTATGGACACGCATATGAGTCTCCAGCATGGATTGGTAGCGGAAAACTTTGCCACAAATGGGACAGGGGCACGGCTTTGCTGGTCCCCGACTGTCTGAAGACTCTTCATAATCAACTGGGCGCTTCTCTGCTCTTGTCGCTTTGTTATTATAATTATTATTATGGGTTTTGCTGTGTTCGCGGAGCGCAGCCTGACTGCTGAAGTGGATACCACAGCATTGCAGCCTCCCGATTCCTTGATGGGTCCTCATGTGCGCGTTAAGGTTGGATCTCTGAGCAAACGCCTTGCCACATATGTTGCAAGCATGTGGTTTTTCGCCAGTGTGAATCCGACGGTGGATGACATAAGCAGACATGTGAATGAAAACACGGCCACAGAACTCGCATTTCATAGGGCCTCCTCCCCGGCGTCTACGGCCACCTCTGTTTGGCTGGAAGCTAGGCTCAATTTGTGGAACAGTGTCCGACCTGTTTGCTGCAGAGTTGTTGGAAGGGAATTCATCATATTTTACAATACCTTGCCTGGTGCTTTTATCTCGCACATCATAGCCTACCACTACAGGAGTCACAAGGGGTGAAACATCAGTAATGTCTATTTCTGGTGGTGCATGAACCTCTGGGTTCGGCATACTTAACGACTGAGAAACTTCCATTTCTGAACCATCCAGTTCAATGTCACCATCAGACAACTTCATTGTGTAAGATTTCTTTACATCCAATTTCTCCTCTTTAACTGCCTTACGTTGGTTTCCTGACTGTGCTTTTATAGTTGAGTCTTTTGCGTCATCTTCACTGCGTACCACTTGTTTAGGACTCGATGCTGGCTGAGCATTTGCACTGCCTTGTAGAAATTCTTCAGCACCCACAGCCACGTCTGTTTTGTCAGAATCTACACAAGATTGGTGGTCTATTGAAACAGATGGAATATTCTGGATTCTGTCAACACTACGCAACTTGGTCATGTCTTGTCTCCGTACAGATGCTCTTCTTCTGTCTTTCCACCATGAACGTTTTCTCTGATGTTTGCGCTTAGGACCAATGGACTGGGAAGCTAATTTTGCGGGTGTTGGCCTATCTGCTTTGTCTCCCTCCACTGATTGGCTCTCCTCTTTAACATGGGACAAAGACATAGCAATATTTTGATCACACAAGACAGGGGTTAAGGTATCATTTTTTGTTCCCTCTGTGTTTTCCACAGATGTTTTCTGTAAATTCAGCAATGCCTCTGCCTTCATCCTTCGAAATCTTTTACTCCGTTTGTCTATTTTTCGTGGCTTTTTAAATTTTACATCCTCCTTGACTGCCTCAGAATGATAGTCCATGGAACTGCTTTCGTCTTTTTCAGGTTTCACGTCAGAAGCAATGTTAGCTTCTTTAAGCTTACGGGTTCTTGAGTTGCCTGGTGAGACAGCACCTGTACTCACATCAGTTTGAAGAGGTCCTCTACCTCTAACACGGCTTTTAAGCGGTAAACTCAATTTTTCTTGAGCTTTGATTTTATCCATCCTAGTTGGCTTACTGATTAATTGACTCTGTAACTTTGATCGGTTAATTCGGGCGACTGCTTTGAGTCTTTGATTCCTTGGTCTGTTTAGGCTACCCCTTATTGACTCCTGAGATCTGTGCCTCAGGGGCTGAACATCAAGGGCAGGTGAGGCAGACATATTTGAAGAAGCCTGTGGACTTCTTTCCTTCATCTTTATGCTTAAAACTTGCCTTTTCTTTTTAATTGGCTGCTGTGGACAAACAGATTGTTTACGAGTCGACCTCTGATGTGAGGGAACTGACTTTGGCTTCTTTAGCTGAGCTATGGTCTGTTGCCGTTTTGTCTTTTGTCCTTCGTTTTGGGAATGGTCATCCTTCTTTTCTTTGCACAGTCGGCTATACCTTCTCAAATCAGTGCCGTCGGCTTGTAAACCATAATTTTTGGAACGTTTTTTAAGTTTCAGTCGAGCAAGGGGGGCCGTCTGCTTTGATGATGTGCTGTCCAAATTAGAGCACGGAGTTGCTAAGGCAGTCTTGCTCTTGCCAGGGCGACCAACTTTTCGTGTAACTTTGACAACGCATTCCTCAGGCTTTCCTGTGCTCTGCTCTGCTTCTTTAGATTCCGTTGTCTTCACTTCAACACTTTCACTGCTTTTTGAACCATCTATTTTTACTTCAGAATCTTTCTGTGTAAGCTGAGATGTCATGTTTTTAAATCTTTGCTTGGTGTTTTTTTCCCCAGCCCTACATTGGAGGTAGTATATAGTTATCTTCACCTTTCGAGGCTTTAAAATATACAAGGCTATCCATATCCATTAGTCTATAAAAAGGTAACCATACTTTAGTTAATATTACATGATGCTAACTGCCAGTCTTCGTCGCAGGGGCTAAAATGGGTCATAACCTAATCTCACATCCTTGATGGAATCCAAGTCGCTTGTGTTTCTCAACTAGGTTAAATTCTAGTCAGAATTCTTTGTGTGACAGGGTCTGAGAGCATATCACCATATTTCTTTCAGGAATGAGCTTTCCTTAAGGACAGGGCAGGGGTTTAAATCTTCAGGTAGGCCTAGATCCAGGCAAGAAAACAAAAAATATGAACCTAAAAATACTGTCGCAGTCTTGCTTGGTCTGGCATTTCCACAGTCATTGTTGGGATAGTCCTATTACTTCAGTCACAATGTAACAGATTTGAAACATCCTTGACCTGTATTTGCCTTTTTTCAGTCGCCAAAGATGAGAGCCAAGTCAGGGCAGAAGGAAGGCCTAGACGCAAGAGAGATGCAAAGAATCATTAATAGCTCATACAGTATGAAGACACCACCAGAAATATGTGATTAGAACATCAACAAACTGAGTTTCAACAATGATGCAGCAATTAGCCTACCTTCAGGGATTTGTAACTGCAAGTTATATGAAAATTCTACAATGGATGGGCCTGGATCCGGTCATTATGATTGTTTGAACCAGGTTCAATGCAAAGACTGCATTTTCTTCAGCTGGGTCAGCATTTTCTTCTACTCTATGACCACAATATAGATAATGTTTGTTTATTTTGCACCAATTTTCAAGACGTATGCCATTAATGTTTTTTAAATAAAAAAATAAGCTCATTGACTATGTTCTATACTGAATATAGCCTTGCATAAATGAGGGAGTTTAACGGCACTCTGTTTCGCTCTGCTTTGCCCTCAGTGGCGCTATACAGTCTCTCTGGGATAATTGATTAATTATAGAATGTTCATGCAGAATTCTAGAGGTGGGCGAGGCATTGGTGAAAAGAATTCACTCCTGAACAGGTTTTTTTTTTTTGCATCCTTGAACCATACCACAGAGAAATGGTCCCTTATTGAGCAAAGAATGTATTGTCTTACTACCACCCATTGTGCTCCGTCTGGAGCTGGGGAAAACAGTTGCTATTTCGCCAATAAAGGGGCTGCTGAAAAGCTTATAATATCACCATATCCTGATACATAGGGAACACTGATGCTTTTTGCTTTATGTAGGCCAAGGTGTAACTAGGCTGCTATAAAGTCTAGGCCTATAGGTAATAGTTCCTCTTGGGTACGATCATCACCCTACCTACACAAGAATCATGTTTACAACTGCATACCACACAAGACAACTGGTCACAGGTCAGATGATGGTACAGTGATTAAATGTGTGCGTCTGTTTTTTTATACTATATATATATACTGTAAATCTGTACATTGCGATGCTATGGCCGACGAGCTACATCGTAAACAATGCAAATTCAGTTACACTTAATGTCGAATGTGATTAGGCTACAGCTGCATCATGCCTTTCAAATTAACAATTACAACCACCATATCCTACAAGACCTAATATGCGGTAGCTGGCCCCCCAAAAACAGCAGCAGGCTACTTTTGGCCCGGAAAAAAACGTTTACTATTTCGAAAGGACGAGGCAAAGTTCTGCACACACACACACAGCCACATTTGTGCTACCAACTACGCGTTCGTATTATCAGCTATAACGTTAGTCTATACCTTCTTTGCTATTAGCAGTAAGTATTACATCGAACGTCGCAAAAGCCTTACGTCCTTCTTATGGAAAAATGATGCTTCTATTATTCTCTTACCATATCAAATGCCAGCAAGAAAGAAAGGCACGTTAGAAAACTAGCTTCTTCTAGCTCGTCAGAATGTGCACATCCGCAAGGACTATAGGCTTAAATGAAAAACGAAGGAGGTCTTATATTATGCATGTTTTCTTTTGTTGTTATTCAAAGTACAAATCTGCATGTTGTCCGACTGTTAACATAGCCAGAGGTTAGCCAGCTAACAGCATAGACACCACTGGTAATGTCTAGCACTTTCGGCTAAAATACATCCGCGCAGTAGCGGAAAAGGTCTGCAACGTCATAGACATTTAAAGAGCATCCAGCCCGAACAGAGCACAGGTTAAAAAGTAGGCTACCATCTGCAGGTTGCCTGTTGATGTAGACCAGGGGTGGGCAATTATTTTGGCCGAAGGGCCACATTGGCTTTAAGATTTTGACTAACGGGCCGGGTGTTCACCGTCAATCGGTTGATGCCAGTAAATTGGCAAGTCTCAAACCAGTAGCCCCACTTTCTTCAGAGGACATGTTAACATGCAGGGCTAAAAGGGGGAATTCTGAATTTGTATTTCATGAATACAAAGACTTGATAATTTAGGCCTATATACTGTAAATCTCCTTGGATAAAAGATAAATTATTCCACTTTGGAAAGGCTCCACGGGTCGGATTAAATAGCTCAGCGGGCCGCATGTGGCCCCCGGGCCTTGGTTTGCCCAGGCCTGATGTAGCCTATCTAATTCGATTTTAAGAATTCATACTCTCTCTCACACACACACAACTGCTAAGAAAGGCAAAGAGCTGAGCAATTGTGTTTTCATGTATGATATACTATATATTATTTTCCAACTTCATGAGTGAATAGATGATGCATCAAGATACCACAAACATAACAACAATCAAAATTTTATTTTCAGGATACTTTATTATTTATGAAAATCTAGAATTGCTCTATGCATGACAGACGAAAGATTTTTTTTGTTGTTGTTGTGGAGGAAATAAGAAACATACCGAGATCACAGAACTTGAAAATGAAAAGTAGTCCATGTTCATACAGTATATAACTTTTAAAAAGTAAAGATACATGAGACATCAACAGCTTCACCAGCACATGACCAGAGTTGAAGTGGGATTTTTTTAGCGGGGTCATACATATGCAATATCCATTTACATAATTATAAATGAATGTGCCATATCCAAAAAAAAAGCCTACATAAATGGCCTTTTCCAAGACGAGGGGGGACTCCATACACCCGTGTCTAATGCCCACCACACCCCTGGACATGACCCTGTAGTTAACAAACACTTGCAAAATGCAGTGTGAATTCTGCATGGTGGATGTCATGGCAACATCCTCCCATAAAGAATCCCCGTTGCTGAACCCTCCCAACTCCCCAAATAAAATTGTTGCTTGTGACATTTAAAAAAAGATATGTTCTCTTTCTTCATGGATCAGAAAGCACAATTAACCTCAAGACACCCAGTGATCAGGAAGAAAAACCTATGACTGGGTAACAGGTCTAGTGCACATTTATATACCAAAAAATTGACAGCTTTTATCAAATGTTATGTGTGAAATATTCTGTAAATTGCCATTTGACTGCTCCATCGCTTCCTAAAGGGTTAACCTTTGGTAGGGGAAGAAATAGTTGTACTAGTATTCAATGCTGCATCATAAGAACCATCATCAAACTCTACTTCAGTTTGAACCGCCACAGATTTTAACAGAGGACAACAAATCCTTTCAGCGAGCTCTACATTCATATTTTTCAGCGCTGGTTGATGCATCTCTGTGCTGTGGGAAGTCTGTAGTTGGAGTGTCACCATCTACTCAGAGTCTCTCCTTGCCAAAGAGTAAGGAGCTGGCCTACTAAGTGCACTTCTGTGCACACCAGTACTCTTCAGAGGCATCCGTCGCAGTTCCTCATGCCTCAATAGTGTCAGTTTTCTTCTGCACAAGTGTTGCCCAAGCAGCTGTATCGAGCTTAAAGTCTTGCCACAGATCACACACCTACAGTGACTTGAAGGCTGCTTGTTAATCACCATTTCCTCCGTTGCCCCTGGGGTCTTTGAATCCTCCACCATCTGTACCACCTTAAGTGTCGGTTGAGTCTCGACTTTCCCACTCACACATGGGTTCATCTCCAAAAGAGTTTCTGGCTCCCTATTTTTAGCCATCAGCATTTGTGACACAGTCTGTTGAAGCAACTTCAACTCAGGTCTCAACATTCCATTGATGTTCCATCCTTTCATGTCGGTAATCTCTCTAATACTTTCTTGCGACATATTGCTCCCCTGCCCTTGTGGCACTGATGCTAGACCAGTCTTGGCTAGTATTGCGTCTATATCTGGAAATTGTGGTAAAGGCATCACTGGATCCTTGGCCTGCCCTTGTGGCACTGATGCTAGACCAGTCTTGGCTAGTATTTCTTTTAAATCCGGAAATTGTGGTAAAGGCTTCACTGGATCCTTGGCCTGTCCTTGTGGCATTGATGCCAGACCAGTCTTGGTTATTATTGCGTCTATATCTGGAAATTGTGGCTTCACAGGATCCTCGGCCAGTATTTCAGGATGCATCTTTTTACAATGTATCTTCAAATGCCATGGTTGATAAAAGTTTGCAGGACAATATGGACAATATGTTATGGAGTACTGTTTTCTTGCAGCGGCCATGGAGTCCTGTTTTTTTGCGACAGGAGAGAGATGGGAAAAAAAACGACCAGACGTGTATCGGTCTTTGCTGCTTGCAAAGTATGTGCCACAAAAGTGTTGGGGCGACGGAGGGCTACAACCAAGCAACAGGCGTCCACAGCGCATGCAGCCGTGAACTTGGCTTGCCGTGAGATGACTAGAAATATGTGCCACCAGCAATTTTTTGGTCCAGAAAATGATCTTGCAGGTTGCACACATATATGGGCCTCCATCATGGAACCGGTTTTCAGTCCTAATTACCACAGCTGGTTGAAATCGCAGATTGAGGTTCTTGAAGGCACCAGTCTTTGGAACAGTGGTGGCAGTGGTCACCGAGGGGAAACTGAAAGGCACGTGTTGTAAAGAGGAGGAATTGGAAGGACCTGCAGTGGGCATGTCGGGGTGAGATGATGACATTGTGGTAGGAACTCTAACCTTTACACAGGGTGATTTATTAAATATAATATATATACATGTATATATATTTGTTATTGAAGGTATGATCCAAAGGCCAGGAACGCTTCCCTTTGGACGTAGAGGCGGCAGGTGGGGCAGACTCTTGTGGCAGGGCTTGATCAATGCGCTACAGCATCCGAAGTCTCATCTCCTGCACATGTATATGCCATTTTTCAGTCGCCAAAGATGAGAGCCAAGTCAGGGCAGAAGGAAGGCCTAGACGCAAGAGAGATGCAAAGAATTATGAGTAGATCATATATGTGTTAGTGAAGATACCACCAGAAATATGTGATTAGAACATTAACAAACAGAGTTTCCACAGTGATGCAGCAATTACTTTCAGAGATTTGTAATGCCAAGTTATATGAAAATTCTAAAATGAATAGGCCTAGTTCTAGTCATTGTGCTTGGTTAAAGCAAATTCAATGCAGACACTGATGAGGCTGCTTTTTTTTTCAACTAGGAACTACTCTATGTATAGCTGTCTGTTTATTTTGCACTTATTTTGAAGACATATGTAGTACCTGTCAAAAAAAATAAAATTAAATTAAAAATCATCAGCTCATTGAGTTCTATCTATACTGAATATAGCCTTGCACAATTGAGTGGGTTAAACGGCACTCTGTTTCCCTCTGCTTTGCCTAGAACAGTCTCTCTGGGATAACTGATTAATTATAGAATCTTCATGCAGAATTCTACAGGTAGGCGAGGCATTGGCGAAAACAATTCAATCCGGAAGAGGAGTTTTTTTGCTTCCCCAACTGTACCACAGAGAAATTGTCCCTTATTGTGCTAGGAATGTGTCTCACTACCACCCATTGGCGAAAACAATTCACTCCTGAACAGGAGTTTTTTGCATCCCCAACTGTACCACAGAGAAATGGTCCCTTATGTGCTAGGAATGTGTCTCACTACCACCCATTGTGTTCTTGTTGGAAGCTGTGGAAATCAGTTGCTACTTCGCCAATATGGGGCTGCTGAAAAGCTTGCAATATCACCATATCCTGACAACACTGATGTTTTATTTTATTATTATTATTATTATTATTATTATTATTATTATTATTATCACAGATGCATATTTATGTAAGCCAAAGTGCAACTAAGCCTTGGCCTAAACGGTAATAATTCCTCTTGGGTAGATCATCTACTTTTAAACCCATCCCAAATAAGACAAAATTGACCTTGGCCCGTTTGTTACTGCATCCTCACCACCTTCACTACACAAGCATAACCTAACTCACGATAGATGCTTGTTTTTTTAGTTGTTGTTTTTTTAATGCTGTAGATCTGTACATAGATGGGATGGCCGATCGTAAAAAATGCAAATTCAGTTTCATGTCATATCAAATGTGATTAGGCTACTGCATCATGCCTTTCAGGTTACCAGTTACATTTTTCCGTCACAAAATCACCACAGCCTACAAGACCGAATAAGCTTTATCTGGCAAAAAAAAAAAAAACAAAACAAAAAACAAACAAAAACAAAAAAACCAAACAGTTGCAGGCTACTTTTGCCCCGGAAGACACGTTAGGACGAGGCCAAGCTCTGCACACACAAACTAAGCATAGCTACATTTGTGCTACCAACTACGCGTTCGTATTATCAGCTATAACGTTAGTCTACTCTTTGCTAATAGCATTTAAGTATTACATCCAACGATGCAAAAGCCCTGTTGTGGAAAACGGCATTCTTTTAGTATTCTCTTACCATATCAAATGCCAGCGAGAAAGGAACGTTATGAAACTAGCTGCTTCTAGCTGGTCAGAACGTGCACATCCGCAACGACTATAAGCATAAGCATAAATGAAAAACGAAGGCGGTCTTATGTTATGCGTTTTCTTTAGTCGCTATTGAAAGTACTAATCTGCATGTTGTTCGACTCTTAACGAAGATTAGGCAGCTAACAGCACAAAATGTGTAGCACAAAAGCCCGTTTAGCACTTTCGGCTAATACTTCCGTGCAGCAGCGGAAAAGGTCTTCTTCTTCTTCTTCTTCTGTGGGTTTGTATTGGCAGCTTGCAAACTTTGTGCATTACCGCCATCTACTGGACTGAGGTGTGATCACATTGGGATGGTTTCAAGGCTAGACTTAAATTAAAGTAGAAAATCAAATAAACAAAACCAAATAAAACCAAACAAACAAAAGAAAAAAAGAAATAAAACTAAAGTCTCTCTGCCAGGCGGAAAAGGTCTGCAACGTCATAAGCATTTCAGAGCAGAGGCAGAGGTCCTCAACAGGGGGGTGGGGACCCCTAGGGGGTCCGCCAAATTACTACATCTAAACTGAAGTATTTTTTTGTTATATAATTCCACCCACTCAATTAGCTTAATCCTTTGCCCCACTACAATTAGTAGACATATTAGACAATTAGTCTGCCTTTTACCACCTGAGAAACATCTCAAGACTTTGGCCCTCACTCTCCAACTCCGTAACAGAGACCCTCATCCACTCATTCATTTCATCCCTCTTGGACTACTGCAATGCCATCCTGTCTGGTCTTCCCAACAAAACCCTTGACAGACTGCAGTATATCCAGAATTGTGCTGCAAGATTCCTAACAGGCACTAGGCGCTGGCAGAACATCACCCCCATTCTGATGCAACTTCACTGGCTCCCAGTCAAATCCCGTATTTCTTATAAAATTCTCCTCCTCACCAACAAATCACTTCATGCACTTGCCCCCCACTACCTTGCTGACCTCCTTCACCCCTCCAACCCACTAAGGTCCTTGCGGTCTACTGACAGGGATCTTCTTGTTATCCTCCGCAGTAGACTCAGGACCTTTGGTGACAGAGCCTTCCATGTAGTTGCTCCCACCCTCTGGAACCAGCTACCCCTCTCTTTGGCCTCTAGACCCTCCCTCCCCTACACAACACACACTAACATGCACCTACATGCTTATATGAAATGTTAAGCGAGCTTGGGTGTCATGAAAGGCGCTATATAAAACAAAGTTATTATTATTGTCTCGCAGAAAAGGGGTCCTTGGGCTGAAAAAGGTTGAAGACCCCTAATTTAGAGCATCCAGCCCTATCGGAGCACAGGTTAAATTAAAAAAGTAGGCTACCATCTGCAGGCGGCCTGCTGATGTATCTCATTCGATTTTAAGAATTCATGCTGTCTCACTTACAAAAAGGTAAAGAGCTGAGCTCTGAGCAGTTGTGTTTCCGTGTGTGATATTATTATCCAGCTTCATCGGTGAATAGATGATGCATCAAGATACCACAAACATAATCAATATTCAAAATTTATTTTAAGGATACTTTATTATTTATGAAAATCTAGGTTAAGGATTGCTCAATGCATAGACACAAAAGTTTTTTTTTGTTGTTAAAATGTGAAGGAAAACAGAAACATACCAAGGTCACAGAACTTTAATTACTGAAATTAAAGCAGTCCATGTTCATATATAACTTTTAAAAAGTAAAGTTACATGAGACATCAACATTTTCACCAATACATGACCAGAGTTGTAGTGGGATTTTTTAGCGGGGTCATACGCAATATCCATTTACATAATTATAAATGAATGCGCGATATCCAAAAAAATAGCCTACATAAATGGCCTTTTCCAAGACGAGGGTCTAATGACCTCCACACCCCTTCCCATGACCCTGTAGTTAACAGACAAACACTTGCAAAAAGCAGAGTGAATTCTGCATGGTTGATGTCATGGCAACATCCTCCCATAAAGAATCCCCGCTGCTGAACCCTCCCAACCCCCCAAATAAAATTGTTGCTTGTGAAATTTAAAAAAAGAGATGTTCTCTTCATGGATCTGAAAATCCTTATGCACAACCAACCCCAAGACACACAGTCATCAGAAAAAAACCCTATGACTGTGTATCAGGCCTAGTGCACATTTTTATACCTTTATCAAATATTACAATGTGTGAAATATTCTGTAAATTGATAGCTCAATTACTCCCTAAAGAGTCAAACTTTGGTAGGGGAAGAAATAGTTGTACTAGTATTCAATGCTGCATCATACGAACCATCATCAAACTCTACTTTAGTTTGAACCGCCACAGATTTGAACAGAGGACTACAACTCCTTTCAGCGAGCTCTACATTCATATTTTTCAGCGCTGGTTGATGCATCTCTGTGCTGTGGGAAGTCTGTAGTTGGAGTGTCACCATCTCCTCAGAGTCTCTGCTTGCCAAAGAGTAAGGAGCTGGCCTACTAAGTGCACTTCTGTGCACACCAGTACTCTTGAGAGGCATCCGTGGCAGTTCCTCATGCCTCAATAGTGTCAGTTTTCTTTTGCACAAGTGTTGCCCAAGCAGCTGTATCGAGCTTAAAGTCTTGCCACAGATCACACACCTACAGTGACTTGGAGGCTGCTTGTTAATCACCATTTCTTCCGTTGCCCCTGGAGTCTTTGAATCCTCCACCATCTGTACCACCTTCAGTGTCGGTCTCAACAACTCAGACCTCAACATTCCATTCTTGTTCCATCCTTTCATGTCGGTGATCTTTCTTATACTTTCTTGCGACATTTTGCTCTCCTGCCCTTGTGGCACTGATGCCAGACCAGTCTTGGCTATTATTGCATCTATATTCGAAAATTGTGGTTTAGGCATCACTGGATCCTTGGCCTGCCCTTGTGGCACTGATGCTAGACCAGTCTTGGCTATCACTGCGTCCATATTTGGAAATTGTGGAAAAGGCATCACTGGATCCTTGGCCTGTCCTTGTGGCAGTGATGCCAGGCCAGTCTTGGCTATTATTGCGTCTATATTCGGAAATTGTGGTAAAGACTTCACAGGGTCCTTGGCCAATTTTTCCGGATGCATCTTTTTACAATGACGCTTCAAATACCACGGTTGAAAAAAGGTTGCAGGACAATGTGGGCACCGTGTCATGGAGTACTGTTTTCTTGCGACGGGAGAGGCATGGGAAAAAAAGTGACCAGACGTGAATCGGTCTTTGATGCTTGCAAAGTATGTGCCACAAAAGTGTTGGGACGACGGAGGGGTATTACCAAGCAACAAGCGTCCACAACGCATGCAGCCGTGAACTTTTGCCATGACATGAGTAGAAATATGTGCCACCAGCAATTTCTTGGTCCAGAAAATGATCCTGCAGGTTGCACACATATATGGTCCTCCAGCATGGAACAGTGTTTTAGTCCTAAGTACCACGGCTGGTTGAAATCGCAGGGTGAAGTTCACTAAGGCACCAGTCTTTGGAACATTGATGGCAGTCGGGGTCAGTGAAGGGACTCTGTAAGGCATGTGTTGTAAAGAGAAGGATTTGGAAGGACCTGCAGTGGGCATGTAGGGGTGAGATAATGACATTGTGGTAGGAACTCTAACCTTTACACGGGGTGATTTATTATTCAAGGTATGAGCCATAGGCGAGAAATGCTTCCCTTTGGACGTAGAAGGGGCAGGTGGGGCAGACTCCTGTTGCAGGGCTTGATCGATGCGCTCCAGCATCCGAAGTCTCATCTCCCGTATTTGTGCATCTTGTAGTTTTTCCTTCATGATGGTGACGTGATCCGACTGAAGAGATGTCATGTCATTGTGCCCGTTGCGATGTTTAAGCATCTTCTTGTAGTTAGTGAATCCCATTCCACAGGTACAGATGTAGCTGACTGCAGGGCAAACATGTTCTTCCAAAGATGATTTGTCAGGAAACTTATACGCGCAGGCAACGCAGTACACAGTCGCCGGCTGTATCTGGCTTGGGATGTTCAAGTTTTTCGGGCTCTCAAAAGGCTGGTACCACAGGGTTGCCATGTTGATCTCACTTAAAAAAGAAGAAGAAGAAGAAGAAGATGATGAAGAAGAAGAAGAAGAAGAAAAAAAAATAGAGTACTTAACAATACAGCAGCCACGTTGGTTCTCATCAATCTATGTGGACCAGAATATATCTTACAAAAGAGATTCTAACTCAAAACACAGTTAATGAAAACAGGGAATCTAATCCAAAGATAAAAAGCAGTCTGAATGTATATGACATTTCACACGTAATGATAGCGGCAGAAGGCATTATTATTTTGTTTTTAGATATTTGAGATGTCAGTCACAGACATTTCTTGAACTTAATTAGCCTACATATAAAATGATTTGGATTTTAGCTTACCTCGCGTACCGTGAGGATAAAACTCCAAAAGATTGTTTACATTTTAAGAAGTCTAAAGCATTCCTCCAATGTCTCTAGTGGGGTGTTAAACATGACCACTTTGGCAGCAAGACCTGTCTCAAACTCTGCTGTAGACTAGCTAGTCTTAATAGACCCTGTGATATAGTAAATTTTGATATGCAAACCTCTCCTACACTGATTGTTTTGTCTGGCTAGCTCTTGAGATTCAACTCTTCATGTAGGCCTATGGTTTGATGACGAATATGGCACTAGCCTAATGTGTTTCATGTGTGTGTGTGTGTGTGTGTGTGTGTGTGTGTGTGTGTGTTCGTCTGTATGCTGTTTTTCAGATCTCAAAATGGATTTATATGAATTTTAAGTGAACCTACTTACAATTACTTCCAGTTTTAAAAAGAATTGTTTCATGAATACTTCTACACATGTGAATGGCGATAAGTCGATAGCCTATCTTTTTAATCATCCAACACAAATACCTCTTAATATTGTAGGTCAAGTAAAAGGCAACGTACATGTGAATGTTTAACATCAAACGTGTTTAATTATGATTTAACATTACCAAGCCATACATCGCTAATGTTATTCAAAAGTGTTTAATCAGAGCAAAAACTTACGGTAGGCTCCAAACATCCGCGCTAAATAACACCAGCCATTTTGAAAGGGCACTTTCTTCTTGACAGGAAACTGCAGTCGGACAATTTAGCTCAGTAGCGCCACTAACGGTTTGGAAGGTAGACCTAACCTCTCGTGCTCCAGCGTAATAAGAGTTTTCAGTTTCTGACATATTTGCAGAGTTGCACTGGAGAAGAGGAGTGGAGTGGAAGTAAAAGTACCATATCAAAAAAATGACTTGAGTGGAAGTAAAAGTGTTCTTTAAACACCATACTTAAGTGGAAGTACTAAAGTATTCAAAATTTTTTGTACTTAAGTATTGCAAGTAAAAGTATTTTAAAAAATGCTACTCAAGTACTGAAAGTAAAAGTAGAAGTACTGTGTATATTAAAGAAAGCAGCCAAAAGTTTGAATATTACTGTTTTACATTTATTTGGCTGAAATAGTCTGTTTGGCCATGGACTCTAAGTAGGGCCAGGGATGGTCACCACCATTCCTGTCACTACAATCATTTGAAGTTGAAGAACTTGGTGTTTTTCTTCCATCTCGAAGTGGAGCAGTAGACTGACCCTTGCTAATCGTTCCCAATTCACTGCATTCATTCAGTACTGCGGAAGGTTGAAGGGAAACTTGAGGTCTCTTATACCACTTGAATCACCCCATAATGACAATGAAAACCTTGTGATGGTCTGGTCTGGCATTGATAGACATCATTGGATGTGGTATGATTTGTAATTTTTTTAAATAAAAGTAACGAGTAACTAATCAGCACATCAAAAATGTAATGGAGTAGAAGTATTAAATTCATCAAAAAAATGTAGTGAAGTAAAAGTGGAAGTAGGAGAAAAAAGAATACTCCAGTAAAGTACAGATACTGCATTTTAGTACTTAAGTAGGCTACTTAAGTAGTTCTACTTAGTTACTATTCATCTCTGCATATTTGTAGATCGATATATTTTCTACAATTAAAAATACACATGTTTATTATAGGACATGCGAATGATGGGATAGACTGTTGCATTATTCAGTGTAAAATAAATAATCATTTCAGGTCGAGGACCACTTTATATTTTTCAGCCTTTATAAGTTGCATGCAGCTTAGGCCTACCCTTTGACCAAATCAATAGGCAATTCTAAATTGGCCTTTATGGGCACTTCAAATTCAGACAGCTTGAGGGTTTTTTTTTTTTTTTTTTAGATATAAATTACATTCCAGCTTCATAGTATTCATTGAACAACTGCTATTTGGCTTTCAAATCATTTTAGTGAGAAACAGAATAAATTAACACATAGGTTAAAACCCCCTTGTCTATAATTGCATCCGATCATTTGCTTGTGGACCGCCAGTGGTCCCTGGACTATACTTTTGAAAACCACTGCCCTATATTCATCCCTAAATATTAAGTAATTCATTATTTAAAACAAATGTTTTGTAATCATTCTACAAATTAAAGACAAATTAAAAAAAAGGTATAGGCTACGGCTTGGTCTCTGTGTGCTGTATTTACCACATACACAAGCTAAGTGACATCAATATCTGCTTACAGTACGTCCTACTACATAAGAGGCTAAGCAGCATCCAATAACATGACGCTTGATGCAACAAAATGTAAAGAGAGGGTCAGGATGAATTTTATTGTTTTCACATGTTCCCTTTTTTTATGTTCTCTGGTACATGAACAAGATCGGATACAAATTTAATAAACAGTGTAATTCCACAGAATCTGTAATGATACAAATACAAAAAAATGTTTACGTTGCATTTACATATTCTATCAGGCCCAATGTGACAAATATGCTAACCTTTAAAAGAAAGAAATTGGCACTTAAAATGGCAGGGCATTAATCACTTATGTTTGCAGGACATTACAGCAGATGCTTGGGCTGAATAACAATGTACATGATACTACTTTCTAGTTAACATAATATACATAGCCAAAGAATCATAGTCTTAGGCAATCTATTTTTACAAGTCTACAACTCTTTTCTTGACTTTCTACAAGTCCTTCATGAATGTTTTTCTCAAGTCTTTAGTGAAAGAACAAAAAAAAATGTTTTCAGGTGCTGTGGGGTATGTCATGAGCAATGAAAGCTCAGTCCAAAGAACATGAGTAAAGTTTAGTATTTCAGTTAAAAAAAAAGAAAGAAAAGAAAAAGAAGCTGTGTTCTTTAGTGGCTTTGTTATTATTAACAGGACTTGTTATTAAAGGCTTTTAAAAGGTTACCGTGTGCCCCTGGAAAAGTTTGATAAAAGAACTGGATAAACATGAGTCACATGATAAAAAAATTGGCTGTCATCACACTGCTGATAAGACATGGGCCTAAAATATACTCCCGTTCTATTCTACCTTTATTACATCGATATGCCCTCTGGGGATATTGTGGACCTTCCGTCTGTGGTCTTTTAATGACTGCAGTTTACTGTAGCTTCGGTCACAGATCTGACAGGCGAAAACCAAAGACTCGCTGTTCTGCACAGCATCCATAGCATTGCCTCTCTGAGAGTCTGCCACTCCCCCTGGAATGTTATGGGCCTTTCTCCTATGTTCCCTCAGAGAACCCAGAGTTGGGTAAGTTCCTTGGCAGGTCTGACATGTGAAACCTGGGGACCCGCTTTGAGGGACCCTCACAGGATCGGTCGCTTGCATTTCTGGCCCACCCCCGAGAATGCGATGGACTCTTCTTCTGTGATTTCTCCATGCCTTTAAAGTAGGATAGGCACGATGGCAAATCTGACAGCGGAAGATAGAAGATGGGCTGTTTTGAGCAATGCTCAAGGAGGATGAGGGATCAGGTCTTTGTGGAACATGACTGCCGGTACCAGTGCCTACAAGTATGCGGTGGACTCTCCTCCTGTGGTTTTTCAGTGACTTCAGGGTGTGATAGGTTCTCTGGCAGAGTTGACAGCGGAAGAAATTCATCTGGCTGTTTTGCACTCCCAAACTCTCGCCTGTTTGTGCTCCAAGGCCTCCTCCGAGTAAACTGTGTACTTTCTTCCGGTGCTCTTTCAGAGATTTCATGCTGTGGTACATTCGAGGGCACATATTACAACGGAAAAATCTAAACAGTCTGTTATTACTGGTTATTGTTATTTCTTCCCTGGATTCTCCACTCAACAGCCCCTGTTCTTGCGGCATGACACTATGCATACTCTTTTGGTGAGCTTCCAAATCTTTAGGAGTGTGAAAACTCTGTGAGCACAAGCGACAACTGAATGATTTGTCTTGGCTATGAGTGACAAGGTGCCTTTTGAGGCCCTCCACAGTAGAGAACGAACGCACACACACAGGACAACGCATTGGCTTGACAGAGGGCGTGCATGTGTTACTCTGCATGTGGAGATCTAGTGTGTAAGTGGAAAGGAAAGACATCCCACAGCGAGAGCATGTATATTTCTTAGGGGCAGACATTTCTCCAGAGCAACTCCTCCTCAAGTGCCTCAGTAAATTGCGGCGTGTGTTAAAAGCCTTGCCACATTTAGGGCAGCTGGAAGGTGCTTGGGTCTGCAGGGGAGCCGAAGGCCTAATTGACTGCTGCTGCTGCTGCGGTGGATGCTGCTGCACATAAAATGGCTGCTGCTGCTGCTGATAGGAGGCAGCGTACTGCTGCGGCTGTTCCTCTGGAACGGATAGCTGTCGGTATTGGACATGTGACCGCAGGTGAGCTTCGTACTTCAGCCATGACTGCAGGTTCTCCCCACAGTGTGGACAGATATAGGACTCCTGGGCGTGCATTTGCAAGTGCTCAAACAGACGTCTGGGACATGTGAAGGCCGCTCCGCATTCACAAGTCACTCTCCTTGGAAGAACAGATGGCAGAGACATGATGCCCCAGTTTGTCTCGTTATTTTCGGCGGCGGGCGGCTCTTGCCTGTTGGATGGATTCTCAGATAGCGGTGGCAAAACAAACACATTCTCCTGCCTGGCTGGATTATACGATGACCCTGAGATTTCATTTTGTGTTCTCATTCTAGCACGACAGTGTCTCTTGTGAACCCTCAAACTTTCCATTTGACTGAATCCTTTGCCGCACTGACTGCATTCAAAGATTTTTTGTGCAACAGAAGTCACAACATTGTGTTGTCTTACTCTACCAACAGCACAAATCTTCAAATGTTTATTCAGACCATAGTTGCGTGTAAAAGACTTGTGACAGCGTCCACAAGTGTAGCGCTTCACATGTTCGTTTGAACGAATACCTGAAATGCCCTGATTCTGTGCTTTTGAAACTCCACTGCCTTCAACTAAGATCTGATGTAAAATGTTATTTTTATTATCAAGTTCATCATCAAGACCATCATCATCATCATCTGCTTCAATCAAAACATCAATTTCGGCATCCTCTATTGGGGACGTACCTTCCCCCTCTTCATCTTGCCCATCAATGGACACACGATTATCATCACCTATACCACCGCCTTGCAGTTTTGTTCCAACATCCTTGGCTTGGTCCACCTGAAGTGTAGGTACAAGGTCATCTTCAAAAACATCTCTTGGCTCAGATGTTGCACTGTCAGCTGAAAGTGGACTGGGGACCTCTTTGGGAGAATCACACTCATCGCCATCCTCAACAGGCACTCGCGAAACATCAAAGGGACTTTCGATATTTGTTTGATGGTTGTCCACACTTATCTCTTTATGTACCATCTCCTTTTTCAACTGGCGCCGATTTGTTCCAACGCCAATGCTCACAAATTCAAGTGTGCTTAAGTTTTGTCCGTTAACTTCACCATCTAGTCCATCTTCCCTCGTAACATCATGAGAATCTTGAACAGATTTGTTCATCGATGAGATCCACCGACAGTTATGTTTTTTAAGAGCATACAAGCGTGTATAGCTGTGTTTGCACAAAGGACAGTGAAACCGACTTGGTTTATTATTGGGTTTAAGGAACTTTTTGGGAGACCGAGGTGATAGTTTTCCCTTACCAAAGAGGCCCTTGACACCTGAGGATGGTGTTCTGGAGCAGGTATGGTTATCAGGATTGCTATTGCCAAACACAAACTGGTTACAGCGGCGACAGCATTTCAGCCTGTCTTTCCTGTGCAGGGCATGATGCACTACCAGCTTGTCTGCGTCGCTGAAGAGGCGCTTGCATTGACCACACTGGTAATTTTCTTGCATGTCTTTACCACCGGCAACAAACTTTTGTCGAGTCTCGAGAAGCACAACAGGACAAAACCTTTTCATCACTGACACAATTGGTTTCTTGGGTGTCTCTATATTATACACAATGCGTGGAAAAGGAAGGTATAGAGGTCTTTTTAGTGAGGTTCTTAATTGTCTCTTGGATTCTGGTGTTGTATCTGACCCTTCCGCTGTTGCCACACCACTAGAAGACTCCTCAGCTTCGCTTGAATCCACTTCATTTTCCGGTACCTTCTTAATGTTCATGTATGCATTTGCCAATAATTTCATTACTACTTTATTGGGGGACGGTTTCTTATCTTCACTTTCCATCTGTGTGACCTCAGTGTTGCTTTTGCTGACTAAAGAGTTCTTTGAGCCTTGTTCAGATTCATCAACCTCAGGCTTAGAGACTTGTTCAGATTCATCAACCTCAGGCTTAGAGACTTGTTCAGATTCATCAACCTCAGGCTTAGAAACTTGTTCAGATTCATCAACCTCAGGGACTGGTGAGGAATTACTCTGTGTCTCCAAGTTGGCAACCAACAAATCCAGTTCTGCAGGGTCTAATTCTTGCTCTAGCTGTTTTGATAGACTGGAATTCTCTTTAAAAACATATTCAGTGTCAAAATCCTCAGTAGAGTCCATTCCAGATATTCCATTAGAATCAGGTGGCATGTTTACAGAGCTCGAGGTCAGACTAACTTCAGTGCTAGATAAAGAATGCGAGACAGGATAACTGGTCGCAGGCTTTTCAAAGGACTCGTCCTTCAAAGCTTGTGATGTAACATCTGACTGTTGTGTCTTTGTGGCTTGATTCTGTTCAGATTCTCCATGGTGAGATTTTTTATGCTCCAAAAAAGCATTGATATCTTGCCACTCCTCTCCACACTCACAGATGTAATTACTGGGAGCAGGGGCTGGAGAGGCTGCAGCACATGCATGTTGCTTTAAAAGATCCTTACTGCCAAAAACAGTTCCACAGCTAGAGCAAGATGGGGGCGGTGGGGGATTTGAAAATTCACCAGCATGACTTGCTTGATGCACTAGCAGGGACGCCAAACCATGGAATGTTGCTGAGCAAGCCACACATCGATAGGTCTTCACTGGTGGAGCATTGGTGGATAAAGTTTCTCGAACTCCAAACATTTTGTCAGATGCTAAAATCACGGCTCATTGCATATCCATAAAATACATCTGAAAAGAATAAGAAGAGAGAAAAACATACATTTAGAACCATGGAAATACGCATGACAATTAACACTTAAACAAATACATTTCTCCTCAATTTCCTTCTCATTTGCAGTCTTTTTCAGACAAAACATTCACAATACCCTCAAGTTATATACAAACAAAGAAACAGAGGATAAATAGCCCTGCATTAACTTTAATGTAATCTGTCCAACTTTGTTTTCTGATATTGTTTTTGTGGTCACATTCAACTTTTGAAAAATCAGATGCATTTTGGCAATTAAGCCCTAATCAGGGAAGTGATCGGTTCTCGCAGGGAATGAAAGGTTCTGAAGAAATAGCCTACATGTAGCCTAAGTCCGCTGAAGAAACCGCCGCCAGATGTGCTGGTCAGGGGGAACGTGTCATTACACACAACATCCAGCAGGTGTCATCCTTATGACAGGGTTTATTGTCACAGTGACAAATTTCCAATAACCATAGTCTGAAAAGCATGTTGATGCCGGCATTGACAAGTGGAATTGATAATATCTAGGGGGTATAATTTCATGAATTGGATTCTAGGTTTTACTTAATTTCTGGTTCTAGATTGTCATCCCTACTGGTAAGCATTGTATTTTATCTTCCTGGTTAAAGATCCTAGAGTAACATTTGCAGTGTGGCTAAATTGGAAAATAAAGTTTTTGTGTTGAAGGCCTGCCTTTGGAGTACAGGAATAACACTGACTATGGAACAGCAGGGGGAGGAGGGAGGGCCAAATGACAGCTGAGTTTGATAGACAGTTCGCCATTCAATCATTTTGATAGAGACCCTCAGCATTATTGGATGCCGTTTTCCCCATCCTTTTTGTTTCATAGGTGACAACATTTTTTTAATTTTTGTGTTGTGAATTCAATTAATTGTTTTCAATTGGGATGTTAGTGGGGATTTTAAGCAATACTGTGAAAGGTAATTTAGGAAAACATCATGGGTTCTACATTTAAATGACACAAGGTCTTAAAAGTTTATGAAATTATTTATTGTGAATCAAGTTTTTGGGATACAACATCCTGGAAAGTTTTGGTTTTCAGAGTACAGCATCTTTTAAAGCTTACCAGAGATGGTTCAGAAAAGACCTGGCTCAGTAGATTGTCACTTCTGCAATTTTTACCTCCACCAAGGAGGTTATGTTTTCGGCAGCGTGTGTTTCTGTGTGTCTGTCTGTGTACAACATAACTTGAAAAAGTACTGCATGGATTTGGATGAAGTTTTTGGACAACGTGTGTAATGGCACAAGTAAGAACTAATTTGATTTTGGTGGCGATCAGTGATCCAGAACACTATCTGTGACCACATTCTCTTGGCGGAGGTCTGCACTCTCTGAGCGCTTTTCTAGTTTCATATGATTTGCTTAATTTGTTCATACTTCCAACTTCCTTCCTGCAGAAGCTGCGCTAAATCCTAGCCCAACATAGCCCGACCATAATACTGCTGTTCATCCCTATTCATGGTCTGGAGGTTCTTTAACCTGACGCGATTATAGGGCGGGGGGGAGGGCGTTCACGTCTGGTTTGAAACAATTGGACAGCTCGTCTAATCAGCTTTGCTGATTGGCCGGTAGTCTCTCTACCGATGTAAACCTGAAGACCGTCCCCAGACCATGGATACGGATGAACATTCGTATTATGGGCGGGCTATGTCAGGCTAGCTAAATCCAGCATCTCTCCCCAATCCTAACAACCTTTTACATAGGGACACACGTGACATACAGAGGTCAAATCTCTGAGGAAGAGGTCTTAGACTTATTTTAACGTACTCTACCCAACTTTGTGTTCAAACGTCCACTGATATTGTTTCTGTGGTCACCATACGATTAAAGGAAAGTACCGGAGTGAGTTCAAGCATAGCCCTGTTGAAAGAGCTTGCTAAATGCGCTAGTTAGCGAGTGGAACAAAATCATTTGGTACAGCATAGACAGAACGCGAACACAGAAGCGAACAGGCACTTTACACCGAATCAATGGGACCTGACAGTTGGAAACCGAAAGTAAGATCTGAGGTTACATTGACTCAATGTAAAGTGTTTCGCGTTTGCGTTAGGTCTGTGCTGTTCGAAATTCTTTAATTTCATGCGAAATATATTGCTGTTAGAAGGCTCGTGCAGCAGAACAATGCTTAAACTTACTCCGGTATATTCCTTTAAGTTCAATAGATCTCATGCATTACTGCATGAACTATATTGTAATGTTGAAAAACCAAGAGAAACTCTAAGGCACTCTCATTTGACAAAAGTTAAAAAGCCCTTAAATGTAGTGGCCTGGTCACACTTAACTTTTTAAAAATCAGATGCATTTTGGCATTGAGAGGATCCTCAGCAATGCCATCAAAGTGTGCTATGGTGACTGCACTCCTGCAGATAAAAATGCCTTCAATATCCACTGCACTTTATGGTTTCCTTCATGTGTGCACCTAATATCTAGCACTTAATGTGCGAAATACCAGTCGATATCAGGGGGTTTCATTCTCCCGACTGTTGCAACCGACCTAAATTTTCTCAAAGTTCAGAAAGCCTACCATTACAAAATGTCATGCATGCAAGCCAAGCAATGCCATGCCAAAGAAATCAATTCTATAAGCCTAGCCCACATGACAAAATCCAAAAAAAGGCAAAAGAGTGGGTTTTGCCCCTGGCTGGCTCTGCTTAGCAAAAAAATATTGTGAGTACATTCTGAAAACAAATGCTGGACATGGTTAACTTCAAACATTTTAGTGACCATTAATGAGCAAATTTGGGACCCTCTTAAAATGTTACTTTTGACACTTTCAGGGGGTCTCATTCAAGGGGGGGTCAGACCCCCCACTCTGCAAGCACTGTCTGCGCTTTCACTTTCACTGCCTTAATTGCCTTTTTGTAAACTTTAACTAACCATGATCAAAGGCTGTTTTATCTCACAACACTATAAATAGCTGCATGTAGTCAATGTCAGTATACATGGTTGAAATAACATTTTTTATTTCCCCCGTCCACAAACCTTGAAGATTTTGGCATGTAGAATGGTGTTTCTGTCCATTACTTTCCTATATAGGAGGTATGTAAAGATCCTTTATCATCTTCACAGACCCTAAGGTCAAGAAAATGGAATTCTTTTGACACTTGTTTTTGACCCAGACCAAAATGAACAAACAATGTAAAAGACTCTGCAAAATTGTAAAATGAAAAGGTCTACCCATATTTGAGATAGACAACACAGCAGAAACTGATGATGATACTTGTTTATCAACAATCACCACTAACCACTCAAAGAGTTTTTAAACAGACATAGCTAGCCATTCCGAAGCCAAAAAGGGCTATTCTAAATAAGCCAAATAACCATGGCAGGACCAATCTTCAACATTTCAGTGTCAACCAACCACTCTATTTCATCCTTGACAACCACAAAATACTGAAATTATCCTTTGATGTATGTACCATGTTTACCTGTCTATCACAACTGCATTTCATGACATAATGATCATCTGACCAACACATCTGCAAGGTGAAGGTTTCTGACTGGTGGATTTATTTCTTAATAACGGAATAACTCTGCTTCCTTGTGATTTGGTTTGAATCCCTGATGAGGGCTTTGATTTATGAAACGCATCAATTTTTAAAGGTTTAATGTGACCAAACCACTACAATGAATGCTTTTAAACTTCTGATAAAATAGCTTCAAAAGAAGTTTCTCTTGTTGCCTCATTTGAAGTTTCCCATCCAAAGAGCACCTCAAACATTCATCCAGGAAGCATTGACAAACTATGTGAAAGCTTGATTGTTGCTGAAAATTGCAATTCTTCATGGAGTGACTATCCATTCTATGTCATGTGTTTAATGAAGTTGTGATAAGATGTAACGCAATACTGCCAAAATAGTGTACACCATGTACTTTAAACATTATAATATTAAAACATTTAAATTGTGACATGCTTTGCCAGAGGGAAATATATATCGCTTTCTTTATATTTTAAGTTCAACTTCAGATCGCAGAATACACTCTTACAAAAATCTATCTATTTATCTGTGATGAAGAAAGTAGAAAGTGAAAGTGAGATCAGGAGCTTAAAAGGTAGCTTATCTGTAAGCTGTCTATATGGTCAGCCATAAAACAGGACACAGAGACTGACGCAATTTTGCAGGCCCTGAGACCAACACAAAAGCCTATGGAATAAGGGAGCTCAACAGAAAATCACCACCATGACAAGGTCCCTGCTGGCAGTCACCACATGTGCGGGCTACAGCAGATGTGCTGTTTAATCAATAAATGACACCTCAATATTGAATATATTGTAAACTTTTTTTCTCCTTGTTTCTTTTTTTGTTTTTAAACAGCAGATCAGCCTTTGCCCTGACAAGGCCCAGTGTGAGTTAAGTGGAGTTTTGTAGGCTACTATTTTGTTTTAACCTGGATAACCCTGAATAACGTTAAATGTCCTGTCAAAACACAACCAAGAGCAAATGCATGTGCAATTTAACATGCATTCTTTAGACCAGAAGATGGTTTATCACATTTCAACCAATAGTCTAAGAAGTGTAGTAGCCTATATTGGGATATTGTAACGTTACAGGCCTGACGTTTCTGCAGAAAAAAAAACTCGTGCATTGTTTTAGGTTAGCCTACTGCATGAGACAGTATGAGTGGGACTCTAACGTTACCAATATTAATGCAGGCTTTTCATCACTTTTCTTCACTGACTGCTCCTGTGCAAAATAGGCTAAAACAGTAGGAGAATGTAGCAAATCGTATCGGCTAGTTTTTGGACATCAAGTACAGTGCGATAACGTTAGCTAGTTTGCAAGGCTAAACTGTAACGTTAACTTAGAGAAGTTTCTTTGTCAGCATTGAAGTATGGAGGCAAATTAATCACAAAAACAGACAGCGGTTGAACATAACGTTACATGTTATGCAACACGAAGACAAAAACAATACATTAGGCTACTTCGATTCCTTACCTGTTAGCTGGGTGGGTAGTTCCTTCTATCATGTGAACGCGTTGTGAACTCATTGGCGAGTTGATGAAAACAGGAGAGGTTAGCCTACTCCAAGACGCACGTGTAGTTGCTACTCATGATAACCTGATTATCCTTGCACGCTCCGGAATAACAAAAGCATACAGCTGCAAAACAATCGCTGTCAAGGCATAAGCGCAGCCTCCTCTCTGCAAAGCCAACCACAGTTTCACTGGACAACCAAGGGACGCAAGAGCACGGAGTGTATGTTGTAAAATAATGTGTGCTCTCTGGTGGTGTGGAGGAGTAGGCACGTTAGTCCCTTTTCTTGTAAAGTAGGCTAGTAGTCCAGGCAAAGTACCATTTTTCGCAGGACAAATTGTAAAATATTTTTTTTCAGCTTGGATCATTTCTATTAGATGTCCAGAACAACATACTAAAAGTCCCAAGAAATCCTAGTTGAGGAAATGTAAAAATAGTGTAGGAAAGTAAATTTCCCATTGAAATGAATGGGATTCGGGTGGATTTTGGAGGAAAAACACTACTAGTACATTTTGGCCTGAAGCATGAAGGGGAAACTACTTTCACCATATATCCCATACATTTTCTGAAAGCAAACACTCTCAGGATATTCTATAACATGGTATGCTTTGACATTGAGGTGTGCCCCCACCCTCCTTATTCCAATATACAGTATCCCAAAATTAAGAAATTTGGCATTTTCAAAATGGGCCATTTTTGGTGACATTTAGGCCAGTGGCGTGTAGGGGAAACATATTAGACCCCATAAACCATATATTTTCTGAAAGCTTATATGCCCAGGATTTCACCACCCCAAAATTTCTCACATCCCACCCACCTCCTTATTTTAAAGCTTTTGCCTATTATGGGGGAAAATTAAAAAAATATGTTAATTTCTTGAACAAAAGTGCCTATGGAATGTATGAGAAAATAATAAACCTTGAAAAGTAATATGTTTTTTTGAAAGCAGAGGGCTTCAGGATCTCAGTAAACATAAATTTAGATAGGTTCCACCCCCCATTTGCATATTAAAATAATTTTTCAGAAAAACTTGTAATACAAAAAATACTACTTTTCATGAGTACTTTCATTGTACAAAGTTTTATTTCGATAGGACTAAAGGAAAAAAAATAGCCCTATTCAGACCTATTCTGGCCTATATTTAGCCTGGCGAATGCCAAACTAAAATCACAAGTGATATTTAGTCTGGGGACCTACCTATTGCATTTCTCGTAGCGGAAGCATCGTTTACAATTGTCCATAGCCGTTTATTGGGCGCTACGAATGTCTATCATAGCGTCTGTACATACCTCGGAGCCAATACCAGAGCCACCACGTGACGTAAAATGCAATCAAGGGCCGTTCAAATCCCTTTTTGTTCTGCGATTGGATACCGAAAGTAAGTGAGAAAAACGGCCATAGTCACCATGCTCCTCTGCAGAGTGAAATGAAATAAGCGCGCAAAGGAGCATGGGAATTCCCAGGCTAGCCTATATTGGTACACTTATCGGATTGGCGAGAATTTAACATATTTCCTCAACTAGGATTTCTTAGGACTTTTAGTATGTTGTTCTGTACACCTTAAAGAAATGATCTAAGCTGAAATAAATTATTTTACAATTACCCCTGTTTTTGGCCCCAAAATGGGCTACTTTGCCTGGACTGTAGGCCTACCTTTTTTTATGTACCCTAGGCCTATCTTGCATTTGGCCAAAAAGGTCATGTTATTGCCAGGGCTTATTTTTATTTGTGTGTGTGTGTGTGTGTGTGTGTGTGTGTGTGTGTGTGTGTGTGTGTGTGTGTGTGTGTGATTCTGACAACAGTGGCAAAAACAGTGATCAATGAAAAAGTCAAAATTTACATTAACTTAAAATTGATCATGCTCAACAAGGATATGCTTGACAATAAAATGGCCTGAATTACAAAACAAATCAAACATCTAGCTAACACAGGGATGAAATCTAGCTAACCGTATGCTTTATCGGTAAGAGGTTGATAGGGTTGCGCTCTAGTGCAGTCAACACATCTAGAGATAAATACTCTAAAGACCGTGGATATGGTTTTGGGCAGGGGCGCTGCTAGAAATTTTGGGCCCTATGACAAAAAATAGTTTTGGGCCCCTCAAATATTGATTTCATTATTAACATTTTCTCTGGGCCCCCCTGTCAGTGCCAGGCCCTTAGAATCATCCTAACTCCCCCCCCCAGCGGCCAGAGGTGTCAAAAGTATTCACTTTCATTACTTAAGTAGAAGTATAGATACTAGTGTTTGAAAAGACTTCAGTAAAAGTTGAAGTATCAAGTCAAACTTGTTACTTAAGTAAAAGTATAAAAGTACTAGTTTTAAAACTACTTAAAGTATAAAAGTAAAAGTAATTTTAGAGAAAAAATGCCATATAAGGCAAAAAGGCTTAGGCCGTGCTGCATGGACCTACAGCGCATTGGCAGGCCTTCATTTCTAGATACATAGCCTAGTGGGGTATTCCAAGAATGCAGGAAAGGTTAAGCTGGAAGTAGTGGTAAACCAGGGAATAGAGGAGCCTTGACTCTTGATTCTCTAGACTGAACAAAGCCAGCGGGCTCCTCTATTAGCAAGCTTAAGACTTCCTCTACGTTAACTTACCTAGGTTTATAACTTAACCACCTACTTGGAATTCCCGCCAGGTATTCCTTAATTGACATTCTGGGACACCATCCATCAAACAAAGTCCAGTTTTGTCTGACATCAGGAGAAAGATGAAGTAATACCAATAGATTGATGAGGAATACACACACCAACCAATAAGATGCACTTAAAGTCTACACATTGAAACCTGAGACCCACCAGTCAGCCTCAAGGGAAGGACAATGTCCACATCACCACAACCTCCTATGAGATAGTGTACATGTAAGTAGTACTTATGTCCGATCTCAGTCTGAAGACCATTCTTGGCCTTCTCTGTCTGTTCTCATTGATCACAGGGACAAGCAATCCTAAATTCCTAATCACATCCAAATGAGTTCAGAAGGATTTTGTTGGGCATCATAGGTGCTATCCCCATGGATTGGGATGGTCTACTGGTTGTAGTCAGACCAGTAGGCTAGATGAGATGTGAGATGTGTCATGATTTCCAGGCTTTCAAGGCGTTCTAGCTAGCCCAGGTTAGATGGCATCTGTTGCAGTGGTTCTGGTATAATTGATATGAGAGGGTATGACCTACAAGACGCTTATAATAGGCACAATCAACCATGGTTCTTCTGCAAGAAAGTTAATAGGTGGGAATGGTTCTCAAACTAGTCACTAGAGGAGACAGGGATTCTTCAAGGAAGGCTTGCACCATCATACTTCTGCTCTTCTTCTGTTTCTCATCTGGTTTCCGTCGACAAATCTCTGAAATATACATGAGGCAGGAAATGAAACAAAGTGAAACAATGTGAAAGCATTGGCACCCAAGATTAGGATCTCCTCTGTTGGCAGTCATAGCCAGTCTTATTCTTCGCTGGCAACAGTGGGAAGACTGGACAGGGTGTGGCTAGGTGATGATGACACATCTGGATCAAGGTCAACCAGCGCTGGTGCACCATAAGGGTGTATCCTCTCTTTACTGCTCTTCACCATGCAGAAATGAATGAACCTCCAAGGACCCTACTGTCAGGCTCTTGAAATCTGCAGACGATACCACTGTCATTAGGTTCGTCAAGCAGGGTGACCAGTCTCCGTATCAATGGGAGGTTGACAAGTAGGTGCTCTGGTGCAGTCAACACAACCTAGAGCTCAACACCAGAAAGACTGGAGATGGTGGTGGATTTTAGGAAGCCCCCCCCCTCACAATATTGAACAACCCAATGGCTAACGTGGTCTCTTAAGTTCTTTGTCTTGGTACCATACCGGTAAATTCCCAGGATCTGAAGTGGACATCTAATATCAATGCCGTATTCAAAGAAAAGCCAGCAGAGGATTTTATTTCTTATGGCAATTGCAAAAAATATGGCCTACCACAAGAGGTGGCCATCTTGTACACTGCTGTCATGGAATCTATCCTCTGTTCGTCTATTAATGTATGGTTTGGAGCAGCCACAAAACTGGACAAAATCAGATTACAATGTACAATCCGGACAGACAAAAAACCAGGGCCAAGAAGCAGGCAGAGAATATCATCAAAGACCCCACACACCTAGCCTGGTGACACCATCCTACGTGCTTCTATCCAAGAGAGTCTCAATGAGTCGGGTCAAAAGGTTGGGCCAGGCTATGACTCATACAGTACATAGCCTGGCCCAACCTACATTTTTTGGTTAAGCCAATCAGCAAACAGTTTAGGGTGGTGTCACAGAACTTGCCTGCCGAGTTGCTTGTTGTCCAGCAGTTTTGAAGTTATTCTCCCCCTTACTTTCGAATTACCGTTACAAAATTGGCACGTCATTAACATCCATGATCTTGAAGACTCTTTGCCACTACGATGCCAAAATAGATAGAAACGAGCCAGCGATCTGTTATTGAATGATCTGCTATTACTGAAAGTGGAAGTTGGAAGCTTGAGAGCCAGGTAAGAGCAACACACAGAATACATCATTTCCAAACGGACACTGTATTGTTCCAGACTGTTTGATGGAGAGAATTGCAGTCACAGCCGGTAATGGCCAGGTTACCATACACCCTGCCCTCTCCTCTCCCCTGGCAGGCGTTACAGTTCCCTGAGCACAAGAACAACCAGTCATAAATACAGCTTCCTCCCCACTGCTCCCACATACTCCAGAGCTGCTGAAAAGGCTGGGGTCATCCTCACTTTGGGTTACCCACTTCTCATTACTTCATATCATTGCATATTACACTTATATTACACATTAGTGCCCATTGCATTACATTTGCACTTTATATCCAGGAGCACTTTGTTCTTAATACCATGTGTAGGCGTATTTCTATGGGTTATTTCTGTTCTGTATGTGCAAATGTACAATATGCCTTGTCACTTCACAAAAACCTTCTTGAGCAGACAACCACAACTAAACCTTTCTTGTACAGAAAACCAATTCAGTACTCCATCCCAAATCCTATGCTAGATGGATCCCTCCATCTCTCCATTCAGAACATGACTCTGGACCGTATACAGTTGTCCTCCCTTCCCCCTCCCTCTTGGCAGACTTCCTCTTTCCTCCTCTTTGTACTGTCGACATTCCTGCCTAAGGCTGAAGCCATCAGCACCAGCTTCTCCTTGAAACGAATCCCAATGAATCAAAGCACTAAAGCCCTGAACCCTCAAAGACGGAGTTGGCAAGAATCTGCCTCACAACTGTCAGATTCATGGCTGTCAGGTCTTCAGAGGCTTAGAGTGTAGGGCTTAGAGCTTAGCAGGGGCATTGGGAGGCAGCCATCAGCTCGGCGCAGTACTGTTGGGTGCATCAACATGGCTGTAATTTCAGTGCAGCAGCTGCTGCAGTTGGTTTTCAGCCCAACCCAACAATGTCCCCAGAGGCGCTGTGTGGTCCTGCCAGCTGCCTTTTCAACCAATGACATACTTGCTTTCCTTTGTTTCCAGCTGAATTCACAGCTCTCATGTGCTAGAAGATGGTGCACCATCAGGGGAGGAGGGGATACAAGAAGAAATTGTTCTTTCATCAAGAAATGTTACTGTTATTTTTTTCTTAAACTATATAAATTGCATGGCTCCAAGTTTTAAGTGGTCAAAGTATTAAAGTGTTCTGTTTTATTGCTGGGAGACTCCATAAAGCCCTATATATACTAGCTGTGTAAACACCTGTTGTTTCTACCTGTATATATTTAGACTACTTTATTAATACCTTTTCACATTTATGAACATACTGTATACACTTCCTGGCCAAAAACTTGCTTTTTGTACCTTATCTCTTAAATTGCAATTCTCTCCAATTAATTTAGTTGTTTACATACCCTAAATGCTATAACAATGGTACATCTATGTGGGGAGAAAATGATCCTAACAAACAAAGAGAAATTATTTGAGATCATATGAATGATATTTGTTTTATTTCCCAACTGACCTCCAACCAGTTTTCATGTCATACAAAAGAACAAAAATCTCAGGCTAATGGTAGCCTAATCAGAATAGAAATGTAGTCATGAAAATTCTCCATCCTAAAATCCATCTTTTCATCATCACCATATTAAATATCGAAGTGCTTGAACAGCTTAAGCATCTCTGAATCAAAGGCAACATATCAAAACATTCTCAAGTGAGAATAAGTCTAAACAAAGACGATGTAGTCTCAAATATTGACAAGTACATACATCTTAAATAACACTGCAGTGTTAAGATATCATACTTGTAATGAACATGGAACAGGTAAAGTGGAATAGTACATTACATGGAGTACGGTAAACAAAAATAGTTCAAGGTTCATCATTTGAAACCCCAAAATTTTCTCTATGAACAAAGGATGAATACATGTTATATGTTTTTCCATGTGAATATTTTCTCAAGGCATATAAAAATCAATTGTACATTAAAAAAAAAAAAAAAAAAAAAATATCGGATTCCAAGTCTGAGCTATGCAACTTGGATAATCCTGAACAAAATGGAAACCATTTCTATATACAGTCAAGAATGAACATCGTTGATAATTGTTGGTGAGCTACTTTGGAAGTTGGAGTAGCACACCACCTCTAAATATATACAAGAAAGGCATTGAATAAAAACATCTCAGCTCTCGACAGATTCACTGAAGCATCTCATGACCTTGACCCTCCAAGTTGGTCAACTGAGCTAAAACCAATCATCATTATCATAGCCGCAATTGTACCATCTGTTTAAAAGAAGCTGAATTCTGTTTTTACGGTGCTGGATTTTCGTCAATCTCTGGATTTTGAAGCGCGGAAGAGCTGGTGGAAGATAATTCGGGATGTGAACGTTGTTGGTGCTCTTCCAGAAGGTGAAAGAAAGCAAATGCCTTGTCGCATTCTGTACATTCATACACAACCTCACCTACATGAGTCTCTTGATGTTTCCTCAGGAGAGAAAGATGGCCAAAGGACTTGTAACACATGTCACATCGGTGAGCCCCTCCGGTCTTTTTTTCTTGCGGTTCAGCATGCTTTTTCTCATGTCGTAACAGATCGTGAGCACTGGTGTAGCGCTTTTGACAGACAGAGCACTGGAAGTCCCGATCAGTATTGTGAACTACCTGGTGAGTCAACAGAGAACTTTCAGAGTCAAAAGATTGTGGGCATACATCACAGCGAAAGGGCCTTTCATGTATTTGCTGGTGCTTGCTAAGGTACCGCCCCTTTGCAAAACGCTTGCCACAGACTTGACATTTGTAAGGACGGCAGTCAACACTTGTTTTATGATGTTCCCCAAGGTCTGCCTGAGAGGAGAAGCGCTTTTTGCAGACTTTACAGTTGTAGAAGTCCTCTCCAACATCAACCTCCTCTTCTTCTTCCACAGATCTTGAAGACTTGGAGGACTGCTTTTGGGATGTTGTGGTGGACGACGACTGTGACCCCGTCCGGTTCTCAACATATGATCTCTGGCGCTGTGCACATTGATGCTGCCTGAAAGCGTCACTGCCGAAAAAACTTTCCCCGCATTCTGTACACTCATACTGGGTTGTGGCAGTCAAGTGACACTGCTCGTGAGTTGTCAGTTCTGCTTTTGATGAAAAAGTCACATTGCAAACTTTACACATGAAGGAATGTACAGTGAGATGATCAGCCAAATCCATGGCCTGCGAATAACTTTGAGGGCAAATAGGGCATTGATAGATATTGTCAGGCTCACTGTTCTTTACCGGAACATCTCCATCACCAGTAGCTTCTCCAGTGTCCTTCTCACTGCCATGACGTCTAATGTGGCTAAGGAAGTGATGACGATAGGTGAAATTCATGTGGCATTGATTGCACTGGTAACGGTATGGACCAGCCAGCTGGTGAGTAAGCTGATGTTTCTTTAGATGCGAACCATGTAGGAAATGCTTGTCGCATTCTGGACATCCGTATGGACGCTCCTTTGCAGCTTTGCAGCCGTGCTCAGAGAGTTGTTCTGGATCTCTGAATCGCATGTTGCATACTCCACAGCGGTACTTAAAGCTCCCTGTCTGTTCTCCACTTTTGGGAGATGATGAGGAGGCAGAGGAGGGCACTGTCAAAGGAGGAGTACTTGACGGCGGAATCAAAGGAGGGAGCTCTTCCTCCTGCTCTGTGTGAGTTTTGCGATGTTCAGCCCTGGTGATTTTACATGAGAAAGTGCGGTCGCAGAGATCACAAGGAAAATTCTCATCACGATGAGTGGCCATGTGTTCAGCAAGCTGGGTGGGTCCTGTGAAGCTGAGCTGGCACTTTGAACAACGATGAGGACGACTCTTGCCATGTGAGTGTTTGTGTTTCCTCAGGGCAAAGAGCGAGACAAAGCCTCTTCCACAGGTCTGACACTGGAATTCTGACTTGTGGCTTCTCTGATGCTGTTGCAGGTTCACAAGTTGGAAGAAACATTTCCCACATTCTTCACACTCATGTGGTTTCTCGCCAAGATGACAACGCTGATGATCCTCCAGGCTCTCTGAGGTTGAAAACGTTTTGCCGCACACATGACAAGGAAAATCAGGGGCGGAATCTGAGTCATCGTCACTTGCCTCATTTTCATCTTTGATACTCGCGTCACTCTCTTCATTGAAATCATCTTGATCAAACTGACCTTCTGAAGAACCATTTCCTCCATCATGGTCAGAATTTGTTGCAAAGTCTTTACCATGCTTGTCTCTTTTATGTCTAGTATATGACTTTTTTGTAGAGTAGGTCTTGTTGCAGGGATGGCAGGTGAAACTTGCCGTCTTGGGATGGGACACTGTAACGTGTTGATTTAGTGACTTCTGAGTCCAAAATCTCAAACTGCACTGAGAGCAGCTGAAAGGTCGACTTGGGTCATGGCATGACTTGTGAGTTTCCAAATCGGACGGAAAGCGGAAGGATTTCGAGCAGATTGGACAAGTATTAATCGGGGGGGCTTTTTTGCCATGCACGACACTCATGTGTCGTGCAAGGCCTTTTCGGGACTCATATTCTCTTCCACAGATTTTGCAGCGAAGTTGCACTTTAAGGAGGTCTTCCCGACCATGGTTTTCCAAATGACTGATAAGCAATAGTCCATCTGTGAAGCTCTGATCACATTCAGAACACTGGTACTTGTTTGTAGTGGCCTTTGATCGGTCAGAGAGATGATCTTCACCTGAACTACGACCACCCTTTCTCTGTGGTTTCTTGGTACCATCCTTGCAAGAGAATTGGGTCTGTAGGACTCCTGTTCCTGTTGTATTTGAACCTTTATTAAATAACAGGACCGCACTCTCTTCCTTAGACACTGATTGTGAGGATACAGCTGGGCTGAGACTGTTTGTTTCAATTTTGCCTTGACACTTTCTAAGATGCCTCTTTAGAACATTCTTACTCCAGAAACCTTTACTGCACTTTCGACAAGACAGGGGGTATGCTGCAGTATGTGTTCGTATATGCATGCCTAACCCACTGTTGTTGAGGAATCGCATGCCACAATAGTGACAAGAATATGGTTTAGCATCATCATTACCCATATCATTAGTTGGAGCTGAGCTGGTCTCATATCCTTCACCAAGAGGATCTTTTTTCAAAAACACATCTTCAGACATAACACTTGACTTATGTAATGTGTCTCCTCTATGCTTATTGAGAAAATGTTGCTGAAGTTGTGAGAACAACAAAAATTTCTCACTACAGTTAGTACAAGAAAAGGTTCTAACTTTAGGAGGTGGGCTGGGAGACTTCTTTTCCTTTTTGATTTCTTTGCTTTTAACAGCACAGTTTGATTTGTGACTTTGAAGTGCTTTCTCTGGGAACATCTGACCACATCGGTCACATAGTACCTCTTCAGTGTCCTCTTTTTTAGTGGTGCATTTGATCAGGTGTCGCTGCAAGTAGTCTCGCCGGATAAATCGCTCTCCGCAGTTTTCACAACCATAGGGCTTCTCCCCAGTGTGAAGACGGGTGTGCACCAGTACTTGTGCCTGATTCTTGAATCGCCGGGGGCAGTAGGAACACTGAAACTTCAATTTGGATGAATAATGCCCTTGTATCCTCTGAAGTAGTTTTGCGGTCTCCCTACATTTTTGTTCAGTAACTTTTGCATTCACAGTCTTAGTCGAAGTATTTGGTGTGGCCCTTTTGCATTTCACCAGCAAGGTGTGTTTCTTCAGTGATGATTTACATGAAAATGATGACCCACAGCGTTTACAGCTGAATGGTTTGTGTGCAGTATGCACTAGGCTTGTGTGACGGGCCAAATTAATTTCACTTGTGAACTCTCTTGAGCAGGTTTTGCACTGGTACACTTCTTCCTTTTTTAATTTGATCGCATTCTGCCAGCCAGTTCCAACATGCTTTGGACTTATCTTGGGGAGACGAACTTCAAGCCTTTGTTTCTTCCCTTTGCAACGACCTAGGTGTACTTTAAGATGATCATATCTGGAAAAACAACTGTCACATGTCTTACAGCGGTATGGTTTCACATCTGTGTGGGTTAGGATGTGACGCCTGAGGTTCCTGGCTTTCGCAAAGTTCTTATTACAGAATTTACACCGGTATTGGCCATCAGTTTCAGCTGAGACTAGTCCATCTTGTGTATTATTCACTGGTTCAGTTTTCATAACTTCTTGAAGAGGTACTGACTTCCTTCTAAATATTCCATCACAAAAAGCTTCATGCTGAAGATATCGGCGCTGGTCTGCATATTTATGACCACAATGCATACATGAATATGGTTTATCGGCCATGTGTGAAGGAAGATGTTTCAGTAAATAACTTCTGTACTGGAAATTCTTATGGCAGTGAGGACATCTGTGGGACAGCTTGTCATTCAATGGCGCTGCAATCTCTTGAGGGCTCTTTTTCACTTTAGCCAGAGCAGTGCCTCTACATTTTTTCTCATGAACTCTTTTGTTGTCTATCCGACTGAATGATTTGCCACACTTCTTACATGGGATCACAGTAACCGTGTTGGGATTTTTTCCATTGCATTCCTTTTCATGAGCACCTAAAATAGTTTTTTTGTAGCATCTCGCACATTTAGAGCAAGGGGCGAGAAGTTTTAACTTGTGTCCCTTCAAGTGCTTTGTGAGACTACTCATATATACAAAAGAGTGTGGACAATGTGGACACTTGAACTGTTTCGTAGCTTTGTGTATGCCTCGTTTCACTTCGATTTTTACTGTGTCCTTCACTGCATCACTTGTCTCACTCGCACTTGGTCCACTGCAGTGCTCCATATGGGTCTTCAAGGGCTCTATCCGTCGGAAATACTTGCCACATTTCTTACAAGCAAAGGGCTTCTCTCCTGTGTGCAGACGTATGTGCCGGACTAGTGCACTGCGACTGCTAAAGCAGCGTTTGCAGAACTGGCATCTTGAGGATGATTTCGGCACGTGAACAACACAGTGGTCAGACAATGCTTTTGAATCGTCGAAAGTTTTTTGGCATAATGAGCATCTAAATTCCTCTATGCCATCTATGGGGCTCTTGATTTTTTTGCCTGGTTTTTGAACAGGCTGAGGAGTAGCCTTCTTGGCTTTATTTGCTTCTAGCTTGTCTTTTCGCTCATGTGTCACCAGGTGTCTTAAAAGGTAAACAGGAAATCTGAACTCCATTCGGCATTCTGGACATTTCAGCATGGCCTTATTGTCATGAGACTCCCTATGCTGTAAAAAATCAGCAATGGTGGCAAACATCTTATTGCAAACAGAACACTGCACCTTCCTTTTATGACTCTGAGCATGAGCGATCAAATAGGCATTCTTTTTGAAACGTTTACCACATTTCTGGCAGATGTATGGTTTTTCTCCCCTGTGCATACTCATGTGTTTCTTCAAAGACAGTGACTCTGTGAAACATTTTCCACAAAATCGGCAAGACAAATTCTCTTCTTGTCTCTGGTCTGATGGCAAGGTCACTTTCAAATCATCAGGATTTGCAGTTCTGTATCTTACTGGCTTTCCAGTCTTTGCAGATAGTTTATGTTTCCTTGAATGCTTGGTTCGTCCGGAGATATGGGAAAAAACAGCTGGACATAACTTGCATTTGTAGTATGTGCCACTGTATGGCGATTTCTTTTTCAATGAAACTTTTGGTTTGGGTTTTCGTTCAGGTTTGGATTTTTCATCAGTCTCTTCACTTTTTGTTATTCGGGTCAGCATGTAGCTTTTGTTGGATTTATACAGAGGTAAGCAGGTGTTTTTAATGTGTCTGTTCAGATTACAGACAAGGGTAAAAACAACATTACACAGTGGACACTTGTATCCACTGGCTGTCTTTCCCTTACCACCAATTTTTGTGTACTCTTTGAGGCACTGCACACGCAGATGTCGGACAAGATTGTAGGAATACTTGAAACTGCGGGGGCAGAGTGGACACTTGTATCTGGGATACTTTGACCCAAGAGAGGGACCACTGGTTTCTTGTTCATCATCCTCCATATCCTGATCTTGATCATCTGACACAGAAAATTCAGACTGCTCTTCTTTGCAAATCTTGGATATCCGGTCACACTGCTCCCTCCTGTGCCTATTAAGGTTCCATGAGTATTTGAATGCCTTGTAGCAGTCCTTACACTTATAAGGTTTCTCACTAGTGTGTGTCTTCAAGTGGGAATTGTACTGGGCACGAAGCTTGAATCTTTTATTGCATATTTTGCAAGTGTTCGATGGAGATGCTGGGTCTTTCTTATATATATCCACCAGCTTCACATAACATTCCCGAAATGTGCCATAAGGGGTCTTGATTAAGGGCTTCATTGTTGGCATCTCCTCCCTGTTCGAAAAATCCCCCAAATTAAGGCATAAACCTCGCCTTTGGTGCCGCCTTAAGGAGCTACTCTGAGAAAAGTATAAGCGGCATTCATGACACTTGAATGATGTCTTGATCTTGTGCCTTTGTTCATGGATGCGGAAGGTCTCTTTTTTACTGAACATGAGAGGACAAATTCTGCATTTATGTAGCTTTTTCGCCTTTGTGGGCTTTGTGGGTTGCAGCGTTTTTGGACTAATGCGAGGCTTCTCCTGCTCATGGTTCCCACACCTATGACGTTCAGCAAGTTGCCTACTAGTGAGATAGGATCCACAGGTCTGACAGAATTGAAAACTGTGCTGTGAGTGAACATGATGGTGTTCAATTGCATGATCTGTGGTCTTTGCATTCAGACTGCACTGTGCACAACGATAAATCCCAATGAGGCTGTTATCCGGCTCTTTATAGTCCAAGACCACAACAGGGTCCAATTTCTTCTTCATGTTATGGGATTCTGTGAGCCGTGCAACTTTGAATGGGGGAATGTCCTCATCCAAATTTAAACCCGATCCATGGCGCTTCAAGAGACCATCTTGCTCCATTACATCATCACTCAGTTCAGTTTTATCATTGCGTGCTTTAAATGCAGCTTGTGATTCACTATGGCATGTACCGGATATCAAGGAGTCTGCCTCCAATTCACTATGCTCTCTTTCTGTAGGTGATTCTTGTGCTGACGCATTTGGTTCTGCTTGAGTTTGATTTGGTTCCACACAGGTAGACAAACCTGCAGTCTCTAAATTCCCTACAGTGTCAAAACTGGACTTGAAGCCATCTTCAGAGTTTTTCAGGCAAGTTTCAAGAAAATCAAAACTGCTACGCTCTGACTCAAGACCACTGGTCAACTGACATGTATTCTCTCCTTTTCCAAAGCCATTGTCATGACTCGACAATAGTGTCTCTTTCTGTGGTGATGGGGATAGTGGTGTAGGGTTATCTGGGCGCAGAGCAGACACAGGTGTTTTCTCGGCTACTTCACCTGTTTTGGGGGATTGTGAAGTAGAGTTATCTTGTGAACCGACAGCAGGTACAGGTGTCTGCTCAGGGACTTCACCTTTCTGAGGGGACTGTGCTGTAGGGTCAGCTTGTAAACCCACACTAGGCAAAGGCGTCTGGTCAGGGACTTCACCTGTTTGTGAGGATGGTGAGGTAGGGTCATCTTGTGAATCAACAGCAGGCACAGGTGTCTGCTTGGGAACTTCACCTTTCTGTGAGGATTGAGATACAAGGTTATCTTGGGAACTGAGAGCAGGCACAGGTGTTTTCTCGTGTCCACCTGTTTGTGGTAATGGTGATGTAGGGTTATCTTGTGAATCCAGAGCAGGCACAGATGTTTTCTCTGGTCCATCAGCTGTTTTTGGTGATGGTGCTAATGGGTTATCTTGGGAACTAAGAGAAAGCAAGGATGTTTTTTCAGGTCCTTCACCTGTTTGTGGTGATGATGATGTGGGGTTATCTTGGGAACTAAGAGCAGGCACAGGTGTTTTCTCAGGTACTTCACCTATGGTAACTGGAGTGCTGTCAGCCGTCAGTGTATCCACATTGGCATCTACATCATGAACATTGACAGGGGAAATGTTTGTTTCTTTGATAATGTTCTTGACATCGTTAACAAGAGGATCTTCCCCAGACTTTTGAGTATCAAGGGCATGATCTGACACACTTTCAGAATCGGCACCCAAGTCCTGTTTTAGTGCTTGTCCTTCATATGCAAGATCAAGGTTCTCCTTCTCAATTTCAGGTTCTGGGCTACTAATATTCGAGTACTGATCCTCCAGTAAATCATCCTCCTGTTCCTTATTCAGCTCACAACTCAATACAGTAGTTTCACAAATGTCTGGTTTCGTGGAGCTGCCACTCTCTCCATCTTGTGGCCAATCTAAACTGCTAAGGTCCTTCGTAGACAGAGCCTCGTGGATTTCTGTCGTTTCCTCAGAAACCTCTGCACAAGTCCCTACATCGTCCGGGTCAGAGCAGCTACTAACATCCGAGTATCCATCAAGAAGGGCTGGTACTGAAGAAGGATCATCTGTCAGGGCCTGCAAGTGAGTGTCAATATCAAATTCAGGAACAGTGTCACCCAAGAGAGGAGACTTTGTGGGAGTCACCTCAATGCCATCTTGAGCCTTCAGAAAGTCTATTTCAAATGAATTGGAGTCCAATGATGCCTCAATAGCAGTCTTTAAGTCTGCATGGGTAATCCCTTGAGATATTCCAGAGGTGTAGTTAGTCTCTTGCTTGAACTGGCCATCAGGTTGAACCTCCATGTTCTCCTTTGGGCTCTGGAGTTCCCCCAAAGCCATTGGATCGGCTAGTCTAGTTGGGTTGCATGTATTCCACTCATAAGCCATGCTGTGGAGACTTCAAGGGGAGAGGAACCTTTCCGTTTCCAAACCTGGGAAAACACAAAAGAGAGTAGAGCAGAGAAGATTATTGGCCAGAACAAGATCACACCACCCATTTTGACTATGAAATGATAACAAACATCCAAAGTTCACAAACTTGTACCTTTCTCCAACTGTAGTTTCACAACCACAGCAATCACAAAGAAGAGCTTCATTTGCCAGGTGACCTAAACACAAGGGTGAAAAAACTGTTCAGACAATGCAGAATTTAAATACAGATTTACTCATTAAAGAGACACCAGGCAGCATTACCGTTTTCTATCTCCGGAGCTCCACCTAATATTAGAAAAAAAATGCAACTACATGTACAATCTCAACAATCAATGTAAATTTATTTGCAAACCAAAGAGTACGAACCAGAGATGATCATTTTCATGTTTTACGTTGTCTGACAAGCCGCTAATAAATAAATAGTTATATCTACTTTCAGTTTCCATTTTCTGGACCCGGCACCAGCCATTCTGCAAGCGGGATTACCGCAAAACCAATGCTGCCATTGGTCACTCCATAATCAACCATTTTATTATCAAAGTAACATTGAGGCCAGTAAATTAACAGTAAAAACATTGCCTGGTGTCCCTTTAAATATCACTGCAAGCAACAAATTGGGGGTCGAGCAGCAACCTTAGTAGCCCTCTCCCCTACTCCCCTTGTGTTGAAGAAAAGACAAAGAAAAAAGGAGGAGTTAAGGCCAATTGAGACTGAAGATCCGCAAAACATCAAAAAGTTTAAGAGGGGAGTGTCAATCGTCATTAGGGATGCAACGGTACAGTGTGCCCGCGGTTCGGTATGCATCACGGTTTTGGGATATGCCCCTCGGTTACCTCATCGACAGCGGCAGAATGTCTGTTATGGGGTGTAACATTCCTAAAGGTACACACACACACACACACACACACACACACACACACATGCCCCTCGGTTACCTCATCGACAGCGGCAGAATGTCTGTTATGGGGTGTAACATTCCTAAAGGTACACACACACACACACACACACACACACACACACACACACACACACACACACACACATATGCCCCTCGGTTACCTCATCGACAGCGGCAGAATGTCTGTTATGGGGTGTAACATTCCTAAAGGTACACACACACACACACACACACACACACACACACACACACACACACACATGCCCCTCGGTTACCCTCATCGACAGCGGCAGAATGTCTGTTATGGGGTGTAACATTCCTAAAGGTACACAGACACACACACACACACACACACACACACACACACACATGCCCCTCGGTTACCTCATCGACAGCGGCAGAATGTCTATTATGGGGTGTAACACTCCAAAGGCACACACACACACACACACGCGCGAGCACACATGCCCTCAGTTACCTATTGACAGCAGCAGAATGCCTACCATAGGGTTACACTCCCAGGCACACACACACACACACACACATGAATACACAGGCACATCAAACCACAC
>JAODXP020000023.1:4425488-4430488 GCA_027497455.2 Sardinella longiceps | reverse complement strand
GTGTGTGTGTGCAGAGGAAAGGAGAGTTTGGGATGTTCCAGTCGGCTAGTTATGGAGGCTCTAATCTGCTCTTCAGTGACTGTGTGTGTGTGTGTGTGTGTGTGTGTGTGTGTGTGTGTGTGTGTGTGTGTGTGTGTGTGTGTGTGCAGAGGAAAGGAGAGTTTGGGATGTTCCAGTCGGCTAGTTATGGAGGCTCTAATCTGCTCTTCAGTGACTGTGTGTGTGTGTGTGTGTGTGTGTGTGTGTGTGTGTGTGTGTGTGCAGAGGAAAGGGAGAGTTTGGGATGTTCCAGTCTGCTAGTTATGGAGGCTCTAATCTGCTCTTCAGTGACTGTGTGTGTGTGTGTGTGTGTGTGTGTGTGTGTGTGTGTGTGTGTGCAGAGGAAAGGAGAGTTTGGGATGTTCCAGTCGGCTAGTTATGGAGGCTCTAATCTGCTCTTCAGTGACTGTGTGTGTGTGTGTGTGTGTGTGTGTGTGTGTGTGTGTGTGTGTGTGTGTCTGTAGAGGAAAGGAGAGTTTGGGATGTTCCAGTCGGCTAGTTATGGAGGCTCTAATCTGCTCTTCAGTGACTGTGTGTGTGTGTGTGTGTGTGTGTGTGTGTGTGTGTGTGTGTGTGTGTGTGTGTAGAGGAAAGGAGAGTTTGGGATGTTCCAGTCGGCTAGTTATGGAGGCTCTAATCTGCTCTTCAGTGACTGTGTGTGTGTGTGTGTGTGTGTGTGTGTGTGTGTGTGTGTGTGTGTGAGAGGAAAGGAGAGTTTGGGATGTTCCAGTCGGCTAGTTATGGAGGCTCTAATCTGCTCTTCAGTGACTGTGTGTGTGTGTGTGTGTGTGTGTGTGTGTGTGTGTGTGTGCAGAGGAAAGGAGAGTTTGGGATGTTCCAGTCGGCTAGTTATGGAGGCTCTAATCTGCTCTTCAGTGACTGTGTGTGTGTGTGTGTGTGTGTGTGTGTGTGTGTGTGTGTGTGTGTAGAGGAAAGGAGAGTTTGGGATGTTCCAGTCGGCTAGTTATGGAGGCTCTAATCTGCTCTTCAGTGACTGTGTGTGTGTGTGTGTGTGTGTGTGTGTGTGTGTGTGTGTGTGTGTGTGTGTGTGTGTGTGTGTGTGTGCAGAGGAAAGGAGAGTTTGGGATGTTCCAGTCGGCTAGTTATGGAGGCTCTAATCTGCTCTTCAGTGACTGTGTGTGTGTGTGTGTGTGTGTGTGTGTGTGTGTGTGTGTGTGTGTGTGTGTGTGTGTGTGTGTTGTAGAGGAAAGGAGAGTTTGGGATGTTCCAGTCGGCTAGTTATGGAGGCTCTAATCTGCTCTTCAGTGACTGTGTGTGTGTGTGTGTGTGTGTGTGTGTGTGTGTGTGTGTGTGTGTGTGTGTGTGGTAGAGGAAAGGAGAGTTTGGGATGTTCCAGTCGGCTAGTTATGGAGGCTCTAATCTGCTCTTCAGTGACTGTGTGTGTGTGTGTGTGTGTGTGTGTGTGTGTGTGTGTGTGTGTGTGTGTGTGTGTGTGCAGAGGAAAGGAGAGTTTGGGATGTTCCAGTCGGCTAGTTATGGAGGCTCTAATCTGCTCTTCAGTGACTGTGTGTGTGTGTGTGTGTGTGTGTGTGTGTGTGTGTGTGTGTGTGTGTGTGTGTGTGCAGAGGAAAGGAGAGTTTGGGATGTTCCAGTCGGCTAGTTATGGAGGCTCTAATCTGCTCTTCAGTGACTGTGTGTGTTTGTGTGTGTGTGTGTGTGTGTGTGTGTGTGTGTGTGTGTGTGTGTATGCAGAGGAAAGGAGAGTTTGGGATGTTCCAGTCGGCTAGTTATGGAGGCTCTAATCTGCTCTTCAGTGACTGTGTGTGTGTGTGTGTGTGTGTGTGTGTGTGTGTGTGTGTGTGTGTGTGTGTGTGCAGAGGAAAGGAGAGTTTGGGATGTTCCAGTCGGCTAGTTATGGAGGCTCTAATCTGCTCTTCAGTGACTGTGTGTGTGTGTGTGTGTGTGTGTGTGTGTGTGTGTGTGTGTGTGTGTGTGTGTGCAGAGGAAAGGAGAGTTTGGGATGTTCCAGTCGGCTAGTTATGGAGGCTCTAATCTGCTCTTCAGTGACTGTGTGTGTGTGTGTGTGTGTGTGTGTGTGTGTGTGTGTGTAGAGGAAAGGAGAGTTTGGGATGTTCCAGTCGGCTAGTTATGGAGGCTCTAATCTGCTCTTCAGTGACTGTGTGTGTGTGTGTGTGTGTGTGTGTGTGTGTGTGTGTGTGTGTGTGTGTGTGTGTGTGTGTGTAGAGGAAAGGAGAGTTTGGGATGTTCCAGTCGGCTAGTTATGGAGGCTCTAATCTGCTCTTCAGTGACTGTGTGTGTGTGTGTGTGTGTGTGTGTGTGTGTGTGTGTGTGTGTGTGTGTGTGTGTGTGCAGAGGAAAGGAGAGTTTGGGATGTTCCAGTCGGCTAGTTATGGAGGCTCTAATCTGCTCTTCAGTGACTGTGTGTGTGTGTGTGTGTGTGTGTGTGTGTGTGTGTGTGTGTGTGTGTGTGTGTGAGAGGAAAGGAGAGTTTGGGATGTTCCAGTCGGCTAGTTATGGAGGCTCTAATCTGCTCTTCAGTGACTGTGTGTGTGTGTGTGTGTGTGTGTGTGTGTGTGTGTGTGTGTGTGTGTAGAGGAAAGGAGAGTTTGGGATGTTCCAGTCGGCTAGTTATGGAGGCTCTAATCTGCTCTTCAGTGACTGTGTGTGTGTGTGTGTGTGTGTGTGTGTGTGTGTGTGTGTGTGTGTGTGTGTGTGTAGAGGAAAGGAGAGTTTGGGATGTTCCAGTCGGCTAGTTATGGAGGCTCTAATCTGCTCTTCAGTGACTGTGTGTGTGTGTGTGTGTGTGTGTGTGTGTGTGTGTGTGTGTGTGTGTGTGTGTGTGTGTGAGAGGAAAGGAGAGTTTGGGATGTTCCAGTCTGCTAGTTATGGAGGCTCTAATCTGCTCTTCAGTGACTGTGTGTGTGTGTGTGTGTGTGTGTGTGTGTGTGTGTGTGTGTGTGTGTGTGTGTGTGTGTAGAGGAAAGGAGAGTTTGGGATGTTCCAGTCTGCTAGTTATGGAGGCTCTAATCTGCTCTTCAGTGACTGTGTGTGTGTGTGTGTGTGTGTGTGTGTGTGTGTGTGTGTGCAGAGGAAAGGAGAGTTTGGGATGTTCCAGTCTGCTAGTTATGGAGGCTCTAATCTGCTCTTCAGTGACTGTGTGTGTGTGTGTGTGTGTGTGTGTGTGTGTGTGTGTGTGTGTGTGTGTGTGTGTGCAGAGGAAAGGAGAGTTTGGGATGTTCCAGTCTGCTAGTTATGGAGGCTCTAATCTGCTCTTCAGTGACTGTGTGTGTGTGTGTGTGTGTGTGTGTGTGTGTGTGTGTGTGTGTGTGTGTGTGTGTGTGTGTGTGCAGAGGAAAGGAGAGTTTGGGATGTTCCAGTCGGCTAGTTATGGAGGCTCTAATCTGCTCTTCAGTGACTGTGTGTGTGTGTGTGTGTGTGTGTGTGTGTGTGTGTGTGTGTGTGTGTGTGTGTGTGTGTGTGTGTGTGTGTGTGTGTGTGTGCAGAGGAAAGGAGAGTTTGGGATGTTCCAGTCGGCTAGTTATGGAGGCTCTAATCTGCTCTTCAGTGACTGTGTGTGTGTGTGTGTGTGTGTGTGTGTGTGTGTGTGTGTGTGTGTGTGCAGAGGAAAGGGAGAGTTTGGGATGTTCCAGTCGGCTAGTTATGGAGGCTCTAATCTGCTCTTCAGTGACTGTGTGTGTGTGTGTGTGTGTGTGTGTGTGTGTGTGTGTGTGTGTGTGCAGAGGAAAGGAGAGTTTGGGATGTTCCAGTCGGCTAGTTATGGAGGCTCTAATCTGCTCTTCAGTGACTGTGTGTGTGTGTGTGTGTGTGTGTGTGTGTGTGTGTGTGCAGAGGAAAGGAGAGTTTGGGATGTTCCAGTCGGCTAGTTATGGAGGCTCTAATCTGCTCTTCAGTGACTGTGTGTGTGTGTGTGTGTGTGTGTGTGTGTGTGTGTGTGTGTGTGTAGAGGAAAGGAGAGTTTGGGATGTTCCAGTCGGCTAGTTATGGAGGCTCTAATCTGCTCTTCAGTGACTGTGTGTGTGTGTGTGTGTGTGTGTGTGTGTGTGTGTGTGTGTGTGTGTGTGTGTGTGTGTGTGTGTGTGCAGAGGAAAGGAGAGTTTGGGATGTTCCAGTCGGCTAGTTATGGAGGCTCTAATCTGCTCTTCAGTGACTGTGTGTGTGTGTGTGTGTGTGTGTGTGTGTGTGTGTGTGTGTGTGTGTGTGTGTGTGTGTGTAGAGGAAAGGAGAGTTTGGGATGTTCCAGTCGGCTAGTTATGGAGGCTCTAATCTGCTCTTCAGTGACTGTGTGTGTGTGTGTGTGTGTGTGTGTGTGTGTGTGTGTGTGTGTGTGTGTGTGTGTGTGTGAGAGGAAAGGAGAGTTTGGGATGTTCCAGTCGGCTAGTTATGGAGGCTCTAATCTGCTCTTCAGTGACTGTGTGTGTGTGTGTGTGTGTGTGTGTGTGTGTGTGTGTGTGTGTGTGTGTGTGTGTGTAGAGGAAAGGAGAGTTTGGGATGTTCCAGTCGGCTAGTTATGGAGGCTCTAATCTGCTCTTCAGTGACTGTGTGTGTGTGTGTGTGTGTGTGTGTGTGTGTGTGTGTGTGTGTGTGTGTGTGTAGAGGAAAGGAGAGTTTGGGATGTTCCAGTCGGCTAGTTATGGAGGCTCTAATCTGCTCTTTCAGTGACTGTGTGTGTTTGTGTGTGTGTGTGTGTGTGTGTGTGTGTGTGTGTGTGTGTGTGTATGCAGAGGAAAGGAGAGTTTGGGATGTTCCAGTCTGCTAGTTATGGAGGCTCTAATCTGCTCTTCAGTGACTGTGTGTGTGTGTGTGTGTGTGTGTGTGTGTGTGTGTGTGTGTGTGTGTGTGTGTGTAGAGGAAAGGAGAGTTTGGGATGTTCCAGTCGGCTAGTTATGGAGGCTCTAATCTGCTCTTCAGTGACTGTGTGTGTGTGTGTGTGTGTGTGTGTGTGTGTGTGTGTGTGTGTG
>JAODXP020000023.1:4382514-4420388 GCA_027497455.2 Sardinella longiceps | reverse complement strand
GGGGCCACGGTGACGGTACGGTTTCGGTATTTTCCAACAAAAAAGGGGTTATAAAATTGTTCTTTTAATGGCTATATTCCTTATCAACCATCAGCCTATCTATCAGTCTATCTGCAATTTTCATTTGATTTCTTTCATTCATAAAATTGCCTAGTAGATAGGCTACTAGAGGGGTAGACAGAATAAAATAAAACCAACAATTACGGTAGGCCATCATTATTAATATTCTTGAAATGTTATGAAATGTCCTAAGCTAGTAAATATCCTCCAGTAGCCTAGGCTTATTTTATTGTTTGCTCATTTCCAAATTAGGACATAGTTTCACTATAGGAAATGTATTGTCAGAATGATGTCATTGCTTTCAAGTGCTGCTGGTAGCCAACGCAACATAATGAGAGGCCTTTTATCCTAAGTACTTCAGGGAAACAGTTTGCGTGATGCATTGCATGACATCCCAAACTTCAGAAATTAATTTCAGAGTCCACTATCAGTTTCTTTACAACACCGTGCTGCAAAGAAGCTTGCATTTGATGGAACTCATCGCAAGATAAACTAAGCATTACAGCCTAGACATCCTTATTTTACATTAAGCTAGGTAGGCTATACTTGCGGTAGCCTAGGCGAATTTGGGCGAGTGGGAAGCGCTAGTTTCTGACAACCGGTTTATAGCAGCATGTGTCGTAGGCTATTAGACGCATTTTACATTATTAAGTGCTTTGTTTGTGTAAACGGTCATCAGTTTGCACAAAATCTACCACAGCAGCAATTCTTCTGGCTTAAAAATGTTGCCTACTTCCCGAGTGGAGCTTTTAGCTTATCCCTCTCCGTCTAACGTGAGTGAGTGAAAAGTTTCTCACATTTGACAGGCTGAGCTAATTTGCATAAAGTCACGCTGATTGGTTGAGGGTTCTAGAGCTCAGCATATAGAGCTTGTGAATGCTGGCTGCAAGCACATTTCAGGGAGCTTCAGTAGATTCACATTTTATTAATAAACCGAAATATTGCAGTTTTCGAAAGTTTATTGAACCATAGAGGGCGTATCGTTCGATAACCGTAAAATTCAATAACCGTTGCATCCCTAATCGTCATGGGTTGTTGCAAGCACTGGCAAAAGATTTAACATGTCAAATCGCAGTTTCTGAGTTTTAGAACATTGCAGATTTTTAGAACGTCACAGCCTGTCTTGTCGCAGCTCTTTGGTCTGTAGTCACTTTTAGGCCCCTCTATGTGTATTACTCCTAATGCAGATGTACCAGTCTGTGTCAGAGTAAGATTTGCTACCACTAAGGAACACAAGTGTTGCGAACATACATAAAGCATAGCCTACAAACCAGCCATACATATTTTCCTTACAATGGTGAGAAGACCATAAGTGCCATATTTCTTCACAATTTGTCAAAATTTCTTTTCGAAAAATTTAGGGCACAAATGGCAGAAAATTGTGCCATGAAGTGTGTTGAACTCCGCTTCACCCAAGGCTAACCGACAAGGATAAACAAAGCTGCACCAGTAAAAGATGGTAGTTGAATAAATTGCAAAAAGGATAGACATTAGGTTATAACTAACAAAAGATAACAAGATGACGGAGGTGCAAACAGTCAGCTAGGCCCACATGAACAGAACTCCACATCAAATTATTTGTTACACTGCTCATTGACTCATTGTTCTGCCGTTGGGAGGGATTTCAGGGCTATCATGAAACAATCGTCCAATCAGGACACAGTAGGAAGCATCGAAAGGGATTTTAAGAGAGAATCTGCATTTCCGAAACTAGTCCCTAATCACTACCACTAATCACTTCGGTGGAAGTCACCTCCGCGGCTTAAACAAGTTCCCTTCATAGTGGGAAGGGTATCAGTAGGGCAAGATGCTTTCGGACGAACTTCCCTACAGTAGGCGTGAAAGGATCTGATGCAACATGGATGTCGTTGTTTTCATCCACCTGACGTGCGGAACTAACATTTGAATGAACTGCTCCATCACGAGCGGTATATAACAGAACACACCCTCGAAAAGTCGGCATCGGTGCTGACTCCACGCTGAAGGGTCTTATAACCCACTTGCACTTCGGTAAATTGCTTTCGGATGGCACTCACCCTTCACGTGGATGCGCAAACGAAGGGGAAGTGTGTAGGGGGAGGCACTAGGGACTGGTTTCGGAAAGGGCGATAGTGTAGCTTATCTAACCTTTTTTTCATAGGCTGGTTTCATGTGAGTGGTTGAAGTAGAGCGTTAATAAAGATGACAGGTAAAAGGTTTATCCACTTATATGCAAGTATTTTTGATGACATACAATCTTTTGAAGCAATCGTCCTATGGAAAAGTCTAAGGTTGATGAGTGCAGTGAGCATCGTAACGAATCATCTGATGCATGTGAGGTTGACAAACATCCTTCAGGTATATTAATACTCTTGGCAAAGACATTACCTGTGAAATCACTCTGATGAAATTCTGTTCCAGGTCACATGCTCCACAGTCAAGTAGAGCCCCTGTTTTGTGGGAAAGGAAAAAACACAATGTAACTTTGTCACCTGCAGCTAGAGAATTTCATGTTAATTTCTTCTCAAAATGTGGATGGAAGTTGTTATTTCGCAATAAAATTAAATACTTCACTGATGCACCTGACGGCAGATGAATAGCTCACTAGGAGAGTGATCAGTGATAGTCTATGATTGGCATTTTCAAATGTTCCCTTTCAAAGAGGACTGTTGCCCATCCTTCAGATATCCATGCCTTTGTAGAAAATTTGATTGATCATTCAGGCATAACCCCATTGCCAGTAAAGTAACTTTCTGCATGGAATTCACAGTTCTCAACCTATGGACTTATGTCTTCAGACCCATAAATAGCTATTTGGTCATCAAAAGATGAAGATTTAGACCAGTACGTCACTGGCTTTGCCTTCCTACGTAGTTCTCTCAATAATCATCTCCCTCCACAAATCTGTCTGGCATTCCGGTCATTGGAATCGCTTGCAGAGATCACTTTCATACCGCACTAAAAAGCAAGCAGGATCAGGAGTTGTGAGAGATAATGATAATTAATCATGTAAAACTTCTACAGTTCAGACATCCAGCTTGCAATAGTTCCTCAATGATGAAATGCCAGACCCTTTTACGAAGCTAAAGCGCAGACAAATGGGATGGCCAAAGCCAGGCGTCACAAAATAGAATTGTGTTTTGTTTTACAGTTTTGAGAAAGGGGTTAAGGATCAGCCATGTTTATCATTAGAATTTCCTTAAGGCAAATTTGTAGATTGATTAGATTGACACTACATACACCCTGGTGAAAAAGCTTGTTCTCGTACTCCAAATTTCAACAGGATGTGAAGATTATTTAGACGGTGTCTTGAGGTGTGCCATTTCCCAAATCTGAAGCTTGTACAACTGGCTGGTATGATGACCATGTTGAAAGAGATAACAAAATGTGACCAATAACCCGGCCCCTATATAAAACAAACAGCACATGCTTACCGATATTGCTGACGATCACTCCATCCCACCAATAATGGAATAAAGGCCAAGAAACCTGTCAATGGTATAGAAAAATACACTGTGTAAGTAAGAAAGACAGTAAATTGGTTATTTTATTGGATGTTTAGTTATAAGACAACATTTTTTTTCATCATTGGATGGTAAGCAAAGTGTAAATGAGTAAGAAAGAAGTAGGTTTATCTATGTAAGTTTATCGGTGTTCTCTTCATGTTTTTTACAGAGCTACATCCTCCTTGAGATTTAAAGTCACCCCTCAAAGGAAAATAAAGAAAATCCTCGACCACTGAACTGTAATTCAAGCTAATTTAAATGACAGATCATTTTTCAAACATCAACTTTGAAAATTGTTTGCATAAAAGTGTGCCAGATAAAATAGACCCTAGACCTTCTACCTGTGGGCCCCCAAATGAACGAGACATTTTACCAGCACCCAGCAATCTGCCCCGCTCATATTTGTATTGTGTTCTACTGTGAATCAGCAAGTTTACAATCGCAGAAGCCAAAACTTTAAGACAATTTAGTGCACATCTTCTAGGGGTGGGCGATATGGATTAAGGGGGCATTCACATTCCTTGTTAAGTTTGCGGGAAACAAACTCAAGTTCGTTTTCCTCCTCCTTTTGGCTGATATTGAAGAGCTGGTCTCGGAACAGGTTTGTGACTCGGCCTCAATCAGACCAAACACGGTCTGTTTTTTTGGAGTTAACTAGCTTCTGATGTCAGCTTCAATCTCCTGAACTGATAGTACTGATTCAATCTAAAGTAGGTCACAGTTTCGTTCTCTGGTGTAAATTGACACTGTATCTTTCCCTTGCAGTTGTCATGCGAACTATTGGTATTACAGACTCTTGGGGTATTACAGACTCTTGGGGAGGTGAGGGGATGACGCAGGGCTGAGACTAACGCCAGACAGCGGACGAGATTCAACATGGCGGTGCACTGAACTTTCAAACAAACAACAATCCTGCAACTTTGAATTTTCCATCTAAATCACCTTTTACACTGGATTATCTACCACAACTCTGGATAGCCTACCACTGTGACTTCATGACAACTCAGGAAAGGAAGAAAATGAAACGGGATCTATCCACGGAAACATATGATGGACTCATCACATCTGAGGTCAGTGTTACACTACTCGAATCCATAAATTCAAAACTTGGCGTATTAGAACTACTCCGCGATGACATCAGGGAGATCAAAGGCAGTCTTGAATTCTCACAATCTCAGATCGAATCCCTCGTACAAGAAAACAACGAACTCAAAAGTCATGCAAACTATTATAGAAATATTAAAGGAGAAGTCCTAGTTATGTCCAGTTACTGATGCACATTGATACTTCTCTCGTGGACAAATAATTGCCTGAAGTGCCACTGAAGTCTTAGCACTAAGTTGAAAAGTGCCTGAAGCATAAATGCCTGAAGTGATTGTTCTCTCACCTTAATAAATCTAACACTGCAAATGTCAACCCCTCGTATGCAACACTAAGCCCACCATGTGTTCTGATTCTGACAAAATGTCAACCAATCGGTATACTAACTGTACGACCAGACCGCAAGCAACGTATTGCCAAGAGTTGCCGAAGACTCCCAAGAAACATCGCTTAGCACAGCAACAAAATCGTCTAAGTTGCCCATGACGTTAGCATTCGAAACCTTTCAATCTAAACGGATCTTTATGCCACCATGAAGCCATATCCAGTCACTCTGGATTACTACGTCCAACAACTTCAGGGTTCCAACGCCAGAGCAGACGTAAAATTCCCTGGCTTTTCCGTGAACACCCCTGACTAAAAAGGAGAATTTCCATGGCCTCCTGGCCAAAACAAAAAACACAAGGAGGACATGTACTAATTGACCAAATTCCCTGATATTCCAAAACTTTGCAAGAAAAATGATAAAAATAATAAATTCCCCGTCTGAAACAGCCTTTATTGAAATTCCCTGATATTCCAGGAATTCCCAGACCTGCCCTCCATTGTTCCACAGTGGAGGACAAAACCCTTCTAAAGACTAGTATAGCAACAGACATGTTCTCTACCTTCAAGAAATTCTTGAAAACCCAGCTCTTGTCCTAACCCCCTCAACTACTTGGAATGCACTAATGATGCACTCACAGATCACATTCTTGCACTTTTTAACTCCTTTTAGCAAATCACACTCCTAGTAAGGTGCTAAATTGCATTGTACTGTAGCTTGATAATCCTCCCATGCAAGTCTCTTTTTCTGCCAAATGCATTGATACATTACAAATGTAATATAATGCAACTCTCGACATTGTGTTGTCTATCCTGTCCCTTGTCTTAAAATGCTCTACCTTAAGTATGCACTGCACTTAATGTTTATCTTCGTAGCCTAGCCTATGGTAAATTACAAAAACCACTTGACTTGACCATGTTACAAAAATGCTGGGAAAAAAATGAAATGGCCATTATTAACAAGCTGTTCCATTGATAGTATTGGTCAAGTACAAGAGGCATGCTCAGGACATTGCAGCTACAATTGCAGCAAATGCCTTATAGCCTATATGGTGCGTCTACGCTTCGCTTTGTACAAGGGTCTGGGATCACAGCTATTAACAAATAATTGCAAGCTGAAGGTGTTAACTGTAGAAGTTTTAAACGATTGAATCTGATTTTACCCAATCACTAACGTTAGGCCGTGGTTTAGTCCGTGGTTAGCCTGGCATAGCCCGCCCATAATACGAATGTTCATCCATATCCATGATCTGGGGATGGTCTTCTGGGGTGGGTTTACATCGGTAGAGAGACTATTGGCCAATAAGCGAAGCAGATTAGACGAGCTGTCCAATCGTTTCAAACCAGAACTGAATGCCCTCCCCCCGCCCTATAATCGCGCCAGGTTAAAGAACCTCCAGACCATGACGGATGAACAGCAGTATTATGGTCAGGCTATGTCCATGGCTAGCCCGTGGTGTAGGCCATGCTATACGCCAGCTTGGTCGTGAAGTAGGCTAAGCTACACCACAACAGCAGAAATCCAACATAATCGCATTATGTTTCAAATATGCCAGTAAACATAGCATATCACCGTTTTCACTACATTGCATGTTTACAGTGGAGAGTATGGGTTGTCCGCTAGTGTGGACATGATCTTACAAGACACCGCAGTATGATCTTACAAGAAACAATTAGAAAAGCAATCCATGAGAACAACGTTAAAACTTTCGGTCCTCACATCTTGAAGAAATGCGTTGGTGGACACTACAATCGATGAATGTTACTAATTCAAAGCCAAATCTCTTGGACCGCTCATCATCAACTAGCATATCACACCATTGCAACAATTGTCTTGTGTGCACATCTGGTGAATGCTCCACAACCACAAGTAATCTGACAGAGGTGATAGGTGAATTCGGGGGGTGGGGGCGTGGTGTGGTCATTGGTCGATCGCAAAGGGACCTCTTGCACCCCACCCGTCATGTGTCTGCACCCGAAACGGAAAGGTGTGTTGAAGAAATGCGCTTGGACACTATGTTCAATGCATTGCAGTGACAAGTCAAGCAACCAATGAGAGTGATCCCTCTCACTGACATCTGCCTGCTTATTTGTGGGCAATTCAACATACTCAACAGGCCACAGACCAGTGCTTCAAAAAAACTCAAATTTGTCATGAAGATGCTCGAAGACTGCCCTAATACTGTTAAGACGACCAGTGTTGTGCCAGTGTGCGTGAACTTTAAGACTAAGCCTATATTCACTGCATCCTGATTAATGTCCACACAAGAATTTGTCTTCAAAATGCCTATTTTCCCTCTTTAGCCTATACAGGACCAAGAAATGACAACTACAATATAGATTGCTACAAACTACAAACATTGCAGTTGGTCCGTCCACGATGGGCCTTCCCCACCCTCCTCTCAACACACACACAACCCACTATTCAAACACAAAAAATGCACACAAGAGAAGGCAAGCCTAAAGTTAAATTTCAAACCTCCGTATGTCATAGTAAAAAATGTGGTGCCATGCCAACGTTAGGTGGGCTACTTCTTTGCCATGCATTTTTTTTGGCCACCATCACTTGGTGGAGATAGCCCAGCCCACAGGAGAAAGGTTCCTATGTTCCCAAGTTCAGGTGTCCTATGTTTCTAGAGTACATGTACCTGGTCCAACCAGGCCTATAACCAAATGCATGATGTGCATGAAAAGAACAGATAAATGTTATGGTATACATTTATGCATTTATCATTTTATATCCAAAGCCAATTATATTTAGCAAGCTATTAGCCTAAGTGGTTTCATGTACCAGGGGCACAACATTGACAATTGATGCAAGCAATTTCTGGGCTACTAGCACGCTAGCTTAACCACTACACTGCCACTGCCCCATATTGTATGCAGAATGGGATCTGAATACTGTAAAAGCTACGACAATTATTTTTCAAGTCTCTACCATAGGACAAAGTCAAAAGAGGCTAAATGAAATGGTGATCATGAAATAGGGGTTGGAATACATAGGATTTTTAGTATAATAAAGCCAGGGTAAATTCTGCTTAATCAATGCCGTCTTTATCAATTCCTTAGTGTTTCGAATGTATGCCTATTTCACAGATTTATTTTAAATCCATAGTAGGCTATAGGCAATATTACTGGCCTAAGTTGAATATAGAAGCTATGAACACCATTGACAGAAGAGATGAGCTATGAATTTCAATTTTGTATTCAGAAAGACTAGCCTGACCCACCAAGGCCTGTCGCACATACAACAGGCTAAGAGGAATCATGTCAGATGGAAAGGATTCCAAAACTGAAGCATTTGACTCAATTCCTGGTTCTTGATTCCCACCCCATAAAGGGTCTAGGATCTCCTAACAGGAGACCAATGTCCTGCCACACCCCCTGAGTATTGTATCCAACAGTGTACTACTAATAACAAGACAGTCTAATGATAACAAACAAACAAGACAGCTCTATGCATTTTTTTATGGGATACCATAATAGGCTATCAGTCCACATAGCCTAGGCCTACACGGTTTTTCCCACAGAACAGGTAGCAATTGGTGTTCCTCTGAGGGTTCCACCTGAGGGAATTGAGTGACGCAGTGTTCAGAGGAGCTGGTCATTGAAGTGTAGGAAAATACAAAGTGTGTGCAACAAGCATTGTTCAAAGGATGACTTTCTGAGCTACCATAAATATACACCAGTATGCTAATCTACTGTTCTTCAGAGTCACCTGTGAAGACCATTTTAAACTAAACTGCAAGAAACGGAAAATACTCAGCTCAGTCTTAATCTGTGGTGCTTGGCAGTTGGTTCTGAGGTGCTGTGTCACATAGGCTATTGGCATGGGAAATCCTGCCTAAAACTGGGCATAGCCTAGCTCTCCCAGCCAGATCAGAAATATCATACACTGGGGGTGTAATCCAAGATGGTGGTTCACTGGCAAATCTAGGTTAACATTACCCAGATATAGTGATAAACCTGTACAGACTGTGAACCTGAAGAGTCCTCGTCCTCTTCATCAACAAGGCCAGCGGACTACTCCATTAGGAGGTTCAGCCCACTCTAGGCTAACTTGGCCAATGGGCAAGTTTATCACTCATTCTTCCATCCAGATTATGGCAGTGTATTCTACATTCTGCTAAAAGCATGATTCAGACGGGTATCCATCCAGACCTCAACCAGCAACTCACAGCATGTATGGTTCATCCCCACAACCACAAAGATACAAACCTACACCTGGCAGCAGTCTGAGGACATCCAAGTGGGCTACAGCCGCAGGTCTAGGGTAATAATTCGCCTTAGAATAGGCTTACCTTAACCTGGCATATGAGGTTGGTTTATCAATGTAATGCACAATCAAAGCAGTTAGCGAACATTAATATGTTTTCAATCATTCATTTCATCAATCCAGCACACATTTAATTTTGATACACTTTTTGAGACATGGCATGAACCTTGGTGGAAAGAATTAGGGGCACAGACCCAAATAAGCATGTGTGCCAGATTTGTGCCACAAAATTTCTGCAGCTTGGTGGGTGGACTTCCATGCAAAATATAAAAATGTAGGATATACTGACTGTCTTGCTTGCGATTATTTACATAACAAACTGGCTTAACAGAACACTGAACTTAAGCTCATGGTATTGAACATACTGGCACTATGGTACACCGTCATGACAGATCGTGTCTAAGACAGGAATCCATTCAAAGTGGTTTGGGAATATTTTCAGGAAAGTCCCAAGTCCCTTGAAAACCTAAAACACCCCTAGTAGTGTTACATGGGGGGCGTGGGGATACTTCCCTAGCTTGACATCACTATTATAAAACTTATCATCTGTTAATGGCAAGACTACTTACAGAGCATTGCGCGTTTTACTTTATTCGCTTTGGATAAAAGCAAACACAAACACGATGGACACTTCTGAAACCATGTAGAACTTTGATTTAATTGCCAGCCGTTCTGAACAAAGCACATAAAGAAAGTTGATTGGTGAACCACTGCCCGATTGTTAACTGGCAACCACCACCAACGTAGAGATTATGATTATGTGCAGGACTGAAACTTCACGATGCAACTTTTCATACAGCTGTAACATTGTGCTAGTTAGCTCGCTAGGCACGTTGCTAGTTACCGGTTCCCTCATACACGTTACTTTTACATACGGCTGATGCATCAGGAAACATATCAATTGAAGGTGCACACACCGACTAAGGTTCTGCATACCAAAAAGGACAATAGACCGTCTGAATGGCGGAAATGACCATAAGCAATGCAGACACAAGTCGAGAGCACCCGTTCTTGTTATGGTGGTTAGCAACGTGTTTACATTGTTCGATTATGGTAAAGATGGTCGTCCTCAATAATGCTGCTGGCTAAGCGATGCATACACTGCTAAGCTAGTTAGCTTGCTTGCTAGCTCCCTTACTAGCTTACTAACTGCAATGTTTCTTCTGCATGATCATGACCAATCTCAGCAAGTCAGCTCGCGACGTATTGCCACTTACCTTGGCTGCTTCAATGGCTCCCCCTCCCTTACTTCTTTCTCTGGACTGAAGTTTGTCCGGATCTAATCCAGGTAGCCACGAAGTGCACTCGTTTCGACCGTATAATCTATCCGAGCGGTTAAGATAAATTATTACTGATGGACTTCGTTGTCATCGTCGCCCATTTTCCTTGAATTCGTCTATTTCAGAGACAATGTGGAGACCCGCGACGTTTCACGACACAGAACCATCGGCAACCAATAAGGTGAAAGGAAGGAACCTTATAAACCCGCCCTCGTTCTACGGGGCTTCCATTTCGTAGTCCGCCTGTGCGCAAACGTTTGTCTGCGCACTGTTCTGTAATAGCCTACATTGCAGAAGCTAAGTAAAATGGCTTCCAAATGTAAGGTTGGGTCACTCCTGCACAAGGTTCTTATTTTGCTCTTTGCCACCACCTTCAATATTTGGTACCTGTTCAAACCGAGGAGCAGACTGCAAGCTTCCCTTCCAAGAGAAAAGGGCCCCTGGAGGAGCCTGTGTACACTTGGGGCTAGAGTCCCTGCCTTGGAACCAGAAGACCTGGACACCATGTTTAGAAAAAGACAAGCTACTGTAGTTACTCACTGTGCGGTTCTGACTATGTGGGTGTGTGGTGGTTAGTGCCAGTGTTTTGAGGAAGTGGGGTCCATGGTACTCTTTGAAATCAAAGGTACTCTTCGAAAAGCTGATCCCTTTGTTGTCACCCAGGAACAGCAAAAGCCTACAGCTGAGGGGCACACCCTGATGTAACCTATTGTGATGGGAAAGATTTAAGTTATTAGGCTATAAATGGACCACTGTAAAAATATATCTTGAGGACATAGAGATCCTGAAACTACCAAGATAGTGCTATGAAAATGTTTCTGATTCCTTTTGCTGCTTCAGCAAGGAACAGCAGGAAGCTACACAAGGGCCCACAATGCTCTGAATTGGTGAGGAGAGGTTAAATGTTTGGAGAATAGTTCATGTACTGGTTCACATGACATCTAATTACCCTCAACCCTTCCTGAAGCATGGTGAGGACTTAAAAAAATAATGTATGCTCTTTTAGTCTTTGGTCTGTTATTGTTTGCCAATTATTACCTCAACCTGTATCTTGGGTTTAGCCTGCAGTACTTTCCCCTTTCAGACCTGTGCACTTTCAAAAGGCAAGAAGGCATTCTGTGAACAAACTACCTTTCACAAACTCAAAAAAGTCTTTTAATGTTCTGCTCTCCATTTACTCAAGAGGATCAGTGATGAGGGCCTACTGGTCCGAATCCCTCCCCCTTTGCTGAAAGTCAAGGCATAGATCTACATCATGATCAGCCTCAGCCTTTTTTGACATGTTCATCATCTTAGCAACCTAACCTGGGGGAAAAAAGGTAGAAATATACATGATTCTCATCCAACCAACCATCCCAGAAAAATTGTCGCCTTCTCCTTATTGCAGCCTTTTTTTTGACATGTACACAGAAATGACAAAATTCTTAATAAAGTTTTTTTTTATTATTATTATTTTTATTAACCCGCCATCACTGAAGTATCACCAAACCATCTGTACTGCAAGACCTCGACTCCTGGTACATCACAATGACAAGCCTGGTCATGTTATTGCCTGGACAGAACATGTTTTGCACACATGCCAAAGTTGGGATCAAGTTGTATTCTGATGGAGTGTCTTGTTCTCTGCAACCAAGATACAAGCCTATGCAGGACTAAAAAAAAGTGTTACCCCATGGGGTTTCTTTGCCTGCCAACATCATAGGTGCCACCACTTCTTGAGGGAGTATTAGTATCGTTTTTTTGTTAGTGATATTGAGAGTAAAACTGAGAATCGACAGTAACCCAACACCTGCTGCCTTCTGTGTTACCACTCCCCTGCAGAGAGACAACCTTTGACATATCTAGTTCCAGCAGCAAGTCCTGAAAAGTCCCTTGCTTGCAAGTTGACTTTCACCATACACATAGATCCTCAATTTAACAAATCTTTGAGGTGTTTAGAGTTAGGGTTTGAGGTGGGGCATTGGGAATTAACCAATGATCTCCAACTACCGGTACCGTTAAAGGAGAAGTCTGGCATAAATCAACCCATATCCCTAATGCTTGAGCTCAACAGATCTGTTTTCAGACCAGCAAGCCCGGTGCTGGAACCAGTTCCCACACCAGTTCCCACCCCCAATTAACCTGGTGACATCATGGTTCACTTGGGGGAGGGAGACGAGTTTAACTTTGTGCCCAACGGAAACCAAATTTTCGGTTTCCCAATGATCTGACCTTTGGTGTGAGCAAGTCAGTCAGTTCTACATTAGTTGCAGGAGCCAGCACCGGCACGGTTCTCTCGGTCTGAAAACTTCAAGCTCTCTGAATCTGAGCAACGTTTGAGGTTTGTCTACACTGACTTTTCTAACAGTTCCACTAACCTTTACAGATGGGGTATTTGATGCTTTCCTGGAGCACTTTTTACTATATTGCTTAAAATGACATTCACACTTTGACAATTAAATCCTCCAACGCAAAAATACAATTTGTTAGTCACTTGTGGAACGAGCAGGACAGGAAAAACAACATCCAATCATTTGAAGGAACCAGCAAAAATGATTGGATGGTGATAAATCTGACAAAGCCAACTGCCGTTTGTCCCTCCCCCTGTCCCTCCGCTCCCCCTCCCCATTCGTTCCTATACTCTGGAGGTGTGGCTTCAGGGGAAATCTGAAGACAGGGGATTGGACCTATGAATTGTTTCTTTTCAAATGCCTAGTGTTCTCAAACCATTTTTCCTGATCACATACCCTACCTTTAATTGTGTCGAAGGCTAACATTGATATAGCGTTCACATTTCCAAGTGGATGCCAAGTCTAAATAGCTTCTTACAATCATGCCACTAATGTTGCGTTGAAAGGTTTTTTTTTTTTTTGTGATTACAACTGGTGAGAGTAATGGCCTGATGCCACTGAGGATTGATTCCAGCCTGTTCCAGCTACAGTTGTATTGCAAAGACCTGCAAGAGCACCTTGCTGCCTAGACGATTTAGGTCAGGAGCAGGGGTGTCGTAGTGGTGGGAAAAGGGGGACTGAGTTACCAGGGCCCCAAGTGGTCGGAAGGCCCTTGAGGAGTCTGGAATTGTATTTTAGGTAGTAAGGGGGCCCCATGGTCCTTGTTTGTGCATAGGGCCCAGAATTTGGTGCTACAGCCCTAGTCAGGAGCCAAAGTTGGTGACACTCTCACAACCTTTGGGCAAGTTGGGCATGGTCTCTAAAGAGCTCTCACCCAAGAAAGAGTCTAATAAAGTTAGCCTCAAAGTACAATATGGGAAAAAAAACAAATGAACTTAACTTACCAATTCCACATTTTTCTTAATTACTAACACATGATAATGCATTGAACACAAGCAAGAAAATGTTTGATCAATTGCCAATGACGCTGGCACGGTCTATCCTGAAAAAAGGGGGCAAGTAAGGAGGGGAGAAAGGAAGAAACTGATTTTGGCATCCAGAAGCAAAATCTAACTTCTAAGACTATACAGAATATCCTTGTGAGAGCATCTGTGGTCATGGCGCTTCTTAGCATTAATAGGTGAGAACAACAAGCGATTAGGTCAAACCTTTTCCTTATGTCTGAGGACCTCACTAACTCAGGATCTATTGGAGGACCTCAAACCAGACAGTCATCAAACAGCCAATACTGGTATATTGTTGGTAACAGCATGGAAGCATTTTGGATGGTAAGTCTGTATCTGTGGGCAGTGACAAGTAATTGTCATGGAAAAGGATGGGGGGATACACTGGGTTTCTATGAACTTCAAAGATTTTTGGGCCCATATCCAGGATGCTCAAGATGATTGGATGGTGTTTTTTCTGTCCTGTTCATTCCAAAGGCAACTAAAATTATTTACTTTTGTATTGGAGGCTTAAAGTAATTGGCTGCAATCAAGGTGTCAAGGGAATTTTGAGTAAGAAGTGCTCCAGGAAAACACCTGGAACCTACCTTTAAGGATATAAAAGGTTCTTCTAAGACAATATTAAAAAGAAAAAAAAGAAAGAGAGAGGAAAATACCATGGTATCTTGCCATGGTACACAGGTTAAGGCCAATCCCATTTCTACCCTTTACCCCTTCTCCTTGCTTTTTGCGTTCCTGCGAGGTGAAAGCCTAGGGTGTTCCAATTCCCTTTGGGCACTAGGAGTAGGGCTAAGGGCTAGGGCTACTTGACTCTTCAAACTAAGCAGGATCTCCCTCAAAACGAACGGGTATGACACACATAGGTTTCAGAAGCGGAAGATATAAACACCACTGGCAAAGATACATTTTACTTCGATATTGATGATAAATTTCAGAAACCTGGTAGTGGTGTTATGTGTTATTATTCAGTAATGTGACAATGAAATACATAATATCCAGTCAGGTTTTATTTGTCTGTGACGGAGGTTAGCAATGTTAATGTAATTAACGTCGCAATGTTAACGCAACTGATTTAGAACGTTTCCAACACCTTTCTTGTTTAACATGTTGTCACGTTCTCATGTCGTATTTGATAGTCCACGAAATTACCGTTATATATTAGATACTGAAAGTTGGACTTGAACACAAGACCATGGGCATGTTATTTACTGAAGGTAGTGAATTGACATCTCATTTCCTATTTTTACATTCCTCTCACTTGTCACTCAGTTTTAAGGGATGAGGGATAGGGCTAATGGGAAGAGGAGATTAGAAATGGGATCCAGCCTGCTATGTTTGGATTTCATGCAACTAACACCTTTTCACCCAAAAAGCTTGGCCTTTATATGTTGGTCCTTTAATCTAATCATCATGTATGCATTTGGCACATGGGTGACTGGCTAAACCAATTTTAAGTATATGCCCCTTTTTGCAGTGGTGGATGGGCCAAGTCTGCAAGACCATTCAAAATAGGTAACTGATGAGCTACTGTAGCAGTAAATACACAACTTCACTTAATAAGGAGTAATCTAAATTTTATCTGGTGTAAGCACAACTCCATATTAACTCCATGTTTATCCATTCTGCTGGTAGATGCTGTGACTTCTGACGGGAATTGTTTGATACAGACTGGACAGCAAGTTTGATATAGCATTCCATGACCGTCATTAAAGGGCTTGATAATGTTTATCCACCCTAAGCAACAGGCCATACTGTATACACTTGAATATCATGCAGTTTTAATTAAAAAAAACAACCCCAAGTTACATTGTCCCAACACTTCTTGCATGTCCTTACACATCTGCAATATACTGTACAAAGATTTAGACTGGTGGGCATTTTGTGAACTGAAATACAGGTAAAAGTGATGACATTTCTAAAAACCTATAATTTTGGCACACATTATTGGAATTGCCTAATGCTACCATTAGGAAATACATATTAAACTGAATGAAGTAAAATACTGAGGAAAAAAATGATGCATGTTGAGCCATGATCGTCAACATATCAACACCACAGTCCATTGTTTTTAACATGGGAAAAGAAAAACAAGAGAAATTCTCATCTTCCCAAGCAGGACAAGAAGCTGCAACTGCAGCATGATCAGCAAGGAGTAAAAAGTCTTTTTTTTGTCAAGTTAACCATGCTCACTCTGATGTTTCATGAATGTTTTCATGGAAGAAAACTCTTTGGCACACACGGTGCATTCATACAGCACTTGAGGATTCGCGTTTTCATCACCTTCAGCATTAGCTTCCTCATCCTCGATTGTATCATCAGTGTCCTCAGAGTCTGCATTCTTGGCCTTACTGGTATTTGCATCTGGTGATCCTTCTTTTTTAGCATTTAAAGACTCTTTATTGTCATGAGTTTTTAGGTGGCGCTCAAGAGCAGACAACTGTGAAAAACGGCAACGACAATGAGTACATTTGTGCAGCTGGAGAGCTGGTTCCTTTTTGTGGTAACGTAGATGTCGTTGGTACACACTAAGCAAACCAAAGACTTTACCGCATTCACGACACTTAAAAGACAATCGTGGCTTTGGATGACCAGACTTTTCTTTGGACCCTAAAGATTTGCTACCTTGATTTTCTTGATCATCACCTTCCTTTTCACTATCTTGTTCCTCTGACACACTCTTCTGTCCGTCTTCATTTTTCTTACCATTCTCCTCAGCTGCGGCTGTCAGTTCAGCTTTATGATACATGGCTATATGCCTAGTGACATCGCATCTTTGTGGAAAGTGCCTTCCACAGTAGACGCAAGTGTGCAAGGTTCCCTTATGGTACCGATTGTGGCGAGACAGACTACTCGAGTGCACAAAGACACGATGGCAGTGTTTGCATGGATACAATTTGGTACTACTGTGGGGGCCACCACGAGATCTACCCCGCATCTTTCTTGACCTTGGGGCATCTAACCTATGCATCATTTGCCTCGATCCAAAAGGTTTGTGGCCATGATCAATTTGGGTTCGTCTTGAAGTATGCTTCAGCTCATACTTCGATTTTTCTTCCTTGTTATGATGAGATCTATAATGCTGCTTGAGGTCGAACAGTTTGTAGAAAGTTTTTGAACATGAATCACATTGGTAGGTATTATTGTTCAGGTTACTGGGTGGGACAGCTTCATTGAAGTCTGGAGGCACAGTTTCTTTGACAGAGTGACTGAGGAGATGGCTCTGCAAGTCAGATAGCCAATAAAAGTGTAATTCGCATAACTTGCATTGATAGTATTTGCCAATGCTGCTTTCCTGACTTTTTGCAAGCTTAAGGGAATTTCTTGCCACAAGTGATCCATGCCTCTCTTTCTGGTGATTTGACAATGTCTCGTGTTTAAGGAATCTTTTCCCACAGTGTCCACAACTATAGAATCTCTCATGTGCATGGTCTTGAAGATGTTCTCTAAGGCTCTCTCTGTCAGCATGAACCTTGCAGCATAAGGTGCATTTAAATTCTTGCCCCAATGAATGGTACTGCTGATGCTGCTGTAAACTTGACCGACTACTGAATACTTGCCCACATCTCTCGCATGGAAAAAATATGTTGACTTTTTCAGATGACCCTGTTTCTGCAGTGGACTGGGGATCTGATGACTGATTGGATGTTTTGGAAGCCTCCAATCTCTCAACAACTGTAAGTGTTCCATTTTTATGGAGCACAAACTCTATGGGTGTTTCAAAGCCATTGATGGAATCATCAGGTTGAAGTGAGTGTGAGGATCCATGAGTGGCCATATGACTTACTAGTTTGGAATACTGCGCAAAACCTTCCCCACATTCTGTGCAGATGAAAGCATCTGCAGCTCCAGCCAACTCCTGAGAGGAGCAGTAGTCCCGATAAGGATCCTCCATGCTTCAGAGAAAAGTAAGGTCAAGTCCAGACCTTAAGTGGGTGGGTGGGTGGGGATACTAGTTGTACCTGTTAAGTGATTAGTTGTGTGACAATTATAACCTCAAGCTTCAACCTCTCACTGGTTATTCCGATTACAGTGGTAATTAAATCAAATGATCATGAAATCATTAGAAGGTTGTCCATTCATGATTTCAAACTCCACCATAGTCCCATTACATTACAAGGATGTCCATTCATGGTTAAAGGAACAATCAAGGAATAAGGTTGTTCATTTGTTTCCCTCTACTGAAATAAAAAAGCCATCTAAGGGTAAAAGTGCTGCTCATGAAGAAAGCTCACAAGTTACAGCAATCATCCATGATCTGCGCCATGGTGTAAAAAGGGGAACTTTTGACCATCAGGGAAACTCTTCAGAGATGTGCCATCATTGTTGTGTCGTCTTCACATTTGCTTTACAATCTGAAATGAAAAGAAAAGGAAGAAAGTATTAATTGTTAATTATTACTGAAGTATCAGCATTTTAAACCAATTAGACCACAGTATCTGAAGACCAAGGACTTAGCAGAAAATGATCAGGTCTTATTACAACATTTTACCAATTTGCCAATAGACAGATTGTAAAAAATCTGGGGTTGGATTATGATTCCTACATCGGCATTTCGATGCAGACCATGGGAACCATTTGAGTTGCTTACAATAGAGGTATAGAGGTTGGAACACTTCCAGCAAGGGAAGAAGAGAGTACTTTCCCTCCCTTTAAGGGTCAAAGGTGGCTCCCCATCTCTGCAACAGTTTGAGGTACATGGCATTTCGATGCAGACCATGGGAACCATTTGAATTGCTTACAATAGAGGTATAGAGATTGGAACACTTCCAGCAAGGGAAGAAGAGAGCACTTTCCCTCCCTTTAAGGGTCAAAGGTGGCTCCCCATCTCTGCAACAGTTTGAGGTAAATTCATCATTTTCGTGGGTTGACATTTATTAAAAAAAAATAAAGAAATAAAAATATACATTTTTGGAAAAGCAATCCCTAATCTGTTTGAGGGGTAGACTATAAGATGAACTAATGAATTCAATGTTCAAATCCCTTATTTTCTCAGAACCTTCATACAGCCCAAGCTGCCAGTTTTCAAGAAGGTACACACTGCTAAAACAACACTTTTCTTCACTGAACCATTGTAATTTGTGCTCTTCAGCGCATTCATTAGAAATCTTAACCCGATTTATCTATAACATTTAACATGACAGTGACATCCTACTTCCTACTCCAGTTGGACTAAGGAATTCTTAAGCCCTATTCGCAGGGGACTAGTTTAATGGGGGGACGTATAGTAATGTTGATTAACCAGACGACGTCAAGCATTAGAAATGACCAATTCGGACGGGACAAGAAATCCCAGTGATATTCATCTAACATGAGAGGAGTTGTTGGTTACGCACAGCCGTCACTGGTTGGTATGCACGTCTTCGTGTCACTTCCGTAAACACCATCTGTAAACATGGTGCCGACCAGGTCGAAGCAAGCGAAAGTCCCTACTTATTACCGAGGGTCGCATACACACGGGATTAGTATTACCTATGGTAGATTCTCCGGACCGCTTCACAGTAGGTAAAATTCTCGGCGAAGTTTACCGACATACTACCGACATATTTTTACTGACATGGCGCGTTCAGACGAGACTAAATTTCCCGGTAATCATTACTTTACCCCAGGTCCCCCCATTAAACTAGTCCCGTGCGAATAGGGCTTTTGAATGAATAGTTTGAGGTCTACCACAAAGCACATTCTTTAAGCGTATTTTAGCAAGAACGGGTATGTTTAAGAACTTGAAAATCGGTGTGCATCAGGGGTCAGTGCATTGACCACTTCTTTTCTCCATCAAGGCTTGTAGAGCTAGGCAAGATAATCTGCTATGGATTTCCACTGAGAATTGTACAGTGCTATCTGCTTTTTCGTACCTGTAGTGCCCAGGTTCTTCTCATTTTCAGCCAGAATTGAAATGTGATATAAATAGACTGATAGCCACCAATTGGTTAGAGTACGCTCTCACAAGCAGCAACTGTCCCTTAATAGTTTACTGAATGCATGACTCCATGTAAACTCCTTGTTATTATCTGCATTCCTTTTTGTCCAAATTCTTTCCTTCCACTTGCTATCTAGTGCAATCAGCAGGTTCATGCATCAGGGCTATGCTTGAATAACACTGAGCCACCACTTTAAAGTTCATACACGGTGAAGGAGGTAAGATGCATCTACTACTAAGGCAAGTCCCTTCATTAGGTGACCTCTTCGGGCAATTACCTTGGGTGGGTATCAAGTGCAGGCCCTATTTAAATGAATAACAAGATGATATGCCTCAAACTTGCTTTTATTGTGGTACTTCTAGTACTAGATTTTCTTCTAGTTTTATCCATTAAATTACAGAGATGCCTTGAACATACTCATTAAAGGTATAGAGTACTGAGCTTGTAAGGATTCTGTGGGGTTACTTCAGAATCGTTGCCTCATTTATTGGATCGGTTTGCAGACTCAAAAACATTAGGCTGGAACACAGTAGACTTGCAGTGTTAATGATTGTTAGTGGGCTGTTAACTTTGTATTCAGGTAAGGATCAGGTGTCAGTATTTATTATACATGGATAAGGGTGGTCACAGAATTATTAGTCATTACTGATATAGTTGTTGCTATATTACCGAGGACCAGAGATACTCTGGTAAGAGTCTATGACAGGGGTGGGCAATTATTTTGGCTGAAGGGCCACATTAGCATTTAGTTTTTCACTAACGGGCCGGGTGTTAACCGTCAACCGGATGATGCCGGTAAATTGGCAAGTCTCAAACCAGTAGCCTCACTTTCTTCAGAGGACATATTAACATGCAGGGTTAAAAGGGGGGGTTTGTATATCATGACTACAACAAATTTGATAATTTAGGCCTATAATCTAAGTCTCCTTGGCTAAAAGATGAATTATTCTACTTTGGGAAGGCTTCACGGGCCGGATTGAATAGCTCAGCGGGCCGCATGTGGCCCCCGGGCCTTAGTTTGCCCAGGCCTGGTCTATGAGAACAACGGGTACTCTTTCTCCGTTCAAAAACTCTTGGAAGACCCAGCTCTTTCAAGAGTACCTCTTGTCCTAGACCCTTCCAACTACAGTTTCTGGAATGCACTGACAAGGCTGGAAAGGTGGGCAGGGGTGGGGTGTTACATTTGCGACACTTTTAGAACAATATTTGGTTATGAGCAAATTCTATATCCTAAGCTAGTAAGCAGTGATTGCTGTGCAAGGATGAATATGTAACTCAGAACATTTCATTAATCAATCCTCATCATTTCTAAGGGGATGCAATGACAAGACTTTAAAATTTTAGTTTAATCTTACTTTAATCCCACCTATTTATATCTCAAATCAAGCATTTTTACCCCCACAATCAGGTTAGTAAGGCGCCTGAATACTATCAGGCCTGACTGATCATGCACTTACAAAACCACACTCTTGCACCTCCCAACGCTAGCACTTGCTCTCCTATTAGCAAATGTCACTCCCAGTAGATATTTACCTAGCCTGGCGACGCCATCCTACGTACTTCCACAAAATTTTAGATTTTAGCTCGATACAGTCGTCTGGCTCAACCCCCCTAGCTCGGTTTCTCTACGGTTTTGCCCATCAGCACACAGTTTAGAGAGATGTCTCTGAACTTGCCTGTAGTTCGGCAGCTTGTAGTTCAACAGAATAGGAACGCGTACGTTATTCTCCCCCCCCTACTTTCGAATTACCTTTACAAAATTGGTACACAACATTAACATCCATGATCTTGAGGACTTATTACCACTACGATGTCAAAATAAATCAAAACAAGCCAACAATTTGTTACTACTGAACGCGGAAGTTGGAGGCGTGAGAGCCAGGTGAGCGAATACGTCATATCCAAACAAAAACATGTTTCAATTGCATTGTTCCTGGCTGTATGACGGAGTCAACAGTCGGCTTATTAGCCAGTCTAGTATTTACCGGTATTGTTGCTTGATTGTTATTCTTCTTTTTGTAAGTTGTTTTGGATAAGAGCATAAATGTACAGTAAATATAGTCTGAAAATGAGTTGGATGCAGTCTTGAGTATTGTGGATACGGCCTGGAATGGGTCTAAAAAAACAGAACTATGGAGGACTCGGATATCCCTTGCAGGCTTGACGCTTCAAAGCTTTCCACTTACACAGAGCATTGTCTAAGGAATGCAGTATAACATTGATTTCACATCATTCCCAATCCTTAGATCCCAAGGACCAACAGCAAACACACAAAAAGGTCTCCAAATGAGCTCAGGTGAAGCCTGATGGATATGGTTCCACTTTCAGATAGAAAATGGCTCGGCTATCAAGTCAAACTAGAAACAGATTAGGCTGTGGCTTAGGCCCTGAATGCCCATCAACATGTAAGGGAATTCTTGGTGGTAAGTGACAGGTGTGAATTGCCCCATTTCAGAAGAACAAAGCCAGCTATTTAGTATCAGGGCCTTTACGGGGCAAAATAAGGATGCACCATACTCTAGCATCCAAATTCCTACTGGAGGAAATAAGTGAATCGATCACAATTAATCACTGCAAAATTTTGCGATTAATCCAATTTTTTTTATCATTTCACAGCACTACTTTCTATACCCAGTAATGTGTAAATGGGGGCTTGTGACACCTTTCCCATTTTCCAGTGTTCATTCACTCAGTGTTATGAAAATGGGGCTAATAATAAAGTAGTTTTCAATGGATACCCACAATGCAAGGGAGTAAGATGGTCCTTATAGCCAATGCCATATAGAAGAACACTGAACCCGGACCCAGCTCCAGTCAACCTGCATCATGCACAAAGCTCCAAACCTGGATATGATGCATGAAGAAATATCGATTTCATTGAATATTCCCTAAAAAGAGAGTTGTTTTGTCCAGAGAGTGCTGGTAATAGACCTCTTCCTTACAATCCCTAAGAAACCTGCAGATTATAAAAACATGAGAGCTTGTGCCCTTCACAGACTTTTGTACATGGGACAGGTTCCTGTTATGTTCCATGTGGCACCATACTTGAAAATGGTCACGCCAACAAAGCAAAAGAAATTTCAATGGGGGGAAAACCTGCTCTCAGAATACATCCAGGTGACACTGCAATGAGAGGGCCCTCACGAGTAGTCCTAGCCTAAGTGAAGTGAAGTGAATGGACTGCAATCAATGTACCCCTAAATTCTGCACTTCTACAGGCAAAATTTAACCTGCCAAACCAATACATAGTCTGGAGATGACTGATTAATTGCAGCTCAAATCTGGAGGGGGGGGGGTAAGCATTGCCGTTCTCACAGCCTCTACGCTCAATAGGATAGCAAACAATAGGACAACGAAACACATAACCAAGCGAAACAAAATTGGTACAGAATAGTTACCAAACACACACTAAATACATAGCTCCATAATGTTGAGTAAAACCCACAACGAACAGTACATCTTTACCAAATATTCCATCTACACAATATCAAGTCTACTGAAGCAGCCTAAGCTGAGGTCAAAATGCAAAGCAGGACAACATGTTATTTATTTGTTTGTTTGTTTGTTTGCTTACTTATTTATTGAACAGCGTAGGCTGTGCTCAGCGTTGAGCTGCGCCCACATTCAGGATGCAAGTGTGCAACTGGGGGTAATTGCATAGGTGTCCCTAAACAGATAGTAAGTCTGGGTGAGGCCTCCGAGATGTGAGGACGGTTGGATATATACTGCTCAATTTAACATGCAAGTAAATGAAGAAGCATTGATGAGGCCTAAAAGATCACTTGGCAAGAAGTATGAGATGATTTTTCTAATTATGACCTGTTTGCTGGCATAGGTTTAGACTAGAAACAAAATTCCACGATATGCCAATTTCTATTGGTGACCAGTCATCCAAGTGGCTGAACCTTGCTTGAACTGTTTATCTACGCTTAAAGACGATAATGTATTAACTGAAAAAAATAGTTCAACGCTTCATGGTAGAAGAGAAAGGAGTAGCTGCTAATGCATGTATGTGTAGTAGCAGAGTTTTTCCTTTCTTCAGTTAATCCAGCCGTTCTCTAAGTATGACAGCAGGACTTTTAGCTCCAGCTACAACACCTATTGTTGATCTCAGCACACTTTGCAACTACAGAAGAGTCAGCAAAACTATCAGAATTCATAGTCACTTTTGAGCAAGACAGTAGGAGATCTGTATAGAGATAATAATGGTCTAATCTGATTCAATGAACTATGCTAAGCTGCATCTAAAAGTCCTACTGCCAGACAGAGAACGACTGGATGGACTCGAGAAATAACTCGAGGGGAGGTGAAATATTAACATATTTCTCGAAATGATGGCATATCACTTTAACTATCCATCAAATGAGAGTTTGTAACCATTTTATTGCATGAATACGAGTGAAGCTGTACATTTCCTCAACATCTCTGTCCAAGATTGACTTGGTGATGCGCAATAACGATAACCTGAGACAATGGCGATTTTGCGATTCGCGTTAATGAGCCAAATTACTTAATAGAAGTAAATTACAAGAAGTGGATAAAAATTAAATGGTAGATGAGCATATGAACAGATACATTCCAATACATAACAGCCACACTGCAGTTTTCTACGATGTCTTTTAAACAACTGTTTAGGAATTAATAAAGTCAACTAGAGACGTGCGTAACGTTAATGGACCCATGCGTAATGTTTGGTCGCCAACGGAAGTTATTCCTGTTATTGGCAGTTTTTGCTATCTAGAATTAGTCATATATGGGAACATTAGCTGTGCATGAACCACAACTCTGGTGAAATGAAAGATGAAGGTAGCATGTAGGCTTACGAATGGCAGTATAGGTGGCAAAGCACAATAACGTTAATGCGTGCACAAGATAAACTTTTCGCATGGATAACAATACCCCACTGGGAAATGTTAGCTTAGCAGCAGTTCAGGCCTGATGTTATGATTACACGTTACATGAGAAATGTTTGTCGTGAAGAAACAGTGTTACTGCAGTTCTGAATAACGTAAGTTGGTTAGCCTTTAGCCTAATGTAACAAGCTAAACGGTATCACATTTACGAATAACTAACGTTAACGATGGTTAACATTAACGATGGTTAACGTTAGGTGTCTAACGTAGCCAACTAGCACGTTGCATGGAAGAGGCCTTTTGATAATAAGCTCTCAGATAAACCACTGCACTGCAGTAAACTTACCATGCATCCTGTATATGTCCGCATTGTCATTCATCCATTGAACATTTACTATTCCACGTTTGGCACAACAGCTGAATCTAAAGTGTGTGACAACTCCAATGTAAGTCCAGTTAACCGACACCGTCCGAATGCTAACCAACTACTGCAGCTCACAGCCCCAAGTTATCTTACGATAGCCTCCATGACGTCAACAGCAGGGGGCGGAATCCTTCCGCCGTCCGCAGTAGTCCTCGTCTTCTTCTGCTCCTGGCATCAAATTTCTTACAACGCTGCCACCCTCTGTGCAATTTCATTATTGCATTAGTTCCGAGAGTCCAGTATCAAAGCCTAGAATGTATCTGCCTGTAGGCCTAAATTTTTGAAAACTTTGGCTATTTTTGCAAAACTATATTTGCAAAAGCAAACCCTTTTTGGTCAAATGGTATTTTTGTACACAACATAAAATTAGTAAACACCAACAGAACAAAGACAGAATGGAAAACACCTTTGGCATTTGCTTGTGTGCAGGTCAGGGGCAGGTAAGTTTTTATTCTTTATTTTATAGTTCTAACTTTGTAATGCATCACTCTCTTGCCATGGTCCAAATTGTAGGCTAATTCAAGAAATCTTACCTGTCTATTCTACTGAAGTTATCAAAATTAGTTTATTAAAGTTTTTAACAAGAAAAAAAATAGGTCTCAAACTAGGTCTCAGGCTATGCAGTGGCATGTGCTTACAGTTTGGTAAACATTGTGCAGTTTAGGCTACATGATTAAAATTTGGCTCTTCATTTCGCATAATTTGTGAATAGCCTGTTAGTGGTTTCAGAAATTTTGTTGGATTTTAGCATTTTAAAAAAGACTAAATTTTCCACTCATCAACAGAATTTTGTAAGCTGAAATGGGAACACCAATGTCTCTGTTGAATCTGCTCTTCCTCTAAATAAGTTGTCTCATCGTTGATGGAGATGAGATTAACCACCATTGTGTTGTCCAGAAATTTCACCAGAGTTGGAGCTGTGAATGGCAGTGCCATGGGCGTGAAGGACGCCCAAATGGCCATTCCCCCATACCAAAGGTGTTAACTGTTCTAAGAGGCCTTATACTTGGCATGCAATTAAGGAAGTCCATTGACTTTAAATTAGTATGCAAAATAACCAGGGAAAGGCCTTTGTGCACCATAGACATATTGGTATCAGTTAAGGCCACCTCACACTAACTTCCCCTCTCCCACTCCTAGACCAGACTTCCAAGATCTCGAAACCAGGACACATGATGTAGCCTACACAGGAGACAACAACAACAACACATTCTATTTCTAGCGCTTTTCTGGACACCCAAAGCGCTTTACAGTGGGAGAGGGACCTCACTCCCAGGAGAGCACGTTAGGCTTATAGACCACACTACTTTAGGATTACATGTGTTTGTGTAGCCTATTTTTCCCCTTGTGCTGTAAACTGTTGCCATTATGGCAAACAATAACTTAATGGCCAAATGAGGGAGATGGTCATGCTACGTTTGTAAAAAAAAACAAACAAACAAACAAAAAACAAACACATTATTACTTTCTCATTGTCATTTGTCATACATTACATTCTCAGTGCTGTTTTTTTTTTCATGATCATATCAGCTCATGCATGATTTTGGCAGTGTGCATAGTCATCATGCTGCAATGTCCCACTTTATTTTGGTATTTTGATAAAACAAATTATTTAGAAGAAGAATGGCATCTTCTGTTTTTTTTTGCTTTTTTATTTATGCATCATTCTCCTATTTTTCCTTGTATGGTGATAAGGGTTGACATGCAGTGTCTTTCACACTGTCTGGGGTGTCTCAAAAACCTACTATATACAAACATTAGCGTGTATCACATAAGAGCCCACCGGGACCCAGGTTTGAATCAAGTGCAAAGTCATTTCCAGATTTCCTTCTTTTTCCCATTCACATTATGTCCTGTATCTGAACAAAGGCAAAATGGTTATATATGTTTTTTTTTTTTTTTTTTTTTTTAAGATCCTAACTTTGAAGTACTTTTTGTGAAATTTTAATCTCACCTTCAGATTTTTCTAATTTGACATATTGTACTCCATGCGGAGTCTATTCAGAATTGAGATATGGCATAAGCAAGTGTCTGTATCATTGTGTATGTGTACAGTATGTACACACGTTATATATTCATATCCATCAGAAGTGAAAAATCTATTCCTGTGTAGTATGTGAGTGATATCAGCTGTATTCAATTTTCTTGCTATTTGCAGCCACATTTTGTTGTAACACTACACTTAATGATAAACGAGGACTGTTAATTACTTTCACTTGTTAGCATTTATTGTTTTCCTTACAGCATGTTTAATAAACAACATTGATACGAATGCCATGTACAGCAATGTTGAAAGCCCTTACATATAGGTAGCCTAACAGACACAATATATCATGTATCTAGTCTTGTCCATAAAACATTCAATATCAAAGGAGGAACTATTAACAAACAATGGTGTGAGTGGAACCAGAAGTGTGACCACAAAGTACCATTATAACCAATATTCATGACACAATAGCTGCATGACAACATTTCTAGACCATTGGGACCAGTGGGCCATGGTAGAGCTGCACATTTCTAATAAAAGTGGAACATACATACCAGTCAATTGATCACTAATGTTCTTGTTATGTTATGTCAAGAACATAAACAGTTGTCCATAAATATACACATGAAAACAAATTTAACCTTGTACTGCACTGAAACGAAAAAGAATGACTCACATCTATACAATGAGAACATGGCTGAATATAAGCCTTCTGTCACAGGTGAGGCCAGTTCATCGACTAATTAAATTTGGAGTCTGTCAAACCAAAGATTCACATGCTTTTGTCACAGAAGCAAAAATGCAAAGATTGTTGCATGCCTTCAATTACTTCATTTAAGCTTGTACATTTATGATTGATGTTATCAGAGAAAGAAGATGACATAAACAACACATCCATAATATTGAGTATGTACTTCATAGACATCTTTTCAGTCTTTTAGTCCTATTCATGTTTGTAAAAAAAAAAAAAAAAAAAAAAAAACTGACAGGCAAATCTTTTTGATTTATTGTACTTTTTTTTTTTTTTGCTTTCAATAGCATTAAGCGACCAATTGTCTGCTTGTGGTTGCATATAGTCTGGCTCCCTGGGGGCGATTTTAAAAGAGAAAACATGTCTGAGTTTATACCACATTAGTAGGTGTGCTGAGTTAGTTCTGGATGTCCTCCAGAACCTAGCGTAAGTGGAATATTCTGCCCCAGGTTTTTAATCAGTGCAATTAGACAGGTTGCTGTGTCTTCAAATTCCTTTTGGCCTTGCCTGGATCACACACAGTAAATCTGTGCGAACTTTCATGGTAGCTTGATGTAGAGTTCTGAATGCATGTGGTTTATATGCAACTGCAAAGTACACCTTGTTTAGCACCTGAAACAAGTCATGGAATACAGATGGTTAAATGAGTCTAGTTGCACTGTATATTTTTCGGTCCCACTTCTCTCAATCAGGGAGCGACGTACAGGGTCACAACCTTAACGGTCAGTACAGAACAGATGAAATAAAAGTCTTGTGGTTTCTTTGACAGCTCAAGCTCACACATCATACCACAGCACTATGCGTAGTCTGATCCTGTCATTGTTCTTGAGAGGTGATACAGAGTGCCACATATCTCGCTGAAAACAGCAAATGTCTCGTCAATGACTCACACCTCTATGTCAGAAAATGATTTCTCCTTGCTGCGACTGGTGAGCATAGAGTTGGTATAAGTGTTGGTACGAGATGCTTCCTCTGTGAACGCTGTCTCCAGCACCTTCAGGATGGACTTGCGTACCTTGTCCTTGAAATCCTGTCCCATGAAGACATACAGCAAAGGGTTGAGGCAGCTGTTGAGGAAGGCTAGACTGGTGGTGATGGGAATGCCAATCATTGTGGCGTGGTGCAGCGTCATGCTGAAATCTGCCTCTGATCTCATATGATTTATCATCTCGATGATTGACATGATATGAAATGGTGCCCAGCACAAAAAGAAAGCGGTGATAACGGCTGCAATGATCCTGAAGGGTCGCCCGGTGCGGCCAGACATCGAGCGGCTCATCCTGAGTCGGTGAATGATGATGGCGTAACAGGAAACAATGATGGCAAACGGCACCACAAAGCCAAGTATCACCCGGGTGATGATCATGGCACAGTGTCGTAGGGACCTCAGGGCCACAACAGAAGCGGTCACGTCATCTGAGAAGGCAAAGTTGTTGAAACAGTTGATAACATTACTGTTGTTCTCTTTGGGAGCTATGTCCCGGAACACAAAGTAAGGGGAGCTGAGAACCAGAGCCAGGAACCACACGACCAGGCTCACTGCCGATGCTCTCTGCACGCTTCGGTGGTTTTGCGCCCAGATTGGCTTCACCACAGAAATGCAGCGGTCCACGCTGATCACGACCAGGATGTAGACGCTGGAGAACATGTTGAGCGTGGTGAGGGTGCTGTTGACTTTACACATGAATCTGCCAAAGGGCCAGTGGAAATCCATAGCCGTGTAGGCCACACTGAGGGGCAGAAATGCAGTGAACAAGAAGTCAGCGACTGCCAGGTTCAGGAACCAGACTGTGTTCACAGTCTTCTTCATTTTGAATCCCGTCACCCAGATGACTACTCCATTCCCCAGCACACCCAAGACAAATGCCAGTGAGTAGACCACCAGGGACATGATGTTTAGAGACCTTTTCACCTCAGGCTGATCTTCATAGTAGTCATCATAGTACTCATCATAATCAGTCCGGTTTGATGGCCATGAAGAGTTTTCATAGGTCTCGTTCCAGTCAGAGTATGGGTCCACTGAAGCCAATGCATAGTCCATATCTGTCTAAAAATCAGAGGAGTAAAAAATTATTTTAACATTGCCTTACAGAAATGAATCAGCAGCATAGACATCCGTTTAGTGAAACTATGTTGGATGAAAAATAAAACACAGTAGGTTTGGGTAAGTTGCACAACTTAAAGTTTTCTACCACTTGAGGTCACTAGAGTAACGAGAGAATCTAGACTTTGTGGTCATCTACCACAGTGGTTGAACTTCATAGCTGAGGTGAGTTAGCCTACTGTGAAATCAATATATAAGCTAGCCTAAAATAAACGAAATAGCCTTGGAAAACTCTGGTGCGGTCTCTCACACTTTCTCTTTGATACATTAGCCTCAAAATTATGTAATTTCCGTACTGCCTGTTTGATAGCTAACAGAAAGGTGAATTCTCTAAAAGGATGTTTAGATTGGAAGATTTAGCCAATAATAAATTAGATCACACTTAAGACCATGCAAAAAGAAACATTTACAAGTTATAACATTAATATACTTTAAAAACTTTTACATAATGTCTTTGCGGCATTTGCTGTGGTGCTGATTAATAAAAACACTGTAACGGTAGGTGTCTAACGAAAAAAAACCCGCCTTATTTTACTGTAAAAAATGTAAATCATTTTGAACATGAAACTTATCCAATTGTTTTGACGCGCCGGGATTACTAGCCTACGGCAGCCTGTTGCAACTTATTTTCACATTTGACATAAATTGAATCCATTTCATTGTAGCTGAAGCCTAATGTTTAGTTTTGCTCTGTAACCTAGTCTAGGCTACTATAGCAGAATAGCCTAATCAAAGCTAAGACGTTGCTAATTTGTTTTTACCTGTTGAATCAAATAGCCAAGGATGAAAACGTTCCTGATGTCTTGAGTTGTAACTGTAGTCCTTGAACAACACACGCAAGTTTGCTGACAGAAGCCGCGGGGAGGTTTTACTCTATTCTCTGAGCGTGTGACGTCACGGTGTCATATCTCACTCTACACGAACATCTGTGCCATTACAGCTGCAGCTGCGCTGACCACCGAAGACATGAAACACTACAACATCCTAACCTGAACCGCATGTTCCAGTTGAAAAAAATGAATTTTTGCTGCCTCCAGGCTATAACATGTTCAATTTCACTGAAATTTAATTAGGCTAAAGTAGGACAGCAGACTGTGTAGCCTAAGCTACATTAACTGTGGCTGTGAGAAGTTTTAAACTCTAATTCTACTGAATGAATTGGATGCATAACTGCATATAGAAATGTGGAAAATGAATGCACCACCTGCAACTTGTGCCCCACTGTGGGTAGAACGTCTCAAGACTCAAGAATGTATGCCATGGACCACTCAGCAAGGCGGGGCAGGAAATGTGGTTGTGGATACGGATATAGAGAGTTTGCTTGGTTGCGACAAATGAAGTGGAGTCCACAGAGAGGGAATGACACAGTGAATTGGGGTTTAAAATAAACTTTGCGAATGAGTGCATTTCTCATGGAGTTTCCAGAAGCATTATTGGGTTGGAAAATACAGCGTGGTGAAATAATGGTCCATGAAGGAGCCACATGCATCCCAGTCTGTTCAAATTCATGCAGGACTATTGATAACACTGGGTGCAATACATCTTCAGCCCATTGTCTAACTCAACTTCATTTTTTCTGGTTTACAGAAAAGAGAAATCAGATGTGATCCAATCCTGAGCCCTGTGGTTGGTTGTGGTCACAAAGTGCTCTCTGTAGGGAAAAGGACAACGAAATTTGATACAATGTTTTTTTTTTGTTTGTTTGTTTTGTTTTGTTTTTTTGGCTTTTGGATAGTCCTTTTTTTGGAATTTGATACAATGTAGACAAAAAGGGCAAAACATTGTTCCTCAAAAATGAGAACACCTCCCTCGTTTATATATATATATATATATATATATATATATATATATATATATATATATATATATATATATATATATATATATATATGGGCAATTCCAGCGTTATGGACGTGACATTTTCGTGCATTATTGATGAACAAAAGGCCACATAACCTCAGCAAACCTAGCAGTATTTCACAATTTTTTTTCATATTCTTCTGCAAACTCCATGGCTGAATACAGGCAAACAGAAAAAATTAATATCATGATTTGCATCATAAGAATATGAGCCTTTCAATTTGCGTTATGGACGTGACGAAAAACGGACAAACTTTTGAGAGAGCGTAGTTTTTGCTGTGAAGTGTGTGAAATTTCTACAGAAATGTAAATATTACTACATTCATACCAAACAGGACACCTCAGTAAAGACAGAGAAAGACTTAATTTCAAATGTAAATGTAAAAAAAGTTGGTTTTCATTGGGAGAGATGGCGTTATGGATGTGACGTTATGGACGTGACGCCTGGAAAAACCTTCCAAAACGATACAAAACAATTGTGAATGGTGGATTTTAACCTGTAACGACAGAAATAGTAATATAACAATAAAAAATAACTGATAGCATTGCAGCTTTGTGTGTGTTATCACCCACTTATGCCCATTATAAGCCCCTCCATAGACTTACATTATAGCTGAATAGGGTAAAAATTTTAACAAACAGATATCCTTTCGAAACTTGCTCAGTTGAATATTTACATCGCGACAATACTTTTTTGTATTGGAAGTTTTCTGAAATAATTTGTATGTCCATGTAAATGAGACTTGAATTTTTAAGGTGAGGTTTACTTTTTCGTGGAATTGCCCATATATATATATTCTCTCACAGCTTTTCATGAACACACTAATGAATTTTTGATACAACTTAGTCATTGTGCAGCTTGTATAGCATTATAGATTTATAGTCCCCTGACTTGACATGTAGTGGTTAAGTGCCATTATTATGCACTAGTAGTCTGGGACTGCACAGGTTTACTGGAATCCTCTCCCTCTCCTTCGTGATGACATCACAGAGCTGATGGATGTTACACTCTGCTCCACCCTACACTTATGGAGTTGCCCCAGGTTCATGTGTGCAAATTGTTTTGGATATTTAGCCATTTATCTTGTTGCTTATCACCAGACTGCCGCCACACACACTCGATCAGGGCCGGTTCTAGGCATAGCCGAACTAGGCAATCGCCTAGGGCACCAAATATCAGGGGGGCATCACAATACAGTTATTACTTCTTTTTTTTTCAGTTTTTCACTTATATTTAGAAAAAAAGCCCACTTTCGGCCCACTCTAGTGTAGATTCTGCAGTTATTAAACTTCCAAGATTTGAAATGGCGTTTTGGAGAAAACAAAACGGTAACGGAATGAAAAAAGATGTAACTCTAAAGATGAAACACTGCATTCTTGCCAGGTATGCCTTTGGATAAACTTAACTTATAGGCGGGTGTAATGGGGTATTATAATTATCTGATAAAACAAATAAGAACATTTATAGTTTCATTTATTCATATAGTGTTTTTCCCCGTTTACTTACACAGTGACTGCTATAGTTTATTCCTTGATACTTTTTGTTATTTCTTCTCTTTGCTCTCACCTACTCTTTACCTAGCAAATCATGGGTTGTAATTACTGTACCTACTACTTCATGGGTCATTACCTTGAATTGCTGTCCAACCCATCCTGAGGTCATAGTCTGTACAACCTATTATGCTACCAGTGATCTACCATGGGGAATTATTCAGCAAAAAATCTATAGACCAACCTCAGAATGAGGCTAAAGTTGTTGTTTTTTTTTTCTGTGAAGACCCGATCTGAGGTCGGAGATCTAATAGCATTTTACTGACACATTCCTTCATCCAGAGTAACCTGCAATTCCAAACATTGATACCTTTTTATAGGGGGTCTGAGACTATGTGCTGCAAAGGGATAGAATAGAATACATGCTTTCAGTAAATCAGTGACAAGATGCTTAAACTCATAAGCCTTGAGGATGAGCTGGTCAAACAAATGTCTCATGTTTATATAAATCTATAAGTCTTTTTATTGTATCCCCCCCCACCCACACACACACACACACCTTCATAAGCCCCCCCCCCCCCCCCCGCAAATGTCTCATCTTCAATGTCTGTAAAAAATGGCAAAGAGAAGTTCTCTTATTCTCAGGAGGAGTCTGTGTACAGTGTACATGACTGATGTGGGTGACTCCCTAGATTGAGTCTGCAAGGGCGGTCCATAATGTGTTTTTCTGTCATCGAAATGAGCTCATGTGCTTGAGGTTTCTGTAATTGGCCTGTGTTGACTAGTTGCACTGACCTCTGCTTGGCTAAAACACTCACTTACACACACACAAAACACACACACACACACACACACACACACACACACACACACACACACACACACACACACACTTTCCTCCATGCAGTCAGGGCATATGATCATCAACTTAGGCATCTGTGAGTAATTTGTGCTGTGGTCAGAGTCACTGGTATACCAGCAGTCCTTCCCTGAATGAGGATGTCCATTAAAAGCTGACACTGGACAACGTCCATTAAGGGCCAACACTGGACATTAATGGACTCTTCCTCTCTGTCACCAAGTGCTTGTCTGTTAGCAGAGCATCATTTGTGTGGATGAGCACAGAGATATACAGGAGTAGCACAGGCCAAAAGTTTGGATACAAAGCTTCATATTCAATGCATTTCCTTCAGGGTGTTTTCATATATACAGAACAAATATACTTGTACTTTATAATGCAGTGCACTCACTCTACTCAAAAAACATACTTGTGACAAGTTGTAGAGTGAGTGCACCGCATTCTATATAAATATGTATATGTGCAAACATCCTAAAGGAAACAAATTGAATAAGAAGGTGTGTCCATTCCAAACTTTTGACCCATACTGTACAGTATTTAAGAGATAATTTATTGTCTGCCGGTCAGTCTAAGACAATATTTGACGACTCTGACGAAGACGAAATGTCGTAACGTTAGTCAATTTGGCACAAATAAAAGACTGCAAGCTTTATCAGTGTGCTCCTTTCCTCTCCTTCAATAAGATAATATTCTCTTCAGGATGTATCAGAACCCTTCAGCTCCAGTTTCTCTTATCAGGAAATATTTCCGGCTAATTGCCGAAATAATGAGAGCAATCCTTACACAAATGTCTTTCAAATTTAATTTGTTAGCGTTTTGTGGCTTCCACGGATAAACAAATAGTTCACAACACATAAAGATAGGGATCTTCTTGCATCAGTCCTTAAACAATTATGTGCTCCTCAAAGGGACTGTAGATATCAAACAAAAGGAGAGAGTGGAGCACATTGTTTGGAGTCGTTACTTTTTATTTCAGTGTGCTCCTGTTTATCATTTACAGTGATACGATTCAGTGTTCATATATATGCTCACAAATCATGCTTTTGAAAATGGTGTTGTTGTTTTGAGGAACTGGAAAAGGGTTAGTGGACCAATCACACTCTCTGTTGGTGCAGATGCATTGATATGCATTGAAAATATTGGAGGTGCCCATAGGAGAGCGTCTCTGACAGGTTCTAAGGTGATGCAGAGTGCTCTGTGTAGCAGTTCTCCGTTCAGTATGCAGAACAGAGAACTCAAATCCTAACTTAAGATGTTAGAAAAACACTACTATGACAACAGAAATGAGCATCTTCTCAAAAAAAATGTTCCCAGAGAGTCACTGCCAAGATCAAGTCTGTTATATACACGACTGAAGTGAACTAAGACTGGAAAGTAAACACTGCCTGGCGGCCAAGGCTATTGTGTCATTTCAATAAGTTCTTGTATTTTTACTTCAGAACATCAGCCTGGCTTTTGTGACCAATTACTTTAATCTGACATTGAGCTTGCTCTGTAGTCTAGAAATCTACAAATAGTAAATAGATTTGCTCAGCCAGTATGTCTAGGAACGAGTCAGAGGGACTTAGTAGGTGTTCCATATTGAGCTTCTTGGGCACTCGTTGGGATTCCACTGGTCCACTGCCACAGCAGTGAGTCCTACATGATCTGGTATTACACTTTGTAATGCTGATTCTGCCGCACAGGTCAGCTCTGCCAGTGCAGAGCCAACTGGATCAAAAGTTATTTATTAGGACTGCAGCTATGACCTCATATGCATTTGTCATCCACAAATTTCAGATCATGAATGAATTACTGAAGATATGCTTACTGTAGACATCGGCAACTTAAAGATTTAGTAAAAGCCCACCAACTTATGTTTACCTTTATCAATGATTATACCCGCTAAAATGTACTGTAGGTACCCTCATGATTGAAACCATGTTATCAAGTTATATTATATTGATTATGTCTCTAATCTGTTCTAATCTGTTTAATGTGTTTCCACTGTTAATTTGTTTATTTACTGTTTATTGGATTGTAATTTATTGCTGTTCCCTGCGGTCAGTGTCCTGAGTGGCCCTGAGTGGAACTCATTTTCTGTGGCAATAGGAAGTCAGCAGATCCAGTAAATTGGATCAGTCGTTAGCAGACATGACAGCAGAGGTTGTGCAAAAGCGGATCTAGTGGTAAACCTGAGCATCTCAAAGACTCCATCAGCTAAAAGTAAAGACAATTGACATGAGGTCGCTGTCTTGTTTGGTAGTGGTAGTAGCAGGCCTGCTAGTAATCAGGGACTGTGCCTGATTTCAGGCGTACCAACATGACTGTGTGAAAAAATGCCTAAACTAACTACTCTTGTCATTGTACCCTGGTAGAAGTGATGAGGATTGATAATTGACATGTTCTGAGTTAATTGTGCATCCTTGCATGGCCACCACTGCCTACTAGCTGAAGATATGGAATTTTTTCCTAACCAAGTAGTATTCTACTGTAAAAGTGCCACACAAATATAACACCCCCACCGGTGCCCACCAGAACGGGTTAAGGTGCACTAGTGCATTTAAAGAGAAACTTTATTTTAAAATGAACTAACCACATTAGATTTAGTTCAGAAACAGAATTCAAAGCAATAGCAATAACTGTAGAGAACAGTCCTTATGAGCCTCTGCCCCTACTAGGATCTCAGCACAGCCCTAATGTTAGACACTTAGTTTTCAAGTTGCAGAGCACACATGAGGAGAAGGACAAGAGAGAGTGAACTATTTATGCTATTATTAACTTCATATACTTTTACAGTTTTAGAGAAAATAGGCTATACCAATGTTGTTTAATTCTTATGTCATCAGTGTTTTCATTGGTTGTTTACCAAAAATGGTGTCAACCAATCACTCTGTGGCTATCACGGTATGAAGCAGGCGCTATCAGATAAGCAGAGGTGTCAAACTATTTTTTGTCGAGGGCCACATGAGCAATGGGGTTTTCCTCATGAGGGCCAACCTGCCAAATTTACATGCACGACCACAAACATGGGTGAAGAAAAAATGCACATTTCCTCATGTTTCTGATCATCACTAACACAGTCCTAATGCGCCACCACTACCACTTCATTTTGTATTCCTTTCTGTTGGTAAGCAGGTGTTGTGATGCCCCTCATAAGGGAATTGATTGTGTTGCAGAAAGTGCATCACGAGAACAACAAGTCTTTCAAGCCTTTAAGGCGGACGCATGAAATGATGTAAAGGGCCGCATCCAGCCCCCGGGCCTAATGGACACCCCTGAGATAAGGCATTGCAGGTTTTAGTGATTGGTCAGTTTGAAGAGAGTAGCCCTGCAGATTTGCTAAAGAGCAACGTCAAATACTTGCTCTACTTTGTCTGGTCTCCAGGCAAGGCAGATAATATTTTTGTCTGCATAGAATTGTATTTCCTGTGAGCAACAAAGCTGTGTGCAATGGAAAAGGTCCAGTCATTCATCAGCATAAGCATACACCCACAGACTAACACTGAGGGGTGTGGTATTTCAGCTGGACTGTGTCTCATTCACTTTACACTCCCTTTACACACACACACACACACACACACACACACACACACACACACACACACACACACACACACACACACACACACACACACACACACACACACACACATATACACAGACACGCACGCACACACATGCATATACAGACATGCACACACACCCACACACACTCAAGGGAAATTATGTGTGCTTATACAGTACCTAATCTCATATCAGACACATAGATTCATGTTATCTTACTG
>JAODXP020000023.1:4342514-4380014 GCA_027497455.2 Sardinella longiceps | reverse complement strand
AATAGCTGCTATAACATTGCAATACTTCTGCACAGCTGGTTATGTGAAGCTACTGTAGGCTGGCTGAACATCAACATGTTAAAAATCCTCGAACACTCAGGCAAGAGAAAGATGAAGATTAATTCTAAAAGAGGCCCCATGGACGCACACACACACACACACACACACACACACACACACACACACACACACACACACACACACACACACACCACCCCCATCCTGTCAGGGGAAACACCATATGAAACATTTCCTACAGGAATATTTACATTTCCTCACATTTCACAAGATGAAAAAGTATCTCTCGAATCACAACAAAGTCTTCTTTCTAGCTATGATATATTATTCTTTCCGTAGTTCTGTGCTTACAGTTTATTTTATTCTTGCCTTTTAATCTTTTTTTTCGATTGATTGTTCCCTGGGTCGTACCATAAAGCTGTTGTGAGTCACTCCAAATGATGGTGTCTATGGGATATTAATAGCTACCTCAAAGCTGTAGTTTGAGGGCAACTGTGACAGACCCAAGTTTTGCCACACGGCTTGATTTGCCAACCAAACTTGCAATTAGGTTGGCCAACACAAATACCAATTTGGGTGTGTAGAACAAGCAGCAAGGGCTCAGAGAGGACTGGAAAGACGTTCTGATGGGATGGGGGTCTCGAGTCGGGAGAAATTTTTATACTTTTTTTTTGTGTGTGTGTGCAGATGTTGTAAGGGTGTGGTAGGGAGGGGGAGGAAGGCTGTTTCAAAACCCCATTTGCAAATTTAAGTGAATGCAAAACAACAGGAGAATGTACAGGCTGTAACAGAGGAATATGTCTATCAATGTCTGTCAATGTCATCTTTTTTTTTTTGTTTTGTTTTCTTTCAACAGATCAAATATGGTACCACAAATACTCATTAGATAGTTATCTGTTGGTCATCCTTTCTGGATGTGTCTTCCTGTCATTGACTGACATATTGACTACATAACTACAGACCTGCAAAAAAAATTGTGTGCTCTGCCCATGCTTTGCGGTGACTAGACAGACAGAATTGGGGAAGTTTATGTGTCATGACCTTTCAAGTTTTGCTTATAACATGTGATAAGGTCGACTGGAACTTGATCATGTGGCATGGGCAGGTCAGGAATTTTGTTTGTCAGTCAAAGGCACCCCTCCCCCTCCGCCAATCCCATCTGATCGTCTACCCAGTCAAGCCACCGTCGTCTGTAGTTCCCCTGCAGCCATCCAGATCAACACAGGGCCCAACCTCACCAGCTTAACCACTTCCTCTCTCCTGCTCTCCTAACCACACACCCCTCCACTACAGAGATGTTAAGTCACTACGCTGTCACACAGTGCCAGTAAATAAACAAAGTGTGTGTGTGTGTGTGTACACGCGCGCTCGTGTGTTTGTGTGTGTGTGTGTGTGTGTATATGTAGTGTATGTGTGTGAGTGTGAGTGTGTGCGTGTGTAATCTATGTGTGTGAGTGTGTGTCTGTGTGTGTGTGTGTGTGTGTATTTTGTGTCTGTCTGTCTGTCTGTCTTTCAGTGCCTGGAGAAGTTTATGCCTGTGCATGCTTGAATGAGTTTGTACAAGAACACACACAGCAGAAAATCAAGATCATATTTTCATAGCTATCACTTTTATATCACATCACATCAGTTTCACATCACTTTTTATTTTCATACATCTGTCAGTGCAACCAACACAAGAGAGGAGAATCAGGCCTCCACAGGGTCTTCTGTACTGTGTCGGAGAGAAAGAAGGCCCCATTGTCATGCCCATAACGATAAGCCATGCACATCAAACAATAAGCAAATGCACATTTTAAAGGAAACCAATGTGAACAGTACTGCTGGCTGGCTGGCGTTCTGACAAGGTCAATAAATTACTTGGTTCACACAAGAACAGATCCATGAAGGTTCTCTCACTCACTCTCTAAAGTCTCTTTCTCCTTCTTTCACACAGTGAATTCTTCTTCTCGTTTATTTTTTTCTCTCTTTCTCTTTCCCTCTTTTTTTCCCCCTCTCCATCTCCAGATCCGCACCAAGCTCCATTTCGTCAGCTGAATGGAAAGCAGCATATGCGTGGCACATGGTGTTGTTTGCACGACTGCCTGTGCCTCCACTCCCTTTTCACATGTTAAAAAAAGACTTTTTACGGATCCAAAGCCATGCTTTCTCTCTGACTCGCACTGCGCAATTATTTGCTGTCAAGTTAGTCACAGTGGTGCCGCGGTTCTCAACAAAATATGACTTCATTTTTCACAGACACCAGTACCCGAATCTATGTCAAACTGTGTACCTAATTATTATATTTATGAATTATTTTCAACATTTTATTGTGGTAATACATACATCAAAGGACACCCTTACTGATGTACAGGATATTTCTGATGAAGTTTCCTAAAAGAAGTTAGTGGTGAGGTTTTACATGAGAAGATGTTTTGTGGTTCTACTGTTCCTCTTTCTGCAGGGGTTTTGCAATAAGTCAGAGAAGAATATGGACAAATGTTTTTTTTTCTAAGTTTTGATCCAATTCTCATCCACCAATATCTTTTTAATGCATTGCCTTAAATTTGCTCTTAAGGTCCAATGTAGGTACATTCTGTCATTGCTTTCCGCCAGTGTTGGGGAGTAACAAGTTACATGTAACGAAATTACGTAATTTAATTACAAAATAAAAGTAAAAGTAATCAATTACAGCTACTTTGAAAAAAATGTGTAATTGAATTACAATTACTTCAAGATATATGCAGAATTACAATTTTAGTTACATGATCCCAATATCATCTTCAGAAATATTGGCTATGTGTGCTTCATACAGTACATACAACATCCTCTATTTACAACTACAGCAAATGCCACTACAGCTAAAATATACTATTCTAATACAATAATTTCTACCATCATGTTGGCAACACTACTCAATTGTAACTGGATCTACAGTGGTCTAAGTTGCAGTAGCATGGAGGCCTGACTGTCAGACAGAAACTAGAACATAGGCCTGTAGCCCAATGCTGGATATAAAAATGAACTGTTGCACACATACTGTATGAGCAATCTCAGACAAACAAACACCTGCTTAGTCAGTGATGTTCAACAAGTAATTTAACTATTTGCTCGCCGTGAAATCTGACACTGCTGTGGGAGTTAGTGTCAGTGTTGAAAAATATGTGACAGTTAGCCTAACATTGCCAGGATTGAAAAACTCAAAAATGTAGAAATGTAATCAAAAAGTAATCAAATGTAATTAGTTACATTACTTTATTAAAGTAATCAAAATAGTTACACTACAATTACATTTTTGAAGGGGTAACTTGTAACTGTAACGCATTACATTTCTAAAGTAACTTACCCAACACTGCTTTCCGCTATATCTAATAGGATTTAAAAGCACTCTAAAAACTCTTAGAAATTCCCTTTATTTGTAGAGTTTGTAAGCTGCCATTGCATCTCAATGTCTTTTGGGTAGAAAGTGAAATCACCTTATTGATAATGATGGTGTCTATGTACTGTACAGCAACAGCTTGATTGCTGCACTTGACTGGACTTTGATTTGATGCAACTGGATGATGCTATACCTTTTATAACAGTGGCAGCTTACAAGTGAAAACATTTAAAGGAGAATTCTGGTGTGATAAGGATCACACCAGAATTATATATTGCAACAGCATGGAAAGTTCAAACATTTGCAGGGGAGAAGAAAGTTGAAACGTTGTGGAGGCCAGAGAAGACCGATTGCTAGTTGTAGCTTCAGTTATAGGAACTTACCGCAAGCTTTTGTTTGAAGACGCATCAGCTGGGGAAGTAGCGTCTTTTAACCGTTCAGCCCGACGTTTGTTGACCAAGAGATTAACGTTTTGTTTGGGACTTAAATTGCTATCAAACTGTGTGGTTACAATCATTTACATTGGGACTAATAGAGCAGTTAGTTCATATGAACCATTGAGTTTGTTTTCGAGATGTTTAATGACTTTTAAAAGCATAACTTTCGCAGCGTCATTCTGCATCACTGGCCGGGGCAGCTATTTTTCTATTGAATTAGTCCCGTACATTTTCTGCCTATTATTATTCTTTGGAAAGGTTTGGCAGGTGATGGGAACAAGAGTGAGAGACTTGCAGCACGATCAGTTTTCAGTAAGCCTATTTCAGTGCATTAACGGTAAACATTTTAGCGATTTCCTTGCACATTAGGCAATGCAATGTATACCGACACTTTTGAAACAACGCAAAACGTCCCAAGAATTATTTCACAGCAAGTAAAGTCGCCGTCAACCGTTAAGTCTAGCCTGTTCTAGTTCAAGTGATATGCCTGGTTCAATCGTGAACAAAGATGACATCACCTCAAAGGAAGGAAATCTGCGAAGGGAATTTAATGCAGACGCAAAGCCTAGAGCATAGCCTCTTGTTCCCTTCACCTTCCATTGCGCTCACGTGTGCGCAAGATATGGACAAGTTATGGACCGGATGGTTCAATTGTAGGCCTAAGGGAAGGTGTTATAAATGTATTTTAATTCTCACAAACCGTGCGAATCTAACGCAATGCGGATGATTATTTCCACAATTTTATGAATTTATAAATCACCATTTATTTAAAAAAAAAAACGTTTCCACACTTAAGTTGGTTATTAAATAATTTACCATCGATATGTAGGCTACTCAGACAGACCAGTAGAGCTGATTTATGTCTTATAATAACGAATGTACAATAATTGGCTAATAAAAAGTGGAGATGCAAAGATTTCAGCTGCTGTAGCCTAACCTAAACGACTGCTCCCTGTGGCTAAACTACTGCTCCCTGTTGGCCTAAACGATGGCAGGGGGCCTAAACGACTCTTGCCTAAACGCAAAAGGCCTAATCGCCCTTCTCCCATACACCGTATTTATCCAAATGTATCCACTTTCACTTTCGGTTCCCAGACCAACGAAGCAACATGTTTTTACTGTCAACAAACAAACATTCTGTTTCTATATGCTTTCCACTGGACTGGGATCATGTTAATTATTTTTCCGTCACATTACAAGCTTTATTTTACGTTATAGCCTAGGTCTGAGATCTGCCGAGAGAGCGCAGCAGATTGCAAGCGCTACTCGCGTGCGCAAAGCTGTCCGAACATAAATTCCTCACGTATCACCTAGATAGGCCTAATAGTTTTTTTTTGTTTTTGTTTTTTTTTTTGCAAGAAGATAGGCTTACATGTTGCAATTTTGTATAGACAGAAGCATAAAAGAAACATTAAGAAATTTATATCCCCAGCACTTTGGAACCATGCTGTATATCAGTGTTTTTGTCCCCAGCACTTCAGAAACCAAACTGACGCCCTTGCTGTACCATAGCATATCACTAGGTGGTAAGTAGCTATCTGTACAATTACTACGCTTTCAATGCCTCGTTTTAATTTTTCATTATTATCAACAAAGTGTGGAACTACTTTGATCCTTTCAATGGTTTAAAACAGTGATATGCATGTGGAAAATACAATATACTTGTGGTTCTTATCACACCAGATTTCTCCTAAATCTAAAACATTTTGTGGTTTAAAATTACGTTTATATCAGGTCTTATAAGGTCAATATGTCTTACTAGTAAGGGATCCCTTTCAGATCCCTGTATTGTTGGACACAAATATTCTTGAACATTGTATAGCTTGGGAGCCTGACGCCACTCCACAGTGCACTGCCGGAATCCCATAATATTTAATATAGTGGTCGCCGGTCCCTCTAATCCACCTCAACTCTCCACAGACTTCATTTATTGCCATCAGCAATATGGGGAAAGGACTACAGCTTCCCCATTTTCTGATGTTAATTTGCTCTGTGTTATGAAAATTAGACCAATACCAAACCACTGTTTCTATGTAATGTGTTCTCAGTGGCAAGGATGTCAGCTGGTCTCATTTTATGGTGTAACGGAAGACCCGACAACCCGAGAACGAGTGTCTTGGTTAGAATGGTTGGTGAATGAAGCATCATGTTTGACACTGAGATATTCTGGCATCTGTTTCCCCAAAGCATAGTATATAGGCTACTGTAGGTTGCAATGTTATTCCCCATTGCCAACTAGCTAAGTTGCTAACTGGCTAACAGATATGCTTTTGGGAAATGGACCCCAGCCCATTTTTGTGAAAAATGAAGGAACTTTTATTTACACATCACAACATAGGCATTGTGATCTTTTAGTAATATTTCAACATATAGCCATGGAATAAAAATCCATCATGAAGACTGTTGTCATGATGAAAACAACAGTCGAAACGTTATCCTATCCTGCCTTGTAATAAAAATAAAAAAAAATTAAAAAAAGGATTTTAAGTGTGCAGACTCCTCACTTGAAAATTACAGTCAGCCTTTGTACTGCACCTTTTCATGCACAATCTTCACCTTCAATTGACCAATCCCATGCCCATTATTTCTGTGGTCCCATCAAGAAAAAAAGTCCAAAATTCTGTGCTCCCATGACAGATTTTGGTCGTGGTCATCTCACAGATTTCTGTGACACCAGGCTTAACTCTATGACTTATGTAGCTAAGAAATGTCGAACTATATATACTCTTTTGATCATGTGGGGGGAAACATGGTTGCTGCATTTATCCCAATTACGAATAAGTGAAACACACACACGCACGCACACACGCACACACACACACACACACACACACACACACACACACACACACACACACACACACACACACACACACACACACACACACACACACACAGCACAGCACAGCACAGCACAGAGTGAACACACAGAGAAAATAAGCCAAGACAAGGAAGTAGAGGAGAGGAGAGGAGAGTAGAGGATTGGAGGACTTGCCCATGCTGGATGGGAAGGGAAGGCAATATATATTTAAACCCTAAGCATGTATAATCATAGGGTTGGCTTGATGTACCCTGACATTTGAATGTTTTCCTGTCTGGGTCTGATAAACACCTTGGCGCTCTTTTGCGTATAGACGAGTGACATGTGACTGTTTGCTTTGACTGCAAAAATTTAACAGCGAGTTGTAGACTAGTAGAGACTCACGGTTCAGAGCACTCCGTTTGAGTTTGAGTTTGGCATGACAACTCTCTTTATTTTTCTTTATGGGAACAGAGAGTTCATTGGTCTACAGGAAATAAAGCATTAGCTGAACAACTGAACAATTGTTTTGGTCTCATTTTGGGCATTTTTGGTCACATTGTGATTTCCGTCAAAATAAGGAAAAATGTTCTGTTTCAAAACAGCAATAAAATTTTGTCTATTTTGAGGGACGCATAACCAATTTTTGACTTGAATGTGCAGCTGGGTAGCTTTTGTTGGCCCCAAAATGAACATGGCAATTTCAACACAACAAAGGACTATTCAAATAGACAAATTTAGCACTGCCATGCAGATTCTTGCATAATGCAAAGGGAAAAGGAAGTAGTGAGTTGAGACCCACAAAGTATGCAGTATGCAGTACAGTGCATGACATGACCAGTTGCTCTGCGGGGTAATATTCTGTTGAAGAACAAGATCAAGACACATATAACCACACTATGCAATCAGGCTCAAACCACACATACTGTATATTGATGCACCCACACCCCAACCCACCCATCCACACACACACACACACACACACACACACACACACACACACACACACACACACACACACACACACACACAGAGAGAGAGAGAGAGAGACAGAGAGCACAGAAAAACACACTCACTCCCAGACACACACACACACACACACACACACACACACACACACAGAGAGAGAGAGAGAGAGAGAGAGAGAGAGAGAGAGAGAGAGAGAGAGAGAGAGAGAGAGAGAAACATACTCACTCACAGACATATACACACACATACACACAAACCAACATTTGATCGTTACTTCGCACCCACAAATCCCTGGATAGCTCTCAATGTCTTGTTGGCTTGTTTAATTCAGCAGGCTTAAGAAAACTGACTCATTGATGCATACGATCACGGTGCATTCCCTTGGAGTCAGTTTGACGTGTGCGCATCATTATGAATCATCCAACAGTGTCTCATAGCTCAGATAGTTGTGACTACAGTATCGCTCTAAATTATGGGTTACAAAAATCAACACTAAAAATTACGCATAAAATTAGAGTACAGTCACTCATATTTAATTACAGAGCCTGAGGCTACATGAAAGAAGTCGTTAACACAAAAGCAATTTTGCAAAGCACCCAAACACAACACTGCCCTCTGGTGGTAGGGTGTGGTTTTATGTTATAATTATTGTTTAATGTAATCATTCTGGGATTTAGAGGTTGGATTTTCAATTAACAGAATGTTAAGCCAATTAAATGTGTAAAATGTATACATATTGATATGGTTTACTATAAAATATCAAATTAAATGTAAAATATGATGGGTATGTGAATAACATCTCTTCAGCCTCTTACTGTATTATTCTGTAAAAGTATTAAAAGTTTGGGATGTTAGAAAATATTTTAGGATAAATTTGTTTATCATGTACAGTTAGGGTAATGTTGACTAATGACTCTGTGTGTGTTTTTTTTACTTGGAATATGGAGTTTTTTTGTAAACCATCAAAAAACATTTACCAAATGCCCAAACCTTGTAATTAAAAATCCAAGCTAAAAATATTCTTTGTGTGAACAAGGGCAGGATGGGTCTATATGGTGGCAACTTTAGTTCTACTGCCCCTCTGAAGTAAATGAGAACATGCCTGGTTGGTGGGCAGACAAGGGGCCCAGCTGTAGACTGGGTGGTCCAGGCCTTCACTGTACAATTGTTCCCTTGTGATTTAACACTCCCAGATGCGACACAGCACAGGAGACATGAGAAAAGCGCGGGTGCAGAAATGCCTCTGACAGGAAGCACTTTTTTTTTTGCACTTAAGCACCTGGGAGAATACAGCCCTGAGTGCAGACTACCTTACGGGGCAGAAATGCCACAGACATCAAACACTGTACACAGTGTGTGGACTACTTTACCTTACAGTGCAGAAATGCTACTGACATCAATGTTTGTGTAATTTAAAAGCAAGCAAACACAAAGAAAATGCTCTCAAAATGAAATGCATCTCTGTGTGAATATTATTATGTCATTAATCAGATTTTAGAAGTATTCAGTTAGCCTAGAATTTTGATTACTTCTCTATTTCAAAAATCAATTTAAAAACAATTTATATTTGCCTGTTTAACTGTTATCATAATGTTTTATATTTGTTTTACAAGTCGTGGAGACATCTGAACCTGTTGAGTGGGCTGAATTTGTGAGTGTTTGTGATAAAGCAAAGATCTATATTTGGCATGGGAGCACAAAATGTGTTGAAGCGATTAAAAAGGTCCACGTTGCCATTATAACGGCTAACAGCAGCACAGCAGGCCTAGAGTCAGAACACTGCATGCACCCTAAACAATAATTACATACTTCCATGCATTATTTGAAACAAACATACACTATGCATAGCCCAGAAGTATAGGCTACTATGCATATGCAATTAAATGCTAAAACATGTTTCATACACTTACTCTGTTTGCATTATAGTTGTGTTTTAGTCTTAAAGAGTCACATGTCTTATAATGACTGAAATATATAGTGAAATGTACATTACATGTAGCACTTAGGCTTGATGTGTACTGTATAATAGCAAAGCTGTCTAAAATTGTGAAATGGCAGCACACAGGCTAGACTCTTTAGGTGTGTGATTCAGATAAGCGGGGCCTTGAGCAGAGAAAGATAACTGGCCACACTGGTGGATATAAAACAGCAGTGAGCCAGGGAAGGTAGCGAGGACGTGCTGGTAAACATGAAGGTGTATTTTCTCTTGGCTTTCTTGGCAGTGGCAGGTAAGTTTTAAGATGTTTATAAAAAAAGAGAAAAATACACACTTCAGTAATCAGTAGCTAGAACAAATGGGAGAAAAATACTATATAGAACTAATAAGGACTTTTTTTGTTGTGCTAAATGTGACAGTAGGTTCTAAACATGTGGTTTTGGAGCACTTTGATTCTCAGGCAATTACGGCAGAGCCTAACATGCATGTGTGTAAATACAATCAATCACAGCATACAAACATCAAAGCTTTGGGGTAGTGAAGGGTTTAAACTTCCTAAGAAAGTGGCGCATCAGTGACCGTGTGTACCATGCCATATGTTTCACTGTATACCCTTTCAGCTTTGTTTATTTTCTTTCTTCCTTCCTTTCTGTCTGTCTTTCTTTTTTTCTCTCTTTGAAGTATCTGCCCTGGAGGAAGATGACAAAATTGTGGGAGGCTATGAGTGTGTGAAGAACTCTGTGCCCTGGCAAGTGTCCCTGTACGACGGGTACAACTACTGTGGCGGTACCCTCCTCTCCAGTGAATGGGTCCTCTCTGCAGCCCACTGTTACCAATCGTGAGTAGAATGACAGCAATGGAGCTTCCGCTTAGAGAAGGGGTGTCAAACATGAGGCCCTGGGGCTGGACGCCCGCGGACCTTTACACCATTTCATGCGACCCGCCTAAAAAGCTTGAAAGAATTGTAGGTGTACAGTTTGTTGCCTGTTTAAAAACAGTTCTAGCGATGATGCACTTTCTGCAACACAATCCTGGCAATTCCCATGAGGTGCATCTTACTGTAAGACCTGCTTACCAACTGGAAAGGAATACAAAATTAAGTGGTGGCGGCGGCGCATTAGTACTGTGTTAGTGATGGTCAGAAACATGAGAAATTGTGCATTTCTTCTTCACCCATGTTTGTGGTCACCCCTGGGTTAGAGTGTGTGAAGTTAAATTCTTCCTGCTCCATGTGGAGCATCAAAGGGCAGTATTACTACAGTGGTGGGTTAGTCCACTGGTAGCTCTCCTATGTGTTAGTGTGTGTGTGCTTAGTGTGTGTACGCAGTGGTGTCGCCTGTGGGTGGTGGTGGTGGTGGTGGTGGGTGGAGTTAGGATGATCCTGACACTGACAGTGGGGCCCATGGAAAATTTGAATATTAAAAAGCAATGTTTAAGGTGCCCAGAATAATTTTCTGTCTAGGCCCAAAATTTCTAGTGGTGCCCCTGGGTGTGCATAAAAATCTTTATCACCCAGAGAAATGAAATACTGTTTTCTGATTGGCTGAAAGGGTGTGTTATTGCAGATAACAACACACCTGTGACATTTAAAAAAAAAAAAAAAAGTTAATCACCATTCCATATCGATGCTCTTTAGAATAGTCACTTTGTGGATCTACTTTCACATGAAAATAGTACCCCACCACTTCACCGTTGTGCTGATCTTCGCTTCCATCTCGTCCATTATTCCCCCTGTAACGGGAGCACCTCAACAGCCATATCCCTTACATATGCAAAACAGACTGGATAAAACTACTGACATGCACTATAAGTGCACTCTATATTAGACTATTACATAAAGTGACAGATAAGATTCTGTAAAAGTCAGACAAATGCCCTGGGAGTATTCCAAGAATATGGTTAAGTGGCAAACTGTAAGTTACTGTAAACCAGAGGAGGCCAAACTTGCTGTTCCTCCAACTGGTACAGGTCTCCCACTGAGTTGTGACTGGTGGAGCACCGCCTCAGAGATGATGATAATAACAATGATTGTTATTGACTGTTGTTGTTGATGTAGTTGTTGACATTGTTGTTGTTGTTTCTGGTGTAGGTCCCCCACTGAGTTGCGTCTGGGGGAGCACCACATCCGCGAGCCCGAGGGCACGGAGCAGCACATCATGTCCGCCAAGTCCATCCGCCACCCCGAGTACAACCCCCGCACCGTGGACAACGACATCATGCTGATCAAGCTGAGCAAGCCCGCTGTCCTGAACAAGTACGTCCAGACCATGGCCCTGCCCACCGACTGCGCCGCCCCTGGCACCATGTGTCTCGTCTCTGGCTGGGGCAACATCATGGACAGCAACCACGGCTGTGAGTGCACAACACTTAGAGTGTTTGTGTGTGTGTGTGTGTGTGTATATGTATGTGTGTGTGTGTGTGTGTGTGTGTGTGTATGTGTGTACTGTATGTGCTGCACGCATGGCATTTGTATGTGTGTGTGTGTGTGTTTGTGTGTGTGTGTGTGTGTGTGTATGTGTGTGGGTGTGTTGGCATTGAGCTGTATCTTTGACATGCTGAAGTGTGCCGATGTCTGTGTGTGTGTGTGTGTGTGTGTGTGTGTGTGTGTGTGTGTGTGTGTGTGTGTGTGTGTGTGTGTGTGTGTGTGTTTGCGTCTGTGTGAATGGGAGTCTCCAACAGTCAGAGAGGGAAGAAAAACAAGTGATTCTGTCTCTCTCTCTCTCTCTCTCTCTCTCTCTCTCTCTCTGTGTGTGTGTGTGTGTGTGTGTGTGTGTGTGTGCGTGCGTGCGTCTGTGTGAATGGAAGTCTCCGACAGTCATAGAGGGAAGGAGGAGAAAGCAAGTGAGTGAAAAAGGAAATGAGACAGACAGACGGATGGAGGAGAGAGTTTAGTGTAAATGTAAATGGGTGGGTAATGGAGACTGACATTAAGACAGCATGAGAGGGGGAGTCTTGTGCCACTTACAGAACAGTGTGTGTGTGTGTGTGTGTGTGTGTGTGTGTGTGTGTGTGTGTGTGTGTGTGTGTGTGTGAATATCTGTGTGTGTGTGTGTGTGTGTGTGTGTGTTAATATCTATGTGTGTGTGTGTGTGTGTGTGTGTGTGTGTGTGTGTGTGTGTGTGTTAATATCTATGTGTGTACTGTATGTGTGTGTGTGTGAATATCTCTGTGTGTGTCTGATAGACAGTCTTTCTGTAGCTGGTTGACATATATGCCGCCTAGTTTTGCGTCAAAATGGCAGGTTTTATATCCCCAAGAGACAGCAGAGCTGGCAGCTCTCACTGATGTAATAACGTGTTGCTTAACAGTCGGCTGTGAGCACTAACAGCTCAAGTTCAGTGAGACATACAGTACAGTAGTAATCAAGCTCTCACAAAGCCAGGAAACTAGGGCACATACTGTACCAATTGATCAATAGGTCTAGACTGACCTCTCCTGTCCTCCCACCAGACATGGACTGCAGGGCCGTTTCAAGGCACTTAGGGGGCCCCAAGCAAACAGGACGTGGGGGCCCTTCACCTCCTACAAAAACCTACATGAACCAAATAATTATGATCCTCAAGCAATTTTCATTAATTATTTGTGTTGAACTTACAGTTGTCTAACTGTAGACAAAGTCATATTTTACTGAAAAAGACCACCAACTAGGCTACTAAAATATAATAATATAATAAATATATAAAAATATATAATATAATATAATATAATAATAACTATATAGTTGATCTTGGGGGCCCCTTTCAGCTTGGGGCCCAGGCAATTGCTTGGTTTGCCTGTCCTATTGCGATGGCCCTGATGCTCTGGCCATAGGGCTAACAGGGCAATGCCCGGGTCATTTTTTGGTCTTAATCCAGCCCTACTTCCCACTGTGAATTCATAACCTCTATAAAGGGTCATCCACACCTGGAATGACAACCATAACTATAAAGACAAATAAATATCGCTCTAATTAATATGGACAACAACATTCACACCACAACTATAACGACAATAAATTGGGGAACACTTTCAGAGTGATTTTTAGAACGATAAAATGCTGACAGCCAATCAAAAACCATGGAATTTTAGGAATTAGAATTTTTCATTTGCATTAAGACAGACCTACATTATCGTTTGTCAGTGTGGACAGAAATATTGTTATAGTTATCTTTATAGTCAGGTGTTACACACCAGGCTTGTTTGGTGTTGCAACATGGAGGGAGATCATGCATAGACCAAAGCTTATAATAATGAAAATATTTATAAAAGTAAAGAAAGTATAAGTAATCAGAATCAGTATAAATGTGATGGTGAGAAAATAAGAATGTAGTGCAGAATCAGTCATATGGAAAACCAAAAACAAAATGACGCGTGTTGCTCTGGAGAGAGGGAACCTCGAAGAGCGGCCAGACAGGCCCTTTTAAAGACCAAGGTACCGCCCACTCATAATCAGCTGCACCTGTATGCAATTCCAGCCTGTAATGCACACAGACACAGAGACAGACAAACAGGCAAGCAGGAAGGCCGTAACGGCTGGGCCGTAACACAGGTGTGAGCGGCTCTTAACTCTCTATCCTCTGTATCCTACAGCCAGGTACCCAGAGAAGCTGCAGTGCGTGGAGGTGCCCATCATTGATGATCACACCTGCTGGAATGACGCCTATCCTTTCCAGGTCACGGAGAACATGATGTGTGCTGGGTTTATGGAGGGGGGCAAGGACTCGTGCCAGGTGCAGTAGATGAGGCGTAGATGTTGACACACACACACACACACACACACACACACACACACACACACATATGCACACACACATATGCACACACACACACACACACACACACACACACACACACACACTTTTATCTATAAAATTCAGTATATGAATTTCTATCTGTAAAATTCATTATATGTGTTGGTGGTGTGTGGTTGAATTTTACATTTTTCATGAGCCGCTATTACCTCACTCACGTCAGATGTAGCGCTACGCGCGTACATCTGATATTCAGCGATAGACGAGTTATTTCAGGAGCCAGAAATCCTTGAATCTAACTGGGCAAACAGCTTGTCCATCAATTTAATTGACGTACACTGCAGCCAACCACATCAAAACCAACCAATGACGCTGGTTACGTTTGTTGGATTGGTTGGATTCAAAACAGTTGCTTCTTCGCTACGTCACACCCTCTACAGCAGCCAGCGGTCCTGATTGGTCCGGTTAGAGAATATTGGGCTTGAAATCTCTCTGATGGGCTTCAACATCAGATCGTTGCGCGGAAGTGCCTTACGAAAGTTACGTAGCGCATCATCTGACGTGAGTGAGGTAAGAGCCGCTATACATGACACCAACAAAAGCTTTCTCTGTCTTTAGGGTGACTCTGGAGGTCCCCTGGTGTGCAATGGAGAGCTCCAAGGTGTTGTGTCCTGGGGCAAGGGCTGTGCCATGAGGAACAAGCCCGGGGTGTACGCCAAGGTCTGCAACTACATCTCATGGATAAAGGAGACTATGGCCTCAGGCTGAGAAAGCAAGCGCCTCACATGGGCCTTACTGTGCATGAAATCACATGGAGCAAATGACCATAAATACAAGAAACTGAATGAAGTGTCTGAGTGTCATGGTTCTAACAACAACAACAACAACAACAACAACAACATTATTATTGTTATTATTATTATTATTATTATTAGCCTATAATACTACTACTACTAGTACTTCTGCCACTACTACTACTACTACTACTACTAACTTAATTATAATTTTGATATGAATAGTTTATATATAATATTTATATATTTATATATATATATATAATATTATAATAATAATCTATCCTCTTTTGATCTTATGAGGGACATTTGGTCCCTGCCTTTAACCCAATTATGCATTCATGACCTACACACATTGAATATACAGTGAGATGAGACACAATAACAAAGTGTAGTTGCCTGGCTGCTTCAGCGGCATCTGGAGAGTATTGAGGGGTTAGGTGCCATAGCTTAAGGGCGCTTCAGCCCTGGTCCACATTGGATAGCTAGTTGAACCGGTCGGCTATCTCTTCTGTTCCAAGCCGAAAACATTGGGCCATGATGCTTCCAGGGGTGCCGCTAGAATCATCCTAAATCATCCTAAAATCATCCTAAAAGTTAGGATGATTCTAAGGGCCTGGCACTGACAGCGGGGCCCAGAGAAAATTATTTTACTATTAAAATCCATATTAATTTGAGGGGCCCAAAATTATTTTTTGTCATAGGGCCCATACTTCATAGCAGTGCCCCCGGATGCTTCATGCACTTTCACTCCCTGTTGCTCTGCACCACACAAAGAAATTGCAGACTTTTCATGTCTAGGGTAATACAGAAGCAGAAATATGTCGAATAAATATTATAGTGTATAGGCCTACATGGTACAGTATTCAGTGTTTTTTTTGTATGTCTCATGGTTCATAAGTTGTAGGCCTACTTCTAAGTACACATCTAAGGTAAAAACTATTTAACGTACATCAGGGAAAGTATATCTAGTAAACTTTTAATTAGTGATTCAAAACAATTGAATGCAGTAGCATGAGTTTACAGCATTGTTACAATATTTACATTGGCAACTTTCTACTTAACTCACTAACTGTGTGCTCTAGTTATATGGGGGCAGCACATTAAATAGCTCTCTATAAATACCAACATTATAAACTCATGTTTGACATGGGTCATGGGTTTGACATGGGTCATGTCCTCATGTTCTAAGCTTCCATACATCACATATGCTCAGCAGTAGAATAGCTTTGAAAGAACAGGAGCAGTTAGCTTCAATTGCTGTTTTTGACACTAGAGGGCGATAGAGGTTTGTATTAGCAGAGGCTCTTTTATTTCTGTCAGAGGTCGGTGTGTTTCCCTCTGTGAAGCAACAGTAACTATGTACCAATGCTACATGATCACCAGCGGACCTTCATAATCCGGTTGGCAGAATTCATCTGCAATTAATTTGCAAATTTAATGCAATTAAGATGACATTGTAAATCAATCTGTTCAAAACCTTTTGAGTTATCTTCCAACATACAGACGAACAGACAAGCCAATACTGAAATGTGTACTAATGTAAAATGTAATAATAGAATTAATAATATTTGATAATAGATTTAATGATGAAAACAATAATAAAAGTAGCCTAAAAGTTGTTTAATAGTGTGTGTGTGTGTGTGTGTGTGTGTGTGTGTGTGTGTGTGTGTGTGTGTGTGTCTGTCTGTCTGTCTCTGTGTGTGTGTGTGTGTTGTTGGTGATGATGATAATGATGATGATGATAATGATGATGTCAATGAGCAATAATAAGCAGCAGTAATAATAGTTAAAGCAGGATGGATTTTGATTCGGTAGCTAAGTGGGGCTGAGATTGGCAATATCAACCTTGATGCAGATGACCGATGACTCTTGCACATCACCTCCTTGATGGGAACCCCATTTGGATGGAGTAATAGATGAATGAATAAATAAATACATTACAGTCAGATCTGATTACTGTGATCAATAATCAATACAACAGCCAACTTTCTTTTTAATTTCTTTTCGAATTATGAGTCGTCCTCTGAAGAGATTTTTTAAGTGCTTTATTGGGTGTTATCATACACTTCCGATCAGATCTGAAATCAAACATGTACAGTATGACGTCAAAGCTCAAGTCGTTTGGGTATATCCCAAGTTTTTCTCAACGTCAATGGGTTAGCGAGCGTGGGTTATTGGGAAACTTCTTCCCTCGCTTTAGAATAGGACAGCTCATGAAGGGTTGGGAATATGATGCTAGGGCGTGTTTCATTGACTTTACGATATAAATCCCACACCGCTACACATGTGGATAGTAGACTAGCCTCTAAGGAGTGAAGGAGAACTGTGAATTCAGTTCTGAGGCCATAACCATCGAGAGGGTAAGACGTTGTTTTCTTTCTTTTTAGTTTTTTACTTATGTCGTCAAATATAATGGCAGCGCAGATTCAATATTAACTGTTGTACGATTAAATTGTACGTAATGATTAAACTGTTACTTTTACGCATTTGTACATTGCACAATATGCATTACGCGTTACACATTCTAAATAATTTATCCTATTAATTCACTCTTAATATAGTGGTTTGCATTGAATATAGGCTTTTTCACAATTCATTATTATAACCCATTGACTAGCTTGTATTAATTCCTCTGACGTGAGTGAGGTTATATTTTGTCAGCAATATTTACAGCATGAAATCAATATTAAAACGAACATAATAGAAGCTGTGGTCACCTATCCTAATTTAGATTAATGTAAACTAATATAAGCCCATAGAAAATGACATGGCCCATGTTCATCCCATGTTTTTTTTTGTTTTTTTCCCCCAGGTGTAAATATGGAATTGAAACCTTTGCTCAGGAGAATTGGCACAATAGTGCGTGCAATACTGACCTTCCTCTTTGCATTTGTGGTACTTGGGGTGATGATATGGGCTTACGTTGCTGGATTCCCTATCGCCACGTCCCCTTTTGGTATCATCTCTTTTGGCTTCTATGGCTTGCTTCTCAGTATCCATGTGTTGATCCAGAGTTTCTTTGCCTTCATTGAGCACCGGCGGATGGCTGCCAGAAAGAAACCGTGCTCCTACACCAAGACTGTGGGGTTTACTATCTCAGCCTATCAGGAGGACCCAGAGTACCTCCGCGAGTGTCTCAACTCAGTCCGAGCGCTCCAGTATCCATCACACCTCATGCGCATCATAATGGTGGTGGACGGCAACTCCGAGGATGACCTCTACATGATGGAGATGTTCAAAGAGGTCTTCGCCGACGAGGACCCTGGCTGCTACGTGTGGCAGAACAACTACCACACGTGGAGGCCCACCAAGGCTGGCAACGACCAGGAGACTGACAGCGGCCTTGACATGGACGACGGCCTCTGGGAGGAGGAGGACCCCCAGCGGCGAGAGGTCGAGGAGCTCATTCAGACCAAGCGATGTGTGTGTATCATGCAGAAGTGGGGAGGCAAGCGGGAGGTGATGTACACTGCATTCAAGGCCCTGGGATCAACTGTGGACTACATACAGGTAAGGATATCAGGCCAGGTGTCTTTCTGTCTTTTTTCTGTCAATTTATTTGGGTTGCACAGGTCTAGTGGTAATAAATTGGGGTCCTCTAAATGCACAGTATCACCCAGGGGGACTGGCAATGGAGTTAGCTTATATTAAGGTGCTGTGGGGATGATTGGGTCAACTACATGATAGCCTATACAATCAGATATAATTGGATTGAAGCAATACTTAACTAAAACCTCTTTTTTATTTCTTCCCTGCCCCCCCCCTCTCTCTTTCTCTTTCTCTCTCACCCTTGCACACACAGGTGTGTGACTCCGACACAAAGCTCGACTCCTTGGCCACCTGTGAGCTGGTGAAGGTTCTGGAGAGCAATGAGAAGTATGGGGCCGTGGGGGGAGACGTGATGATCCTCAACGAGAAAGACTCTTATGTCAGCTTCATGAGCAGCCTGAGGTACTGGATGGCTTTCAACATCGAACGCTCCTGCCAGTCCTTCTTTGACTGCGTCTCATGCATCAGTGGTCCCCTAGGTAAGAGAAATCAACCGACTGTAAGGAAAGGAATACCTGCATAATTTTGTATTTTTGTTATTTATTTAAACTTACATTAAGATTTTGTATATTTATTTTATATGAACTTCAAAAAAGGTACAGTTCTTGATTATGATTGGTTGCAATATGTTCGATGCCACTGTAAAAGTCCTGATATACCACAGCTCAGACCTTGGCTTAAACCTTAAAAGTAGTTAAGAATCAATTTAAGGGCAGAGTTCAACAGTTGGAGGTGGTAGTGATTGACATTGAGAGCATAGCACCAAATTCTGGGGCCCATGCACAAGTAGTGACCTTGGGTTCCTCCTCACCACCTGGAATACAATTCCCCCGCATAAACTAATCATAAGATAAGTTCATTTGTACCTTCCCTTTGAAAGGAGATAAGGTACAAACGCACAACACCTTGGCTGAGCAATCAATTTGGCATTGAGCCCGGGGAGGAATGAACATGTAAATTACATTTCCAAATTCTCCTTTATATTTTGAGAATGGGCTTCTCAATTATCATTGATATAATTTGAAAATCAACATAGACCTAAGCACTAGCCTAAATTTGTTATAAATTTTCAATTTTGCCTTTAGCCACACTGAACAGTAAAAAAAAAAAAAAAACAAACCCTCACAAATAGCTTTTTACTGCATACGGTATTTTACTGCTAGCAGTTTGTAAAGATCACAGAGTAACAACCGAGCCCAGCCTCTAGTGGCTTATTAGCCTACTTACATTTGCCTCAATCATTTTCCACTAATATTAAATAATAAAAAAAAACTTGGATGTTTAACTCATAGATGTTTGTTTTTCTCCCATCAATGCAGGTCTCTACCGTAATGACCTCTTGCAGCAGTTCCTGGAGTCTTGGTACAACCAGAAATTTCTTGGGACTCACTGCACCTTTGGGGATGACCGTCACCTCACCAACCGCATGCTGAGCATGGGCTACGCCACTAAGTGAGTATACTAAAGTGCCACTAAGTATTCTTCCTATAGTCAGCAGCATTTATAAGCAACCTTTTTTGTAAAGGTTGAGTTCACAGAGCAATCTGATCCTCAAGCCTAATTAAGACTATATTATGATATCATTAACCTTTTATTTGGTTTCCCCTCTTCCCTCCAATCCAATGCATATTTGATCCAAACATTCATCAGGTTTAAGTATGTATATGAAAATTAATTAAGTATGCACATATATTTTTCTCCAGATACACAGCCCGATCCAAGTGCTACACAGAGACTCCAGCCCAGTTCTTACGTTGGTTAAACCAGCAGACCCGGTGGACAAAGTCTTATTTCCGGGAGTGGCTTTTCAACGCCATGTGGTGGCACAAGCATCACCTGTGGATGACCTATGAGTCCATTGTAGCGGGAATCTTCCCCTTCTTCGTCACAGCCACCATCATCAAGCTATTCTGGACAGGCTCCTTGTGGGACATCATCTGGGTCCTTTGCTGCATCCAGCTCATCGGCTTGGTAAAGGCGGCCTACGCCTGTCTGCTGAGTAGGAACTTCCTCATGGTTTTCATGTCATTGTATTCTGCCCTTTACATGACCAGTCTGCTCCCGGCCAAGTACTTTGCCATCATCACAATGAACAAAAGCAGTTGGGGAACGTCAGGGCGACGCAAGATTGTGGGCAACTACATGCCCTTACTACCCCTGTCTATATGGGCGTCCATTTTGTTGGGGGGGCTGGGCTACACCATCTACAAGGAAACACAACATGACTGGAAGTCAGAGAAGAAACAAGAGGAGATGAAATTTCTGGTTTTCGGATCATTGGCTTATATATGCTACTGGAGTCTGATGGTTGCTCTGTATTGGATTGTGTTTTTAAGAGTCTGTCGGAAGCGATCGCAGGCTTATTCACTAGAGGTCTAGGGAGATGTCAAGAAACTGTCTATAGTTTTTAAAAGATTATTATTTATTGAGAATTTTCGAGAAAGCTCTTTCCATTTTTTTTAAATGAGAAAGTATATTTTATTTTATTTTATTTTATTTTATTCAATTCTTTCCCTGTACAAAGATTGACTTTATTTATTGTATGTTGTGAAATGTGTGGGTTTTGCTTTTTAATTTAAATTGTAACTATTTATTTTTTGTGCCTTTGCATGAAGTGTACTATACTGTGTGACTTACAATATGTACACTGAAAAGAAGGCAATTTATCAAGTGTTCTCAAGTGATGGTTGACACTGGGCTGCTTAAGTGTTTATTTTTTATAATTTTTTTTTATCAGAAATGCACTGAGAGACTGTAACACTTTTGCTCACCTCTGTGATGTCATTTCCTGAAGAGTCTTGGGTGTACTTTACCACATCAATGTGAAACGTATCACTTACACTGGCTACTAACGATGTATAGTTGACATACTTTTGTCAGCCAAGGTTTTGATATCAATTGTGTGCTGATATCAATACTCAAGAAATGATAGTGTCTATAGACAAGGTCATCACATGATCACTTGATTTAAGGCCAGTTGTTACACTGGAGGGTCTACCTTCATAGATATAATATGTTAAAATACAATGTGCACTGTCAGATGGGGAGATAAAGAAATATGAAGATATAAAACTAAGGCACTTTCTGTTCATAAATTCACATCTATCCTTGTGTTAGAAAGAGAGAGACAGGGAGAAAGAGAGAGAAAAGTTACTCTTTTTACATTGTACTTTCCTTACAAATGATCATACAGATACATTTGTACTTCAGGTTGTTTGAAATGTTTTACATGATGTACTCCTCAATAGCTTGAGGTTATGTAAAATGATTGATCACTTTCTAGACCAAAGATGTTTCGATGATCCTGAAAAATCTTTAATTAAAGTGATATCTGTTATTTTAAAAATGTGTCTGTTGTTTGTTTAAACATTTGGGTTGCTTGTTGGCTTGGTTTAATACGGTTTCCAGTCCTTTGAACTGAAATTTTTTATTCTTTTTATTCTGGCGGTTTTATTCACGTCCTAAAAACAAATTATTAATAAAGCCAAGGGAGTTTTTCCTTGCTTGCCCCTGATACTCATGGATGCTTCCTGTACTGTCTGTAAAGCACCGCGAGACAATGCACTGTATTTGAGCACTCTGCAAATAAAATTGAATTGAATTGAATTCACATCTGTCTTTGTGAGAGCCAATAAAACAAAAACAGGCATCTAAATTGTGAGCACAACATAGGGCAACATTTATGGCAACACAAAGGGAGAGAAGTGACGTCCACTGCATTATGCCAACATGTACTGTACATTTAGAGTTACAGTAATACAGAATACGCTCAGTGGTGCTTTTTGCCCCCAACGACACCTTCCTGGCAGCACGGCCTAAAAGGCACTGTCTTTAACCTATTCCTAACCCCCTCAATCCTCATCCTAACCCTAAACTGAAGGGAGTCGTTCTTTTAAGGCAGTGCTGTCTGGAAGGCATCGTTGAGGGCAAAAAATACCAAAGACCAATACAGAGTAGACAAGTCAAGCCTGAGTTTTATTATCATTATTATTTTGTTTTTCTCTCTGATGTATGCGCACCTACAGGTGGCATGTAAGGCACAAAAATAGCAAAGAGCATTGGTACATTCTCACATATCTGTGTGGATTTTTTTTTTCTTTTCTTTTGGCATTTTCTGACAATTCCAGGTTCGGAGGTCTTTTTAGCAGGTGTTACTGTAGATCCAAATAAGTGAACTATTTGGCCATTGTAAATCCAAATCTGTCTGTCGCTGAGACAACAAAAGTCGCTCTGTCGTGTTCATCCAACAGGTCATTAAATCAGAACAGAAATTCATGGAAACAAGTCATGGCTCACTGACACAGGAATATGGACAACATTGATAGACTCTGTGAATAGAAAGGGTCTCAAATCTATTTATTGTGTTCTCAAACTATGCATTTTTGGTGAGGGGTATCTCTGATATACAAAATGCAGGGAAGACAAGACAATAATTGTTGGTACATTCATTTTATTTTGTACAAAATTATTTTTTTCTATAAAGTACATTGTTGCATCTCAAGTTTTCATTATGTGATTAAGGTTAATTCATGATTCGGATTTGGAACAACTTGAACTTACAGTAAAGGGGTGCTCCGGAGTGATTTCAAGCATAGCCCTGAACGAGCCTGCTAAATGCACTAGTTAGCAAGTGGAACAAAATGCTTTGGAACAGCATAGACCGAACGCCAACGCAGAAGCGAACAAGCACTTTACACTGAATCAATGGAAAGATCTGAGGTACCGGTAACTCAATGTAAAGTGCTTGTTCGCCATTGTGATTGCGTTTGGCCTATGATGTTCCAAATTCTTTCATTCCATGTTAAATCCAGTGCTTTTAGAAGGCTCATTCAAGAGGGCTATGCTACACTTATTCCGGAGCTATGCTTTAGCCCTCAAAAAGAGCTACCTTTGGTAAATGATGTCAAGGTCACCTTTGGACAGACAGTATCTTAGACTTTCCAGCAGTCAGAGGCAAAGGTGGCTGATATTTCACAGATGCATCTTTCGGTCAATGGTGTTTTTTCCCTCAACAGTTTTGTTTCCAAGGCAACGCTATCTGAAAGTCACTACCTTAACCCTTACCATAAACCTACCCCCCTTAAACCTAACTCAACTCTACATTTGGGGGATTAGGGCCTTGAAGTTAACACTGCCAGGAAAACACTGAAGAGAGGAAAAAAATACCAAAGGCTGCACCTTTGCAAAGTAACACAGACATGCAATGTTGCTATGCCTGAACCTAAAGGCTTATTTGAATGGAGAAAGTGAGCAGAGAAATTAATATTTGCAAGCCCAATAGCAATCCAAGTTCCCAATCACTCATGCCATTTGTAATTGAGAAGCAGGGTCCTGTATTCTGCCGGGTGGCGGGCTATGAATGGAAAATGGAACCTCAAATACTATGGCCATAATAATGTGACAGAATGCAAAAGGTTTTCCAAAGGGAATGCAAAAGTTTTGTGAGAGAATGCAAAAGTTATTTCAGGGAAATACAAAAGTTTGGCAAGAGTACGTAGTCTAAAAAATATTTACCGTGAGGTTTGCCGGGCTTGGTTGACAGGTGTTTGTCAATATTAGGAACATAATGGTTTATAAAATACAAAAAAGGAAAGGGATCAAAAGGTGAAATACATTTCTTTGCTGTTTAATTTGTAGACATTCAATAAAGAGTTAAATATATTGGGTATATATAAGGTTAATCTGGAAGGTTTTTTTGTCACCTAAAAAAATGATACTGTAAATTTGATAACTGTGAACAAAATTAATTTTATTGTCTTACAACAACAATGCAACAACTCCTCAGGATACTGTAAGTTACATAAACAAAGTAAAGGTGGTCTCGCTCACTATATCCTGTATGTGAAAGACACAGTGTTGATCTGAAAGCTTGAACTTCACCCTAAAAGAGAGCTGCCTTTGGAAAATTATGTCAAGATGTCCATGTGTCCATGGAGTGATTGACAGTAAATGCTAACTTTTGTGTTTGGCCACCTTTGGACAGACAGTATTGTGAACTGCACTAGGGTGTCACTCTCAGGGACAAAAAGATATGGAAAGGGCCACAAATCACAGACTTTCCAGCAGTACGTCAAAGCCGAAGGTGGTTGAGATATCACTGATGCATCTTTCCTGAACAACACAGACGTGCAATGTTGCCACAACTTAAGTCTACACTTTACATTGACGTCTGAGGACCCTCCTATGGGCTTGGTGCAAAATGTTCTACGCAGTTGAAGTGCATGGCCCGGCCGTAATCACTCTAGATGAGTTATTGTCTGGGTGGAGTTGATTGTTTACTTCTTCCGGTAAGATTTATTGCCATCAGTAAAACTTTACATAATCCGCAATGGGACAGACAGAGGGATAAAACGTAAAAGTAATTAAAGAAGGTGTATAGTTTCAAAGGACATATCAAACCCATTGAATTATGACTCCTTAATTATTTTATAGTGTTATGCTTGTTTATACCATCTTATCAAAGACATACCCTTTAGTGTTGATTGAGTGCATCATGGTAGCCCTGGACAACCAAAGTGTTTGTTATTCACTGTCAAGACACAGATAAACATCATGGATCTGTGATTGATAAAGTATGTCCAACAGCTCTACCTCATTCAGTGCAAGTCACTTGTTGTTGGATGATCAGAGGAATTATCAGTGTAAATAACCAACTCAAGGTTAATGTGGAATGTGGAACACACACAGTCAGACATACTGTAAACATTCTGTGTATACGTATGTATGTATGTATGTATGTATGTACTGTAAGTATGTATGCACAGTATGTATGTATGTATGTACATGTATATTATTTAGGCTATGTATGTATGTGTGTGTATATATATAGATTATTTTCAATGATTATGTAATTGTTAACATTATAAAATTGAAAATCATAGAAGAGATAATAAATGTTTAGGATGGTGGAAAGTATTACAAGTATAGTATAATCGCTATTATTGAGTTGAGTTGTCAAGTGGAAAGATAACAACTATAGGCAAGGAAACAAGCAAAGGGAGGATGTGTCATTTTGTTTCAATCAATATCAGCCTGTGTAAGGCAGGGGTGGTGGTAAAACAGTTAAATGTCGTTAAACGTCCCCTTAACAGTAACAGGAGTTAAGATAAAAAAGAACTTGAAGATAGATAGATAAGATCTATGACAGCACATAAGGAGGCCAGTGAGAGAGACTTAAAGTAGCAAGCACTACTGTGGAAGAGGTGGTCTTTGGAGTTTTTTGCCCTCAACGGTGCCTTCCAGGTAGCCCTGCCTTCAAGGCACTACTTCACTCAGTTTAGGGTTAGAATGAAGGATGAGGGGGTTAGAATTAGGAATAGGGTAAAGGTAGTGCCAGGCTGTGCTGCCTGGAAGGTGTCAGTGGGGGCAAAAAAAAAACACCATTGAGCGGAAGAGGTACAGAAAAAAGAAAAAGTCTTTCGAAATGAAAGAAAAAGAGAAAGAAGAATGCATTCACATGCCATAATTCTTAAACCTGAGAAAAATGCAACAAACTAAACTTAACAAACATTTTCTTTTCAGTTTGCCAACGTTTTTAAAATCTGTCTTTAATTGACAGTTAACTGTGTGTATAACAAGTCAATTTCACAGAGTGTAGAGAGGTGTAGAGAGAGAAGCTGTAAAATTTTCAGACTCAGACTTCAGACTGAAAGAAAAAGAGAAAGAAGAAGAAGCCAAGTTACGTTTGCCCTTTAGGCTATGAGGCACAGAGATCAGTAGCTTATCAGTGGATCTCTGAGTTCTGGGTGGGCAGTGAAAGGTAACATCATGATATATAAAGACCCTGGCCAATGGAGACCTCAAAACCAAGACACAGATTTCTGAAGGTATACTGTACGTACCAGGATGTTAGTGAATGAAAGCATGAACTAAGTGTAACAGGGTGATATCCTGTTAGGCCAAAATGGCCAACCAAGTAGCCCGACTACGCCACCCTGAAGCCTACTGCCTCAGGGAACCTTTAATAGACTTTAGCACTTAGGAACTAGATTGCACAGGTTCAAAGACACACTGAGACATGAATTCCAAAACAAACAAAAATATTTATTAACAGACAAAATGAGAAATGGAGGTGGGGATCTGAGGGATGGCAACTAGGGAAGCATGCTTCAAATCAACACACATTCATGCATACATGCAATAAGAGTTCACAGCAAACCACAAGCAAGTGATAAGCAATACACTGGACATGCCACACATGTGCTATATAAATTAGCCACCCCCAGGGCCACCTTCATGTTAAGGGAATAAAAAAAAAAGACTAAAATAGAACAAAAAGAAAAGGACAGGAGAAATAAACAAAAATAAACATTAAACCAAACCAAAACAAGACAGCTGCACGGCCCATGTTACTGAACAGGATACAGGGCTGTGCAACCTAAAAGAACAAAACACAAAACAAAATGAAACATGCCATTACAGAGCAATACCATACTGGTTATCAGTTGGTACCTACCAGCACTGAAGCCAAAGCCAGAGATTGGGCAGTTGGCGTTGCCCATGGTAGCTCGGCAGCACATAAATCTAAATAAATTAAAAACAAACAAGAATTACACAAAAATGAAAATCAATTGAACTAAAACACAAGGACTGACAACATACCTGTGTGTAGGGGCTGCAGCACAGACAGAAGCTAGAACAGTGGAGCCTACCCTGCTACTTCCCCTCTTAAATATGGCCCCACTGCAGCCAGATTGAACAATTGGTAGCTAGCCCCGCCCCCTCGTTAGCAAAGAGCTGGGCTGACGGACCATTCAGATGGGGTGGCAGGCCGACGGCAACGCTCGGCGTTAACGCTCACATCAGCCAGTCACAACCGTGAATCTTTTGACGCTGTGTTTTGATAGGACAACGCTGGCTACAGAGCGTTGAAACTTTTGCCGGATGACGTGCCAGCGGCAGCGAGCGTTGTCCTATCAAAACAGGGCGTCAAAAGATTCATGATTTTGACTGGCTGATGTGAGCGTTAACGCCGAGCATTGCCGTCGGCCTGCCGCCCCGTCTGAATGATCCGTGAGAGCAAGCAGGCAAGTCTCCCTGCTACATAAGTTTTTAAAAAAAAAAACTAAAAAGAAAAAAGATCCAACCATGCATACCTGTATTCACATGCACAGTATGTCTAGGCAGCTCAGCAATGGCCAGGCATCAAATGTACAGAAACATTTACAGTAAAAGTGAATTAACAGTATGAGTTGCTATATACAGCATGCAAAAGGAGAGGGCTTATGTTTAGGCATATAGGTATTTTTATTTATTGATTTATATTTATTATGCTAATTACAACAGTGCAAAGCAAAGTTGGAATGGCAATTGCCACTCACTCATGTATTTGAATAGGGAGCCATTAATTGTGAAAGGAGCGTGTCCTAATTTCACTTTCCATCTCCCCTTCAGCCCTTTACCTCTTCAAGTGGTCACAACTAGTTGTAGTGCTGTTGCAGAAAATAGCTTTGTGTGTCCTATTTAAAGAGATGAATGAAGGTTATGTGTTTGTGTACAATGATTTGCAGTTTTTTTTTTTTTTTTTGTCAGCTGAAAGGTGGACGTCACTTAATCTTTCCATGACAGGAGGGCTAAGCTGAAAGACTTGTGTGTTGCACTGATACAATACTTCTTTGACCTTTCAAGTTAATGATTCCATTGACATTATATAGCTTTTTTTGACCAATTATATTTCAACATGTCAGAGAAGAATTTGAGAACACTGAAACACTAACACGGTACTATGGACACCGTGATGATTTGACGTTGAATAGAGAAATGGTAAAGATTAAAACCCCAATTGAAAAAAAAGATGTAGCCTAGATAATATCTACATCTTTTTTTACGTAAACAGAATATTTAAGCAAAACAAAAACTCACAACACATCAATTTAGTGCGGTTTTCTAAGTGCTCACACAAATACATGTATTAAGTTAAAGGAAAAATCCGGAGTGAATTCAAGCATAGCCCTACCGAACGAACGAGCCTGCTAAACGCACTAGTTAGCGAGTGGAACAAAATAACTTGGAACAGCAAAGGCTGAACGCGAACACAGAAACAACAAGCACTTTACACTGGATCAATGGATCCTCATTATTCAAAACCGAAATGTAACATGTTTTGTGTTCGTGTTAGGTCTATGCTTTTCGAAATTCTTTCATTCCATGCAAAATATATTGCTGTTAGAAGGCTCATCTCATGCAATAGGGCTATACTTAAACTTTTACTCCGGAGCTACCCTTTAACAAATGGCAAAGGAAAAAAGGGATGTAACAATACATGCAACTCATAAATCGATTCACTATACACAATAGACAGTAATAATACTGGCAGTTTTTTATTTAATTTAATTTATTTTTAAGGAAACCCGGTATTCATAAAGCAATATGAATGCATTCATAAAGACATGGCCGATTCAAGATATTTGGGAAAACCAACCCAACCTGGGGAAAACAGGGGCACAGAAAAAGAGAAAAAATAAGGACATAAAAATAAGCATATGTTGAGGTAGATTTAGCTTGGGTTGTTGTTCTATCCCATTTCTGCAAAGCATTTAGGGAATACATTTTCTATTCTTACAGTAACATTAGGTTAATGTTGGATACTGTAGCATACTGTAGGTTAATGCATACATTCATTAATACGTTCCTCAAAGCTTTACAACTAATTTATAAAGCTTTACAACTAATTGCATCAGTATTTATAACTGCTTATGTTCTCGTGACTGTACTGTACTGTACATGCTGTATTCTTACTGTTTTAAACGTCCTTTAGTCATCCCACTGTAATATGGTGGCCAATGAAATACCATAAACTGTCTGTGTGACAAGAAATTGGATCTAAGAGGCTTTTCCAGATAAGTGTCTGTCAGTAAATCTGTCAGACTGTCAGTCCATCTGACAAAGGAATAATGATTGTGTCACATTGCTGTGTGAAATGAATTGGCTCTTTTGTCATTTCGTTTTAATGAATGATATGGTGTTATTTCCCAGGACAGCTGTAGAGAAACAGATCTCTTGACAGGGCTTTAGTTTGGCCTCAGAAATTGGCTATTCTTTCCATGCAATTATCTATGGCCAGACAGTAAATCAGACTTGCCTTTAAGGTGTGGTTGTGGAATAGATTCTTAAGTATGTCAATATATTTTATTTTTCTTTTCTGATGAGGAACAAATGGGTGTTCCACTAACATGCCATCACTAACTAGATTGAAAAAAAAAAAAAAATGTCCTTTTTACATTTGACGAACACAATTGCTTAAAGGCACTACCCTCCCAAATCTATGGTTAGAATGAGGGCTAAGGGGGTTACGGTTAGGTTAGGGTAGAAGTGCCTTGCAGGTACCGGTAGTGCGGGCAAAAAACATCAATGAACTAAAGTAGGGAAGGTCTAGCAATCAGCCATAGGGAGCCAGGGGCCTTGTAGTGGGGGGAAAAGGGGGACTGAGCTACCAGGGCCCCAAGAGGTGGGAGGGCCCTTGAGGAGACTGGAATTGTATTCCTCTGCTTGTGCATGGGGCCCAGATTTTGGTGCTACGCCCCCTTTACTTTAGAGAACCATTGTATTCAGACATTGGCGGTGTCTATCCTATCGTGTAGACAGGGAGTTGTTGGGTGGGCTTAGCATTGCTTGAATGGGCTTGCCGTTGGTTGTAGTTAGATCCATACAAAGTGCTTTCTATGGCTCTTATGACATGCAGAGAGAGTTTAAAGATTCCATCCATAGGCTCTATCCCTTATGGCCAGTCTATTCAATTTTTATCACCTGGTGGAATGGAATACTGTTTTCTGATTGGATGTCATGGTGTCCGTTAATTCTTGATAACAGGACACCTGAGGCATTGTTGGGTTAAAAAGTTTCACCAGCGTTCTTTATCAATGCTCTTTAGAATGCAGCCTTGTGGATCTTCTTTCATATGAAAATAGTACCTCAACCGAAGAGAATAACGTCTTTCAAAAAGGAGCCACATGTTTCTTTTATGTTTTAAACACTTGCTTACTGTCTATACGTTATAGAGTGGCAACCGGTTGATAAGCGGGATAATGGCCTTTGAGGTGTACCGATATAAGAAAAATAATGGACTTTGGTGTAGGCAAACAGTTCTTCGCCTTAGTAGAAACTGTTCTTCGCCTTCGCCTCCACCATTATTTTCTTATATCGGGACACCTCGGCGGCCGTTATCCCTTACATATTATAGTCTGGCGTGTCAGGCTATATCTTGGGCTTTAGGCTAAATCTAGTTGCTGCTTTGGGTTTTGAGGGGAACTGTCAACATTGTTGCTATTGTACAGTATTGATGACTTTTTTATTAGTCTATAATAATAATAATAATATTATTAATAATAATAATAATGTACCATTTTACCTTCCCTATTCCTGGAGTAAAGCTTCAAAAAGCCACTCTCAGAAAGCCACTTCAGAAAGGAGCGCTGATTCACACAGCCAGAGCCAGGATTCCTGAGGTCAGAAGCACGGCTGGCCCGCTGTACTGTAGAGTAATTTTCACACAGATGAATTCTGTTAGGGTGGTCTGCCAGTGTAACGTCACCCTTACTCACTCACATGCGCAGCTTTTGCCAGGTTTCCCAGAAATGCCAAACACATACTGTAAGAATGTGTTTTACGTGCCATATGTCTCACTTTCTCCTTCTTTTTTACTCTCTCTCTCTCTCTCTCTCCCTCTCTCTCTCTCTCTTTCTATGTTTCTCTCCCCTCTCTGTCTCTCTTACTGTCTAATATTTGGCATCCCAAAGATCTGTGCAGTCATGCTGTCAACCTACTGAATTTAGTTATTAGTAATGGTTGGGCTCATTCAGTCCCTGTGTATTTATTGAATGAGCTTATTGACTGTGACTGCTTTAGATGGTAAGGAGAATGAAAGAATTTGGTGCAACAAAGGCCAACAACCAATGCGAAAAAGAGCAGTTTACTTCGTGTCAGAAATCGAAAGTGAGAGTAGTGGTGCCGTTGACTCAATCTCAAACTGCTCTTTCGCTCTTTGCCTTTGAATGACAGCAAACTATCACGTCATCAAGGTCAAGCTTCATCAAGGTCAAGGTCAGTCATTATTGAGACATGTTACAAAGTATAATGTCGTCACACGATTTCAGATGTAGTGAGAGGTAATAAAGTGCCACTAGACTACAATATGATGAGCCATGCGCTATTTCAGAAGAACTTTACAGAACACTTTATACCCGAGGGATTTGCAGGTATAGTGTTTAAATGTGTTGTATTGTTTTTGTGTATCAGTAGTACAGGCAGCTCTTGCTAGCTTGTGATGCTCAATGGTGTTTTTTGCCCACAACGACATCTTCCAGGCAGCACAGCCTAAAAGGCACTTTTAACCCTTAACCCTTACCCTAAACCTAACCCCCTCAACCCTCATCCTAACCATAAATTGGAGTCAGTGCCTTGAAACCTGGAAGGCACCGTTGAGGGCAAAAAATACCAAAGACCTCCTGTGAAGGCCTGTGGTGGTCTGTATGCCGGCAGTATCATGCCATCCTGAGTGCATGATGTGTGGGTGGCTGTAAGTCTGTCTGTCTGTAAGGGTGGTCCACCAAGCAAACAGGAACCACCAGAGACAAGGGAAGGCCGGGGGGGGGGGGAAGGCCAATCCTGTGGCACATAGCCGATCTCTGACACTGAGGGTGATCCCTTAACTTCTCTGACTGTGAGCAATTAGACCACTTGTGAAACGCCCTGTCTCGTCCCCCCACCCCCTCTCTCTCCCTGCGTCACGGGGCCCATGGGCTCACTGAAGGAGCTCGTGGCCAACAGATGGGATCCATTTTAAAGGGGAAGTGGAGTAAGATGACTAATGGGGAAGAGGGAGGGTCTCTGGACTCAAAGGGATTACACCAGATTCTGTGGTGTGTGCTGTGCTATGTGGTGTGTGTGTGTGTGTGTGTGTGTGTGTGTGTGTGTGTGTGTGTGTGTGTGTGTGTGTGTGTGTGCACGTGTGTGTGTGTGTGTGTGTTTGTGCTTTGCATTGGTCTCTTGGTTTTCAGCCCAGGCCTGACCGTAATTGAACTCAAACTACAAAACATGTTTCGTTCAAGCTCGTCATCACGCCCGTCATCGTCCACATTGCCATCACTCTACCCCACAGTTACTGTACATGGAAGAACTCACAGATGAGATAAATCAAGTGTGTGAAGAGTGTGAAGATTTACCCTTGATTCCACCCTTCTAGAGTTGTCATAAGGTCAAATACTCACAGAAACGAATGTAAGAGATTAGTTTTAGTTTTCCTTTCTTTTATTGGGAAATGCACTATATCAAATTAACAGGAAGTTATTGCATTATCAGGTTTTATTCCTTTTTTTTAGGGAGGTCCACTTTAGGGGGGGATTTTATGACACTATTGGGAGTTATTGCATTATCGGGAAATTAGTACATTATTAGTTTTCCATTGCCTAGATGAAGACACACACACACACCAGAGAGAGAGAGAGAGAGAGAGAGAGAGAGAGAGAGAGAGAGAGAGAGAGAGAGAGGTATGGGGACCTTTCAAAAATCAAGAGTTTAAAAATTGGGATAAGGAATTAACAGAGATAATGCATACTCAATTGTGCAAAAGTATTCTAAAGGTTAATAGATCAGTTACAAATAACGCAGCTAGGGCTGAATTGGGAACATTTCCATTATTGTTAAAAATCCAAAAACGAGCAATTAAATTTTATAAACACCTTAAATTGAGTGATCCAAACTCGTATAAATATCAAGCTCTCTGGTGCCAAGAGCAGAAAATTGAAAAGAGTGCTCTCAGTCAGCTTGTACTGCACACTGGAAGTGATGTACTCCAGAGAGACCCTCAATTAATATCCCCAAAACAAATTATCAATCGACAAAAAGAAAAATATATTGAATATTGGAAAAATACAATCAAAACACAAACTAAATTGGACACGTATCAAACTTTAGAAAGAAATTATGAATTGGCTGATTATTTATGTAGAGTAAAAGACCCAAAGATCCGGAAGACATTGACTAGGTACAGACTCAGTGACCACACACTCGCCATCGAAAAAGGACGCCACAGACAAACATGGATACCGAGACAGGAGAGGATATGTGCTCAGTGCACAAAAGAAGTGGAGACAGAGGAGCATTTCCTCCTGCACTGCAAAAAGATATGATTTAATACGTTCAAATTATTTTTCAAAAATTTAAACAATCACACCTCAATTTAAAACATTACCAAGCCAGACCCAACTTAAATCCTTATTGGGAGAAAAGTCTGAGCATTTATTTATAGCAGCACGATATGTTTCGGAGTGCCATAAAGCAAGGGACAGCCAATAGGCAAACAAATGTAGGTATTGTGTTTGAAGATTGTGTGTGTGTGTGTGTGTGTGTGTGTGTGTGTGTGTGTGTGTGTGTGTGTGTGTGCGTGCGTGTGGGGGGGTGGGTTAGGGTTGAGTGTGGGCTTGTGTGTGTGTTGGCTACAATGAAAAAATAAAAAAATCTGTGTGTGTGTGTGTGTGTGGGCGTGTGTGTTGGCAGGTCATATTCATGAATTGTATTTTCATTTATTTAACCTTTATACCCTACTCCATGTCACATGCATTTGTTATCTTTATTTCTGTGTATTACACATACAGCTTTGGCAATATTGTAACTTTTACATTCATGCCAATAAAGCTCAATGAATTGAATTGAGAGAGAGAGAGACTTAATTTCAAGGGAGGTAGAATCAGAAAGTGACCCAGTGTCACTGGAATATACTGTAGTATAGAATATAACTTTACTTTTCTGTTCCGATGGGGTGCTTGGGCAAAAAAGTACTACAGAGTTGAAGGTAAAAAAAAAACACATAAATAACAAAAACAACAACAACAACAACAACAACAACAACAACAAAAAAACAACAAAAAAACAAGGACATTTAGACAACAGATTATGGACAAATACACTAATCATAGACAGTCAACAGTTCAAGAGGTGTTAGCTGTAAAGTGCAACATGTTTAAACATGCTGATGTGCTGTGGAGTGGACACTGTGGTAGGAAAAACTAGGCGTTTATGTTTTTTAATCATTAAATTGAAATCGAGAACCTTAGTGCCTAAGCCAGTGAAACTTTAGTGGCACGTATAGAGTAGATCTCAAAAACACTGGGTGCTGTTGCTCCACTATAGGCCGGTATTCTCCCAGATGCTCACGTCCAAAAAAGTGCTCAGCTCCATGCGTTTCAGACTACAAAGCACTTTTTTGGACTTTAGCATCTGGGAGAATATTGCCCATAGTGCTTTAGCTATTTTGCTGCTTAGGAACCATCCCTACCCCCAGGTGAGAGTATAGACCTATATGAAGATCTCACAATGACAACATAACATAACTTTTCACAAGTGGACACAGGACACTCCCTAATCCTAACGTCTCATCAAGAGAACATACTGACCTGTAGCCTGACATAGCCTGACCATAATACTGCTGTTCATCCGTATTCATGGTCTGGAGGTTCTTTAACCTGACGCGATTATAGGGCGGGAGGGAGGGCATTCAGTCCTGGTTTGAAACGATTGGATTAATCGTTTGGACGATTGGATTAATCTGAAACTAATCAGATTCGCTTATTGGTCGGTTGTCTCTCTACCGATGTAAACCCGCCCCAGAAGACCCTCCCCAGACCATGGATAAGGATGAACATTAGTATTATGGGCGGGCTATGTCAGGCTAACTGACCTGTATGAAATTGTAGGAATGTCCAGGTACAGTATGTCCTTTCATGCAGTCTTCTGCAATTAGCCAACTCTATTATCCCACTTTGTCAATGGCCCCCAACCTCTCCTATACACACACACACACACACACAACACAAATACACACACGCACGCACGCATGCATGCAGGCACGCGCACGCACGCACACACACACACACACACACACACAAATACACACACGCACGCACGCATGCATGCAGGCACGCGCACGCACGCACACACACACACACACACACACACACACACACACACAGAGAGAAACGTAGACTGAATAGTGTGTGTTGACAATAATACACAGAGTAATTAATAGGGGTGGTGAACATGAAGTGTCAAGAGTAGAGATGTCGATTCTCTGGCATGTGCTGCACATGGCTCAGGCAGTAATATGCAGCCATCTTGTTATGTAACATGCGTCAGTGCAACTACTTTCCAAACCGCCACTTTGAAGTCTGTGTAAACAAACTCCTCCTTGCAGCTGAACTCAAGACAGACTTTTTCTGAAATAAGCTTTACAGTACAGTACTTTAGTATGCAGCTGCTATTAAATTTGATGGAAATTGATGGACATACGTACATGTATGCTGTTGTTTATATGTTAAAACTAAAGGTAACAGCAAACTAGCTTTGACTGGTCAATAAAAATGATAAGATTTATAAAAAATATTGAATTTTGTCTATATCAAACCAGTAATTCACAATCCTTTCAGTTACAGTCAAAATCGCTTCCCTTTTCCATCAAATAAAACCAATTGCAACATTCAGAAACACCTCTGTTTTCTGCACAAATGTAATTGCCATTCTTTACAGTAAATTACTCAACACTATTAGGGGTCTTCAGTTGTACTAGCAGAAGGAGGCTGTTGAGCTGAAATATCAATAACAATTCACCCCATGCTATTTTTTTTGCATCTCAACGGCACCTTTCAGGCAGCACTGTTTGGATGCCTTGATAGAACATTGTAAAATGGCAGCAGATGTTCAGCTAGTTAGCTTACTGAATAAAGCACAGAAAAAATAAAACTGAAAGTGAGTGGATTCAGTGGGCCTATATGTTGTATTAATATTTCGCTCTTATTTTTAATATACCAACAGCACTCTGTAACCTGAAACCTCAGGGGTTTGGATTGATTCATACAAAATTTCCCCTGTGTTTATCTTCTATCATTTGGACTTGGCTGTGTTTGTGAAAAATCTAATCCTGGTTGGCCTTACTCATTTCCACAAACTCATGTTGTCATGGTGACAATGGAGAAAACAGGCAATTCATGTATCCAACCCTGATCACAAGTAGGCTACTTTGTCATTAAAATAACATTAATGATACACGTCTGGAATTAATTTGAGAAAGTTATATGTATGAAGTATCTGAAAATATAGATTTTGCAGAGCATTTCCTAAGTGTACAGTAATCATCAAGGTTTTAATGAAATTGGTAAATGTGGTTGTATTACATTAGGCTATCGTTAAAGAAGTAATGTGTCAGTCTTGGGACAAAAATTGAGGAAATATGACAGATAATGCAACGTAAGAATTCTTGTGAACTATGCAATATTATGTGTTGCCAAAACAATGGACAGAGTCGTTAAAAATAAATGTACAACAACAGCAGTTTCATTGGCTGCGTCTGGTGGTAAAGTAGTGGGCAGATTTTTCCATAGGGTAAGAGTCTAAGTTCGTTCCCTTAGCGATGACCTCACCCAAGCTCTGGGTTTCATCACTGTTTGGCACCACTCTTAGTTCGAAATAGCCGACAGAACTCACTCAGACGGTCAGAGGGTTATAGACAAAGTATAAGGATGTCCTCACTCTTATTTGTTTGCCATTACACTCCAACTGTGTTCAAATTTGTAATGCATGGGCCAAGAAACAAGGAAGAAACATCCCATAATTTGAGGATAAAAAATAAATAAATAAATAAATTGTGAATTTTCATGAACCCATTTGTTACATTTACTTGTAGAAATAATAAATAATGAATAATGAATAATGAATAAATCCTAATAATAATAATAGCCTAATAATAATTACTAAATCCTCACAGGACTAATGCCACACACACACACACACACACACACACACACACACACACACACGTACACACAAACACACACACACACGCACACACATGTACACACAAACACACACTCACGCATACCCACACTTCCACACTCACTTCTCCACACATACTTTTACGCA
>JAODXP020000023.1:4322514-4337514 GCA_027497455.2 Sardinella longiceps | reverse complement strand
TCTAATTGTAGTGTTTTGTGTGAAGTTGTTTTTTTTTTTTTTTTTTTTTAAATGTTGTTCGCACACAGTTACACAGTTCTTTTACAGCCCATGAACACTTTGCTTCATTCAGGAACATGTAAGGAATCGGTGTCTTTTATTTCATTTTTTATTTTTTAAGGCATCCAAATCTTAAGTCTTTCCCAGCATGTACCTTTCAGGGGTACAGTAGACTCAGTGAGATTGTCACTCCGGTAGCACTTTATAATAACCGTCTTCAATAAATGATAATTAAATAGCTTAATACTAGTAAGTAGTTAATTAACTATTGGTAGATAAAAGTTAATAGTTATTTAACAGTAATTTTGAGAAATTTCGCAGAATAGTTCATTAGTCACTTAGTTAACAGTTAGTTTATAGTTTGTTTTGGCTAAATGATAAAATGGAAACATTTCATGGAATTAAGTCATCTAACTGATTAAAACCACTAACTTTCCAATTAATTTCTTCCTGATGTTAATAAGCTATTTAATAATCATTTATAGAGGACGGAAGTGCTACCAAATATTCCCTTATTCCAAATGTTAAATTGTATTCATGTTTTTTTCTTTTCTTTTTTTTTAATTGAATCACTTACACAGGATTTCGATATATGTAACAATATAACACCTGCAATTACATCACCACTGTCTTGCTGTCATTGCGATGTCAAAGTGTTAAAACTACACCAGTGTGCAAAAAAAAAACATTAATCCATAGTAGCTCATGGCAGATAACATGCTAGCGATTTCATTCATCTAATAGACGAATCAGAGGAAACTACCGGAAGTATTGCAGGCGCCATTGTTGAACTACCCAGATCGCCAATCTGTCCATAAGAATAACGTGATAGCACACCATAAAATGCCATGATTTACGAGATTCATTACTACCTGTATAATGTCAGATTATTCCATGGTGTTTGCTGTTAGTTGTCATTGACTGTGCATTGTCAAAATGTTTAGTTTACAGTCCAACAATGGCTTCGCCACAAGATGGCAGCCTACACAAAACGCTCGTCGGATTCGTCTATAGGTTCTCAATGGTTCTTAAATATCAAATATTTCATATCCACTTGAAGAATTATAATTTAATATCCACTTAATTAATAAAAAAGATATTCTAAAGAACATATTCTTAGGAACAAATTGAATGTTACTGTAACCAGTGTTTTTGTCTAACCTTACTACTGCAGTCTTATGATTAGGTAACTTTTTTAGTCGCTGCACAGTGTTGTACGACAGGAACAGTGCCTCTCAGTGGCAGGCGCAGGCAGCGTGACTGACTGTGTGTGTGTGTGTGTGTGTGTGTGTGTGTGTGTGTGTGAGCAGGGGTGGGAAAAGTGACTTTTCTCTCCTGCTGCCAGTCTCCTCACCTCCGCATACCTCCACACGACCTCGATGTCACCTGGCAATGGAAATAGGACGTCGCAGCGCATCTGCGTCCGGTTGTTCTCCCCCACAACCACTTCCTCGACTGGAATGTCATGCATATGTATGCACACAACACACACACACACACACACACACACACACACACACACACACACACACACACACATACATACCCTTTAGTATATCACCTTAAAGCAGTGCTGATTCTCAAGGTAGGGGGTAGGGGAGCTCTAGTGGTGGGGAAGCTCTTCCCCTACTATTCCCTTAATTATACTGTTGAAGGGGTGCCTTGGGGTGCAGGCGAGCAAGCTAATGATATACGCTCAGCAGTAATTGTGTGGCACTGGATGAAAATGAACACCACAGTGTGTGGGAGGGGGGAGGGGGGGAGGTGGTGCTGGTGGGGGGAGCTGCCACCTTACATCAACAATCCAAGGACTTAAAGCGTAGCTCCGGGGCTGTCTGCGCAAATGATATTATGTGTGAAAATATGTCGCCGACCTAGGCATGATTTTGTTTAGGCCTCTGTGTGTGTGTGTGTGTGTGTGTGTGTGTGTGTGTGTGTGTGTGTTTGCATCTATATGTGTGTGTGTGAGTGTGTGTGTTTGTGTGGGGGAGAGAACAAGCAGGAGAAAGAAAAAAAGAATGAGAGAGAGAGAGAGAGAGAGAGAGAGAGAGAGAGAGAGAGAGAGAGAGAGAGAGACTTTCTCTCCCATCTTGGCTTACCCTTAAGAACATTTCAGGGATTTGACAAGCAAAAAATAGGATGTTCCCTCTCTTATACTGTGTGTGTATATATGCGTGTCTCTGTCAGCGAGTGTGTATGTGTAATGCGCCTTGAGTGTTGGTGTATACGTGCACCCGCACAAGCAAAAGAAAGTCAGTTATGTAATTTTTGGAGTTAAAAGCAATGTCAGACAGTGACTTCAAAGCTTAGTGATTTCTCCTTTGCCTTTGAGGAACAGACGCCAGAACATGGCTCAGCTAGGCAAAGACATAACAGATAAACAGAGACGTGCCGTCCGTCGCACCTCACCCATTTCCCCTTACCCCATCATCACCTCTCACCTGGACAATCCAGAGGGTACTCGCAGGAGTCGTAGAAACAGCCACGACAATTGTAGACAGCACCATCTACCTGGAAACCTTGAGAGAGGAGATGTACCATAGAGTACAGAACTAGACTGTAGAACTAATAGAACTGTGTCTATGTCTATATAACACAACAGCAATAAGATTAAATACTTTCAGGTGGAAAAAAACAACACAGATGCAGATAGATGTGTGATGGACAAACAAAGGTCAATGTATAAGGCATAGGCTGAAGGCTTGATTGGTTAAAAATACACCATTATTGATGAAATGAGGGAGAGAGAGACAGAGACAGAGAGAGAAAGAGGATCTATAGGAAGTGTGTGCCCGAGGCACAGTACAGTATCCCATCATGCAACACAAACACATTGCATCTACTTGAGAGTAATGAAGAAAAGTCCAGCTTCACACTTGACTGCCTCCATCCTGCTGCTGTTTGCTAGCCTGGACACGTGTGCAGTTCTGCTAGTGTGTCTACTGTACTGAACCAACAAACAGCAGCATAGAGGGTGTGTATCTGCAAATGGCTGCCATTATAGCTTAGCACCCAAAAAATAGCATAAACACGAGGTGGCCAAACTTTTTTTTGCATGTGGGCAATATGCTAAAAAAAATATAAACTGCTTTCAACTGCATGTGACGATTGATTCACACCGTCACAACTCCTCTCTAAAACCGTCTTGTCTCATTGCAGATCTTCAGTCTGAATTGGCCTTTAGATTCATTTAACAATAGGCCAATAGGCAGGGCCAAATGTAGCATGGCGAATGCCAAACTAAAATCACAAGTGATATTTAGTCTGGGGACCTACCTATTGCATTTCTCGTAGCGGAAGCATCGTTTACAATTGTCCATAGCCGTTTATTGGGCGCTACGAATGTCTATCATAGCGTCTGTACATACCTCGGAGCCAATACCAGAGCCACCATGTGACGTAAAATGCAATCGAGGGCCGTACAAATCCCTTTTTGTTCTGCGATTGGATACCGAAAGTAAGCGAGAAAAACGGCCATAGTCACCATGCTCCTCTGCAGAGTGAAATGAAATAAGCGAGCAAAGGAGCATGGGAATTCCCAGGCTAGGCCAAATGACCAATAGAAAAGGGCGGCAATTGGTTCCTGGGCCTTAGATTGGCCACCCTTGGTATAAACCATACAAATCCTAAAGTATGAATCCCAGCACTACAGTGAGACAGACAGTGCTGCCTGTAAGGTACGGTTGAGGACAGAAAACACTATCGACCTGAGTAGTCCACAACTGATTAGACAGAGGAAAGAAGAGGAGTGTTTCTTACTCACCACAGGGAGGAACACATCCTGATGCTACAGACACACACAGGGAGGGACACACAAAACAACACAACAGACAGCAAGTCACTCAGACAGGCAAACAGATGGTCATGTCCTCTAAAAAAACTGTCAACAGTTTTTATGTTCAAATCTGGCATGTATGTGTTGATGTACATGGAGTCTGTATTTATGTACAGTACATGGGTGGTGTGCTGAACAGCATCTCACTGCAACAGGTGAATTATGGTGGTGCATAGGTGGTGGTGGGCTCAAAGTGTGTGTGATAAGTCTAACTGTATTTTAGTGACAATGGAAACATATTTAGTGACAATGGAAATAGACAATAGACTAACTATAATTAACTAACCAACTTACTTACTATCTACAAAGTATCTATCTATCTATCTATCTATCTATCTATCTATCTATCTATTTTTTGCAATTTGATGAAATCAATGACAAATTCGGTTGTGATCAATTGGAAAGTGGTTTGGAGGTTGGTCCATGTTATTTTAAGATTGAGCCAAACCAATAGAGAAAAGCTGTAAAAGAAAAACAAACAAACAAAAAAAAGAGAAATGAAAAAAGAAATAAAAAAAGAAAAATGTACAAGAAAAACAAAGGAAAGAGAAATGTCCATGTCCTCAGCAGTGTCCCTGGCCAGAGATGATGAACTGGAGCCTCTGAGTGAAGGCCTGACCAGGAGAGAGTAAGAGTAAGAGAGGGGACAGAGATGTCCCCAATGATTCAGACATACCTGCAGGCAGTGTGTCTGTGTGTGTGTGTGTGTGTGTGTGTGTGTGTGTGTGTGTGTGTGTGTGTGTGTGTGTGTGTGTGTGTGTGTGTGTGTGTGAGTGGAGAGACAGAGAGAGAAAAAGAGGGGCGAATGTGTCCAGTTTTCTGTGACAAGCTGTGAGATATGAAGGGATATAAGGAGGAATGACAGAGAGAAAATGCGAGACAGAGAGACATAGTGACAAAAAAAATAGATAGATAGATAGATACAGAGAGAGAGAAAGAGAGAGTGTGTATATCTGTAGTCTCACCCCTGGGCAACCGGGAAGCATGAACGGTGAAATTTTCTGCAGCTGCCATCAGTCTGACCTGATACACTGTCTCTATAAAACACACACACACACACACACACACACACACACACACACACACACACACACACACACACACAAGAAAGGCTCCAAGTATTCGTTCCTGTGTCTGTGTGTGTGCATTCTCACATAGATCACTTTAATGTGTGTGTATGTGTGTGTGTGTGTGTGTGTGTGTGTGTGTGTGTGTGTCTGTGTGCGCGCGCATGTGTGTGCATGTGTAGGTGTGCACTCCAGGATATCTTTCATCCATTCCCCTATTAGCTCATAATTCCTCGTCACTCCACTCGTTTCTCCAGCAGCGTTCTGCAAGGAGCCTAGCCGAGAAAAGGAAGATGAGGACGTCCAATCCTCTCCTATCTTCTCAGTTGCATGCTGGGTAATTTTATGACCAGCAGAGTGTCTGCTCCCATGCTGAGCTCATGCAACCAAACCAGCACCCCCTCCTCATCAAATAAAAAAAGGAAACCCCTTTGCAATACATAAATAAATCCATGGTAAGTGGAAAATCTCCAAGGCCAATCTATTTAAGCAGTGCTATCAAAGTGAATTTCAATATATACAGTAGGAAATAATCCATGTCACGCCATAAAACCATACCATTCAGACATTCAACAAGCACTTCTTAAATCTTATTGTAAAGAATGAATGAACTCTAATTAGGGAGTGGAAGTGCTCTTTATAAGAAGTCGGTGCTTGGGCACGCACTTACGTGGGGACGAGTGGGCGTGAGATAGCTTGTAGATATACGCTGCTACAGATGAAGGGTGGACAATATAATCAACTATAATAGCATCTGTGGCCTAACTCCTAGTCTTTGAGTGGAAATGAAGGCGGCACACAAAGTGGGCGACAGGGAATGGATGTTGCGTGTTAAGTTAACAATGTGTGCAGCATCAGAAAGAGCTGGTGGCGCTGGCAGTGTGTTTGCCTTGTCTGTAAAGCCTTTGTGTATGAAATAGCCTACACATTCAAAGGCTATTACTGTACATCACCTTTGTACATTGAGCCTAAAGGCTATACTTATAGGCCTATATTATTTATGTAATCACCCAGAGTTATGAAATACTTTTTTCTGATTGGCTGACAGACTGTGTGTTATTCGCTGATAGTAGGACACCTATATGAAATAGATCCGGTAGAAAAGTTTTAACTGCTAGTCCCTATTTCATGTCAATATCAATGCTCTTTGGAATGGTAACTATTACAACCAGAGTAAACAACGGGGCACAAGCTCACCATTATGAGTCTTCAGGTCAAACTCCTCAATCAGAGGCACGATCTGTGCCAGCATGATGTCCCGAAGAGCGTCCTCATAGCCCCTCCCTAATCAAGAAAAAGAGTAAGAAAGTAGAGATTTTTTTTGATTTGTCAAAACGAGGCGTCCGTTTCTCAAGAGCATCGTTGTAAACCAGTTAGCTTCTTGGTTAGTTGCGAGTGGGAAATTGCATTGCAACCAACAAAGTTGCTAAACAGTTAGCAACTATGCTTTTGGAAACCCCAAGACCCCAGGGTATTTGTGATCTTAATCTGTGCTTCTAAAGGCAGCTCTCTAGAAAGACCACTGCAAAGACTGCATTCCCTCATTCAGCAACAAGTGGGGAAGGGGTGAGTGCAACCGAGAAGTATGTCAAGTGTTGGTTTCAGAAACCAAATCAATTTTATACAGTAGGGCAACAGTGCAGCATTCATTTATGACAAGAGTTTTTGTCTGTGCAATCATAGCCTATATTTGCAGAAAATGAGTAGAAATTTGTTCAGCAAAATAAATTGGAAAAAAGAATAAATTTAGCAGCTGAATTTACTTTCCAATTTATTTATCTGAATTTTGCTATAATACAATGTCAGTGACTACCAACAGATATGAGTGGACAAGAAGAAAATCCCATTCTGGTAAAAAAAAAAAAAAAAAAAAAAAAATCCTCACCAACTCTTCCTGCATTGATGATGGTTTCATTGAAGTTGAACATCCGGTCCAACAGTTTCATGCAGGATTCTATATTCCGAATGTTCTCCTCAATGAGGATGTGTCCCCAGCACAGACGAGAACATTCTAGTGGGTCGACAAAACACCAGAGACAACCCGATAGCCGCGCCACACTTACACTCAGACACAACAGGCAGAAGATCAGCTTCGACATTGCTCTTTCGCCTGAAGGAATTACTGACACACAAACAAAAAACATACACACACACAATCTGAGAGTGTCCCTTGACTGAAAGACACTTGTGACAGAGAATACTATGACATCACAACACCACAGACAAGTGACATCATGCTGAAGTGTGATGTAGCAATGTGATTTGATGTCAGACTGTCCTAATGTAGACAAGAATCATATAGACATTACATAGAATACTATATGTCTTATCTATGGATAATATGACACAAATACATAAGTCTATTACACTATAATTTTAAATGTGAATGGGAATGTTAACATCACAAGGCACCATATAAAAGGCTTTTTTCTGTTTAACACCCGGAAATGTAGACAATGACAATGAAGCAGGAAGTGTTAATATTCTCTCCCAGTAGACAATGCAGGGCATCTCATAAAACAAAGCCACAGAGTTCATTTTCAACTGCAAACAAACACAAAGAAAAATAGCTGATGCTCAGCACTCTCTGATGTATGGCGGTGTTTGCATTGATGTAGGTGTTTTGTGAGTGTGTGTGCGTGTGTGTGTTGTATACATGTGAGTGTCTGTCTCTGTGAGAGTGTGCATGTGTGTGTGTGTGTGTATGTACAATGTGTATGTGTGGTGTATGTGGGTGTATGTGTGTGTGTGTGTGTGTGTGTGTGTGTGTGTGTGTGCGTGCGCGTGTGAAGAGGGGGTGGAAAACATTCAATTGCATACATTAACCCTGCAACCCACAAGAGCGAATTATACGTGGACCACATGTGTGCACGGTGCTCTCTCTCTCTCTCTCTCTCTCTCTCTCTCTCTCTCTCTCTCTCTCTCTCTCTCTCTCTCTCGTTTCCCATTTGGTTATCAGGTGAGAGACAGAGAGGGAGACGGCGCCGCACCTCTCCTCTCCTCCTCTCGCTCCTTCCTCCTCCTGTCTGCCTCCCACCTGCACTCTCTATTGTCTTTCTTTCTTTCTCTCTCTCCTTCCTTCCCTCTCCCTCAATGCACCACTTTTGCTGCAGAGTGTGGAGATGGAGTGAGGGACCATGAGAGGAGAAGAGGGAAGGAGAGAGAAGGAGAATAGAGAAAAAAGAGAGAGAGAATAGAGACGGGGAGAGAAAAAAAAGGAGAAAATTAAATGGAGTAAAATGATTGTACAATTAGTGGGGTTTTCTCTCTGTGTGCGCGTGTGTGTGTTTGCACACATTTGCATTTGCGTGTGTTTGTGTGTGTGTGTGTGTGTGTGTGTGTGTGTGTTTGTGCGTGCACACAAGACAAAGGATTGAACAGGTCAACAAATGTACAATGAAATGGTGGAGAGAGACAATTAATGAAGCAGAGAAGGAAAAAAACAACACACCACTGAGAGGATGGGAGAGAATGGGGAAGAAAAGAATAGAGGGGAGGTTAAACAGCGAAAAAGAAAGAGGGGAGGTAAAAAACGATGCACATCATTTGCAAACACACACACACACACACACACACACACACACACACACACACACACACACACAAGGCACTCAACTGAACAGTATGATAGTGAACAGGAGGTGTCAAATTGTAATTAAAGATGCAAAACAGACAGAGGTATTAGTCACAGCGATAATAAAAAAAAAATGTTAAAAGACAGAGAGGAAGTAGACTCGAGAGAGAGAGAGAGAGAGAGAGAGAGAGGAGTGTGTGTGTTTGTGTGTGCTTGTGTGTGTGTGTTAAAGAAAGAGTGAGCCTACCAATCAAGCCCACAGCCTCATTGCATCCCGTATCCTTTACCCCTCCCCCTCAACCCCCCCCCCGCCCCCCCCCTCCTCCTCTCCTCATGCCGCCCTTCCCTCCTCGCTTACCCCCCTCCACCCCACCCAACCCCCCTCCACCCCATTCTCTCTCCCTCCCTCCCTCTCTCTCTCTCTCTCTCGGCGCGTCGCCATAGCAACGAGACAGGGTGCCTAATACACGAAGTTAATATATTTCCAGTGGCAGGGCGGGCTGGGTACTAATGCATTCATCTGTCTCCACAAAGACAAGCCAATCAATATTGTGCAAGAAGGCCTGCTCCCGGCCCTGCCTCGGTCACCACCATCCGTCCCATTGGACAGGACTGCTGCCACTCAGGCCGGGAGCCAAGCAGAGAGCTGGGCTAACCGCCCCCCCCCCCCCCCAACACCCCTTCCTTCCCTCCCTCCTTCCCTACCTCATTCATTCCCCCCCCTTGGCCTCTCTCTGGGAAAAAAAACTCCTAGTGCAGGAGCAGAGAGAAGATACTATAACTCTTCATTACGCGTGTATTATTCCACAAATGGCTTACAAACTCACCCTAAATGACAGTTACCAAAGGGGTTGCATTAGGTCAAAGGCTTTTTTTTATGGCCAGAACAAAATCAGCATTCTCTGTTGCTTACTTTTTACTTGCTCCAGCAAAGAGAGAGAGAGAAAAAAAAAAAAAGAGAGAGAGAGAGAGAGAGAGAGAGAGAGAGAGAGAGAGAGAGAGAGAGAGAGCATCAAAACTGGAGAATTACCTTCGTTAGCTCTAGGTCACTTTAGGGACAGTAAGAGTAACAGAAGTCTTTAGGTCTGTAGTCTGTAGGCTCTTGGTAAAACACTGTATGTACACTAACACTGTATAAAGGCTCTCTCTATGTGCGCTGCGCATCCTGTATCCTGCTCCTATAACATATGTGCTGCGCTCCATGGGCTGTGTTGGGAGTGCTTGCTTTACTAATGCAATCTTAATGTTCTTGTAATGTTCTTTAGGGGTCGTATAGGAGATATAATGGAAGAATCTGTGACAAAAGTCGGTGGGTGGGTGTGCGTGTGTGTGTGTGTGTGTCGGGGCCTTGATTGCATTGGGAGCTCCGCCTTCAGACCTTCTATACAATCCAACATACAGTAGCAGATGTTCAAGGCGCTTCCTCAGGTTCATCTGCTCAAGTGAAATTAAACCACACTGAGATACCCTCTTTCTCTCTCACACACACACACACACACACACACACACACACACACACATGCACACAGACACATAGACATGTGCATGCGCACACACGTGCACACAGACACATAGACATGTGCAGGCACACACATATGCTCATACACACTATTGCGCACAAACACGCACACACACACACACTCACTCACACACACACCAGACATCCCAACCTGCAGAAACTCATTTCAGGGAGGTGTCGTTGTCGCTACCTCCCCGCTTGGACGTTCCGGGAGACTTGGGATGTCTGCACACACAGATACGTGCAAGTGAGCATACACATACAGTAGACACACAGAAATGTGAATTCTATAAAAATCACATACAATACTTCTTGGAGGAAGACATATTTATTAACTAAGTGTCAGAGAAGAGCACACTATTATTACACGATTACTGTATTACACAGGCCGTCAGAACTAAGCCGTCCACCATAGGTGGTGGTGGTGGAACGTTAATTAGCGACCGCATTCGCCGAGGACTTTGTGTGACGGGGTCACCAGCCTTGGCTGCCTTCCTGTTACATTTCTCGAGGCGAGAAGAATAAAGACAGCCGAACAGCTATGCCCCCTTTAAGTGAAGAACACTTTCCTCTTCCTCTTCCTCGGTTTCTTCTTCTCCTCCTTCGTTTAAGGATTTTGGCTCCTTTTTCCTTCTTGTCTATTTTTTTTCCTCCCCTCTTTCTCTCTCTCTCTCTCATTCCCTTTGGTCTCCAAATGTCTGATGAAAGGCTAGCAAACGTTCTGATGAATATTCATCAGACGTATCGCTCAATCTGTGGGTGTCTAGTCCTTTTCCAGTCGGATCAGCAGTTTTTAAGGAAAGGTCATCGGCACACTTAATTTGTGAGTGGTTTTCAAAGCCGTGGATTATATTAAGGTCACTCTATCTCTGGGAGTTGAATGAAAGACGGGAATAAAAAGATGCTCTGATTCTCCGCAGGACTACTGGGGCTGCAAACGCATGGAACGCTGTTCCTGAGGACCTCACCTGTGACCTGTTATGACTTCACAGGTTAAGGGTCTCAGGGACAGAGGTGCATGCTGGGACACGAAACACAATTTTTTTTTTGTTGTTTTGTGTTGTTTCTTTCCACTTCTCTCTGCAATCTGTTTTTTTTTTTTTTTTGAAAAAGATAAGAGGAATCTTCGATGAACATTTGTGACAGGGTTTCAAATGGAAACTAAACACCCGCTGAACTGCCACTAAAAACCAAGCTATTGATAATACAAAACATTGTACACATTTACAGACAACAAGATGCCTCCAGAAAAAGCATCAAGAAAAAAAAAAAAAAAACAAGATGCTGCATTTCCTCTACAATAAGCAGCAGAGAAGTGCTGAGATCTTTCCTTTCACCGCAGCCATGTGCACCAATGCGACAAGTCTTTATTACACTTTTTTCTTATGCATTCTCCACCTCACTGCCAAGCTCTGGCTCACAAAATGTTTGCCGAGATGATTCCTAACCTTTATTCACAAAAATATCAGAATAAGCTTCGCGATTCCCACATTGAGAATCAGATGTCAACTGCTCTGGGTCCGAGACGATCAGCCCTGCTGGTTCACACACTCATGGTCTCCAACACACATCTCCTGTGTGTGTGTGTGTGTATGTGTGTGTGTGTGTGTGTGTGTGTGTGTGTGTCTTCCAGGTGATGTGAGGACAAGGCAAAATGGAGATCCTGCAGGTTACCGTCTCCACGTACCCCCATCCCCTACGTGAAAAAAAAAGAAAGTCCGCATTAACCTGTAGAGACAAAAACGATCTTTTAAAAATTATCAGTCAGTGTTTTTTTTTTTTTTTTAAATACTTGCTCTTCTTGAAAATGTCCACGTATATACTCCTGCATCATGCATAAATGTGAAAATGTAGTTTTGTCCAACCCTGCAAAGACATGTAGTTGCGACATAATGGAACTGCAGTAGGCCTCCCCCTAGTGGTAGACACCTGGCCTTGCTAGAAATTAGACTTGAGACACTGTTGTGTCGTGGAAAAACACCTCTGATTTTGGAAAAGAAAACCCCACTCAAGCCCCACTCATCACCACAAGCTTGAATAAATCTACAAGTATGACACAGAACTGCAGCTGTCAATGGCTTGGCACGCAGTGTCCCATTTCATTCAAACACATCTTTTCCTGAAAGCGCACCTTGTAATTCTCGTACAGTCAATGCTACATAAAAATCATTAACGTCCTCGATGAAGATTGTCCGCCATTGTGCTGATGAAACCTGTTAGTTCTGAAGAATTGGCAAACATCTTGTAATAAATTATGTATATGCCTGCAGCAAAAGTTCAGACCACTCCAGCCAATTGAGTGGTGCACACCTTGCACAAGACCCATTCAGACACACTATCCACCTCAGAGGAAATGCATCTGTTAAATCAAGCAGCCACACTTAAACAGGATAATGATTAGCTCCTAAACACCTTTAACCCCCCCCCCCCCCTACACACACAGCATCCCTTCACACAATGCAAACTCAAGTCACTAATCAAGAAAAGCCAGACATCAGTATGCACACACAAGTGTACAACCCAGAGAATACCACACAACCAACCACTTACCGATTGGGGTTGGTTTGTTGGAGCTATTGTTTCCTGTCCCCATGTAAAGCGTGTGTCCTTTGCCCATTTCGCCAGCTTCTTTTGTTCACAGGAGGCACAGTCGTAGGCTATGGCATCAAAGTGCAAGAAAAGGACGGATAGAACGCAAGCAGGCAGGCAGACAGACTTCCTTACGGGGGGTGGGGGGTGGAGGGTGGAGGGGAGGGGAGCAGGATTCAATATCTCTAGACTGAGAAAGAGAAAGCGCCACAGACCACATTGGTAATACACAACAAAATACACATTTTCATCTGATGTTAAAATTGAAAAAATGCAGGCATTAGAACATTACTCAACCTGAAGCGAACATACTGTAGATGTGAATACTCAGGTGCACCATGTGTGCACCAAGCACCAAGCAAGTACAAGCACATGCAGACACAGAGACACACACAGACAGACAGACAGAAAGAAAGAGAGAGAGAGAAAGAAAGAAGAAAATGAAGAGAAAAAAAGAATAAGAGAAGCCAACAGAACAAGTCAGCAAGCACCCCTTCTACCCCCCCCCCCTCGCCTGATTAAGAGGAAGAAGAAGAAGAATGAGAAAAGAAGAAGAAGAAGAAGAAGAAGAGGATGGAATCAGATTCTTTTGCCCCTCTTCTTCCTTTCTATCCCTCCCTCCTCTTCCTCCTTCCCCACTTCCTTTCTCTGGCTTACTGTCAGAGGGGTGTTTGAATTGAGAAGGGGAGGACATTAAAAAAAGAAAAAGAAAAGACAGACAGACAGACAGACAGACAGACAGCCTTTTGCCAGACTCTCTGCCTCTGGTGCCGCTGTCTGCTAACTGTCGCTGCCACCGCCTCGGTTGCCTCTCCTCTCCTCACCTCTCTTCTCTTCTTTTCTCGCCTCCCCTCTCTTCTCTTCTCTTCTCTTCTCTTCTCCTCTCTCTCTTCTCTCCTCTCCTCTCCTCTCTTGTCTCACCGGCTTCTAGGATGAGTGGGAACGGCTGGGCTCAGACAGCGAGCGAGCGAGAGAGAGAACGAGAGAACGAGCCAGCCAGTCAGTCAGGCAGCCCATCAGCAGGTGCATTAAAGACAGGGCTATTGATTCTCATCCTACCTTCCCCCCTGTCAGAGCCACCAGCACAGCTCAGCTCAGCACACACAGCACAGCACAGCACAGCACAGCACAGCCGCCTTTCCAGCCTCTGTCCTCGCCGCCAGACACACACATGCGCACACACACACGCGCACACAGATGTACGCACACCACACGTGCAGACATGAGTACACGCACGCTCAGGCAAGAGATGTGCCTGCACACACACACACAGACACTCTCTCTCTCACACACACAGAAACTAACTCACACACACACACACACATGCACCCCTTCTCTTTTTTTCTTTCAGTTGCTTTCACCATCATGCTCCCATGCTCACAGTCTTGTCTCTCTCTCTCTCTCTCTCTCTCTCTCTCTCTCTCTCTCATTCTCTTGCTTTCTCTTCCTTCGTCTCTCTGCTCTCAGCATCTTTCTCTCTCACTTTTGCATGCCCTGTCCCCGATCTCAAACTCTCCCTCCCTCCCTCCCTCCCTGTCTCTCTCTCTCTCTCTCTTTCATTCTCTCTCTCTACGTCTCCCACCCTCCCTCCTTCCATCTCCCCTGCTCTCTCACACGTTTTCCAAGCATCACGTCTCCGTTACCCCCTCCCACTATCCACCCCCCCCCCCCCCACACACACACACACCTACACACACACAGACACACACACTCACACACACACACACACACACACCATTCCGCTCTTTTGCAGTCTGTGTGCTCGTGCAGGAGTGAGTGAGTGAGTGAGTGAGAGTGTGTGTGTGTGTGTGTGTGTCTAGGAGAGGGAGCAGAAATGTGTGTGAGAGACAGAAGGAACAGGGAGGGTGGCGTAGAGGAGAGGAGAGGAGAGGAGAGCAGAGAAGGGAGCAGGAGAAGGGGAGGGAAAAGAGAGGGAGAGAGAGAGAGCGAGAGAGAGAGGGAGAGAGGAGAAGAGGAGAGGAGAGAAGGGAGCAGGAGAAGGGGAGGGAAAAGAGGGGGAGGGTCAGAATTTCAAACAGGGGAGAATCGAAAGTACATAAAGCCCTGGTAGAGGGAGAGAGACAGACAGACAGACAGAAAGAGGGAGATTTTGAGAGAGAGAGAGAGAGAGAGAGAGAGAGAGAGAGAGAGAGAGAGAGAGAGAGAGAAGAAGAGAGAGAGATGAGAGAGAGATGAGAAAAATATGACTCTCTGTATTTGCTGCAATCATCACTCAATCAATCTGTTTGCATGCCTCATCAGATTCCCCACACACTCACAAAGACACAGACACACACACACACACACACACACACAGACTACAACGTATCGCTGCCATGAATGAAAGACTCGGAAACACCGAGAGATGGGAGCCAGG
>JAODXP020000023.1:4307514-4312514 GCA_027497455.2 Sardinella longiceps | reverse complement strand
AAATGGAAAAATCTCATGGAATTAAGTCATCTAACTGATTGAAACCACTAACTTTCAAATTAATTTCTTACTGCTGTTAATAAGCTATTTAATAATCATTTATAGAGGACGGTTATAGGACGGTTATTATAAAGTGCTACCACACAGGCTTCTTCCTGCACAGGCATCCAACAGTGCCTCTCAGCTCAGGGGTGAGTCTCTGGCAGGGCCCCACATCATGTGTGTGTGTGTGTGTATGTGTGTGTTGTATATGTATGTGTGTGTGTGTGTGTGTGAGAGTGTGCTCAGGGGTGAGTCTCTGGCAGGGCCCCACATCAACCAGGACAAGGTTATCCAGCTACTGTTCCTGCCCAGAGGCTGTAAGTATATGCAGATAAGTGTCTGTGTGTGTGTGTGTGTGTGTGTGTGTGTGTGTGTGTGTGTGTGTGTGTGTGTGTGTGTGTGGATGTATGTGTGTTTGCATATAACTGTGAGTGTACTGTATGTGTGTGTGTGAGTGCATAAGTGAGGGTGTGTGAGTGAGTGAGTGTGTGTGGGTGTATGTTTTTTGTGTATGTAAGTGTGTGGGTGTATATGTGTGTGCATGTAAGCATGTAAGTGTGTGTGTGTGTGTGTGTGTGTGTGTGTGTGTGTGTGTGTGTGTGTGTGTGTGTGTGTGAGATGGTGCTTCAGTGAGTTGATAGGGCTCTATGCGGCGTAGTGGCTGGTTGAAGACCACAAGCGCCAGGCAGCCTGGCAGCTGTTGATTGACAAGAGGCGCAGGAGGAGGGGGGGGGGGTTGGAGGGTGTTGGGGGGGGGGTAGTTACTGGAGTGTTGGGTAGATTTGCCAGAGCTCGGCCCGTATTGGTTGCCCATCCACCAGTCCCAGCCCAACCCCCTCGAGCCATTCGCACACCTTCTACCAACGAGTGCCTCCAGCACCAGATCCCGCAGAATTCCCTCGCCAATGCCAGAGGAATGGGAAAGGAGTTGCTATGGCGATGCCAGTGGCGGCATTAGTGTGTTGCCAGGTAAAATACAATTTCTGCTCCTCCTTCTCTTTCTCTCTTTCCATCTCTCTATCTTTCTCTTCCTCCCTCTCTCTCTCTCTGTCAGTCTCTCTATCTTTCTCTCCCTCCCTCTTTCTCTCTTTCTCATTTTCCATCTCTCTGTCACTACTTTTCCTCCATCTCTTTCTATCTTTCTCTCCCTCCCTCTTTCTCTCTCTCTCTCTTTTCCCTCCCTTGCTGTCCTGTCTTTATTTTGGATGGCGCTCAAACATCTAATCCTCTCTATCTGCTTGCGTGAGTGAGTGGCCAGGATCACCCCGCTACCCCCCCCCCCCACACACACACACACACACACACACACACACACACACACACACACACACACACACACACACACACACCCGCCCTCAGTCAGCCTCAGCCTGCCCGTCCCAAAATGCCCTTCACTCACTCTCTCACTCACTCCCCTCACTCACTCACTCTCTTACTCACTCACTCACTCACTCACTCACTCACTCACTCACTCTTCTCCTCCCTTCCCCTCCTTCTACTCTACCTCTCACCCTTCAGCCCAGCGCCACAGCACCGGCTCCACCCCTCCACTGTCCGTGTGCTCCATCTCATCTCTTATTGTATCTTATTCTGCATGTGGCTCAGTACAATATCAAGTCTCAGACAGTCACATCATGCAAGAATGTTGCTCTACAGCTCTCTCTCTCTCTCTCTCTCTCTCTCTCTCTCTCACACACACACACACACACACACACACACACACACACACACACACACACATACACACTCTCTCTCTCTCTCTCTCTCATGTGCACACACACACACACACACACTTTCTCTCTATCTCACACACACACTCTCATTCTTTCTCTGAAGACCTTTTTTGAGGATGTGGGTGTATATTTTCCCTCTCTCTCTCTCTCTCTCCCCCTCTCTATCTCTCTAACACACACATACACACACACACACACACACACACACACACACACACACACACACACACACACACACACACACACACACACACACAGACACATTGTATGCATGTCTCTGACTATCTATTTATCTTTTTCAATGTCTCGATCAATCCTTATTGCTTTCCTCTTCACCTTGGAATATTTCCACAAAGCGCTAAAGTCATGCACACACATACAGAGAATTACATACACACACACACCCACACACACCACAATCATGCACACCATCCAAGGGTTTCCACTGTTTGCGCATACACACACAAACTCACACACATGTACAGTACACACACACACCCAGACACACACACTCCACTGCTGCAAACATCCACACTCACACACACACACACACACACACACACACACACACACACACACACACACACACACACATACACACACACTCTTTATCTGCTGCAGTGACCCGGTGCGGAAGTGAGAGAATGACTGGTGCTGCAGCACGTGTTGATTGCACCCAGGAGCCACGGGGTGTGCGGCAGGTAGGGGCACCGTGATAAATTGATGTGGCGTCGGAAAAAAAAAAGAGGCGTTCGTTCGTTCGTGCGGAGGCTCATTATAAGTGTGTGGAGCACTCTGAATATTAAATATTGATTTTGGAACCATAGTTTACAAACTGGCAGCTATTTGCCAGGGCAAAAAGAAAGGCCCTCCCAGTACTGCTGATGATTGTGAGGCACCAGACTAAAAGGAAAGTACTTCCTATGGCGGGGAAAAAAACGAAAAAATCTATGAGCTTTTATTTCTTATTGCAATGTGCATTTACAGTACACTGCAGTGGGCAATTCACTCTGGCGTTATTGGAGCCTGCTGAAAACTTCCCCTTTTCCCCCACTGCGCTCGGCTCGCTGACCGACCCATCCATGTAAAACCTCCCACTCACTGACCAGCTGAGAGTCTTTTCTTCGAGCCTTATTATCATCGATTGTGTGCACTGCTAGGCTGAAGTCCAATACAAGTTATTAAAGGGGCTCAGATCCTCTTGAATTTGCATTGGATTTTTCCAGCAGCACAACGAAGCTCTGAATCCCAGAGTAATCTCTCTCTCTCTCTCTCTCTCTCTCTCTCTCTCTCTCTCTCTCTCTCTCCCTCTGTCTTCTTTTGTACTTTCTCCAACCTTAAGCACTAAGGTGGTGGCTAGAGAATGAAAAAAAAAGAAAAGAGGGGGAAAAAAACTCTATGTTGCTATAGGAACCTGTTCCCTGGCAACCCCTGGCAGCTTGGCAGAGTGCCAAACTGTTGCTAGGGCACAGCTGTCAATCATGCCACAGGGCTGGTGTGGTGTGTGTGCCAGTCGTCGCCCTGGCCGTTTTTACCCAGTGTGCATTGCACGATGTGGAAATAGGATTTCACACCTCTCTTTTAGCGGGGGCTTTGGTATATGAAGGTCAGCGCAGGCTTTAGCGCTGCACAGTAGCGCCACAAACGCCAACAGCACAACATCGCTAACGCTTCAGTTTTTACCAAGGGAGGTCAGTTTACAGTATATCACATATTAACAGGCTTGGTTGGAGAATGACTGACCATGAAATGCAATCAAAGCCCATGTAAAACACCTTGATCCTCCTACCTCTAACAATGATAGCGCATCGATAATAATCTATAATACAGCAGTAAAACAATACAGCCCAACTACTTTATCACATTTCGGTAACAATGACCCTTTTTGAGAGCCCTGGAATATCACAGATTGTGTGACGTGGTTACAGATTTTTGTTTTCGGCTCAATGATAAAAACAACATTCTATCTGCACATTTCTATTAAGAAAATCTATGAAACTATCCAGAATAGTATAAATATGCGCTATTTGCGTAAATACATGGTAATGTATGGCACAATGAAATTTGTTCTGCATGAATGTAAATGTAAGTAACACACCTAAAATAATGAGCACATGCTATAGACCATACATTACACATAATAATACACATTTCATCTTCACATACTGTATAAAGGTTTAATTTCTTTGCTTGTTTTCATAATTTACTGTCAGCTTGATATCAACATATCCACCGTGAGCAAAGAATAAGAATGATAATTAGCAATATTATGCTAGATTGGCGCTATTGTAAAACTCATTCATGCACAAGGACCGACCCGCAGTAATATTCAATCCTCCTATCGCAATCAAACAGCTCACAGTCATGGAGTCAATGGGAGTTTTAAAATCAGCATTTGGACCCAGCTGTTATGAAAATGGCATCAATCACAGTCCTGTATAACCACTGTGGAGTTGCTGCCAAACACAGCACTAATCTAAGCCTGGTAATCTAACTGTTGGATTTAACCATCTCCGTACCACAGCTGCAATCGCCTCGCTGTTACATACGTATTAACACAACGAAGTCTATCAAAAACAAAAAATAATTCATTTCGATAAATAACCATGATTGTTAAATGTGTAGAGGTAAGGATGAAAAAAAAACAGCACAGAGCATGGTGCTCACAAGTGGGGTGAGAAAAAGCAAGCAATCCTTGAGGACTAGCGCCTGGTCTTTTTATCCACACCCTGGCCATGTGTAGACTTGATTTAGCCCATGCACCACCCAAAGACTGTTGCACTGCCACTGCAAGGCCAGTGGGGGTGCAGAGGGGCGCTAACACTGGAGGATTAAGTTAGCCGGGGATTACCTGTGCAGGTGAGGTCATCGTGCTGAGGAAGTGTGATCCCACTCCTGAGCATCTGGAGGAGGCTGTGAGACTGGGCGGGGCAGGACTGGGATGAGGGCGTGGTCTTGGACATAGGCTGGCCAATCACTGCGAGACAGAGAGACAGATGAGGCAGGAGAGTTAAAAGAAGCCTGTGTGTGACAACTGTGAGAGAACATCTGCTTGAGAGTGTATAGATACCTGTGTGCATCTCTCTCTCTCTCTCTCTTCATTTATCTATCTATCCATCTATCTATCTATCCAAGTGCATGTAATCTCTCTCTCTCTCTCTCTCTCTCTCTCTCTCTCTCTCTCTCTCTCTCTCTCTCTCTCACACACACACACACACACACACA
>JAODXP020000023.1:4257514-4295014 GCA_027497455.2 Sardinella longiceps | reverse complement strand
CTTGCTCTCGACAGTGTGAAATCCTCTGGCTGTCTCCCTACTCTACCCTACCCTACCCGCCCGCCCGCCCGCCCAAACACCACCTCAGCCCCTAACTCTCTCAACTGAGCCTCTGCATAATTGATGGGCTTTGCTGAGTAATGTTTCATAAAGTGAGAGCTGCGAGAGGAATCCTCTGTCGTATCAGCCATCTCTTTCTCTGTCTCTATCTCTCTCTCTCTCTCTCTCTCTCTCTCTCTCTCTCTCTCTCTCTCTGTCTCTTTCTCTCTGTGGCTCACTCATTCACTCCTTGCCTGCCTGAGAGAGTTTGTGCCGGCTAGGCTACATTCTGTAGGGGATTGGCCACAGTGGGATGGCCTGCTGAGCACACAATGGAGTCTCTCTCTCTCTCTCTCTCTCTCTCTCTCTCTCTCTCTCTCTCTCTCTCTCTCTCTCTCTCGCTGTTCCTCTTTCTTCCCCCCCTTAAGTCCTTGCAGGTGGCGGTCAAGAGAAATAATGACTTTTAAAAAAAAGTCAGTGATGTATAACTTTACCTTGATAAAGTGGGACAAATATAGAAAAGAAATCTTGCACATGTATGGCTATGGCAATAATCACAGGTCCACAGTTCACATCGAGTTTGCGTTACTGCATCTCTGTTACTGAAAGCTAAGCCGACATTCATGCCAGGCTCATGCAGTCATTAAAACCCGGAATTATCCTATACACAAAAAAAACATAAAGAGTGGTTTGTGGCAGTAATCCACACATTGTCTCGTCTTATGAAACAACATAACACATTCTGTAAATTATTCCTACTACATACAAAGTAATTAATCGAGATTAATCAGACGGAGGACAGATTCAGTTTTATTTAAGGACGCCTAACCTGAGTCTAGCAAACAATGGAAGTGTTGGGGGTGGGGGTGGGGTGGTTAAAGAGGGCATGACAGCAAGAGTACCAGCAATGGTGCATGGGGAACAGGGGCATACGGGACGGGACAGAGGGGCAACAATACCACCACAAGGGGGGGAGCGAAGAACTAGATGTGACCGCCTAGCAGATGGATCAGGCGCATACTGTAGTGTATGTAGCCCTGTGCATTTTAATTAAATGTAAACACGGACCCGACTTCCCTTACAGCAGAGGAAGACAGGAGGCGGGAGAGGGAGGGGGGGAGTAACAGGAACGGCGCAGGGAATGGGAGCAGGGGGAAGAGAAGAGGTGGGACACCCGGACAACGGAACTAATAGTCATCATTCGGCCCGTGCCATTTTTTTTTTTTTTTTTTTTGAAACTGTGATTTTCTGAATAGCCGTAACCGTATTCGAGCATTAAAAAGAATCATTTCATACACAAAACATATCACCGAAAGCATGTTGACGCATTCACGCAGAATTCATATTATTTTGCACAAAAGCGAAAAAAAAAAAAGCGGAAAGCGGGCGAATGCAAGATCCCTCGTCCTCATCCCACGCCACTAGGCCTCGAATCGCCATTGAACCTTTTCGGAGTATGAGCGAGATGATTGTGCACTTTGCACATATCCGAACCAAACATGTGGCAAAAAACGGAACCAAAAGCAGGCAGGACACACCGATGTCTAACAACACGCTCTCACAGACGAGGCCAAAACACATGCACAGACGGACAGAGTGTGGAAGGGAGAAAGAGAGAGAGAAAGAAAGATAGAGAGAACAAAATGAGATGGCAGAGGAAGAGAAGGAAAAGGTTTTTTTTTAAGTACACAAGCAAACTAGGCACTGTTTCACACCGAGGCAAACAAACATTCCAAATAGCAGAGGGGAGTTGCTGTAGGAACTCGTAGGGGTAAGGTGTTGAAAACTAACTAATCGCACAGACACAAAACACAGGTAGATAAGCACATATGTTTGGAAAAGAAAGGAAAGGAAGGGAACTAGGGGGACGTGATAGTGGGAGTAGGAGTAGAGTGGATGAGTAGAAATTTGAATGCTAAAAGGGATGTAAAAAATACCAGCAGAGGTCGGATGGGTTCCGTTCGTCTCGGCCCGTTGTTCTCCCCCCTTTTTCCCGCGATTTTGTTCGGTTCGGCCGTCCTTTTTTTCATTCTTAGCTCTCCCTCTGTCCGTCTTCTTTCTCCGCAACTCTTCTCTTCTCTCGCCGCTTCTGCCTCCCCCATCTCCCGTTCCCAGAGATACCCCCTTCCTTCATGGATCAGCGTCAGGAAAGGGGCGAGACGCCGAGAGAGAGAGAGAGAGAGAGGGAGGGAGAGAGAGAGAGAGAGAGAGAGAGAGAGAGAGAGAGAGAGCGAGAGAGAAACAGAAAAGATCAACAGTTCGAAAAAGAACAAAAAAAAAAAAGCTGGAGCACAAATCGTGCTGAAACAAAAACGAAAGAAGGGGCCTCAAAGAAGACGCCAGCTGTCAACCCTGCCACCGATACTGGAGCAGCGCGAGACACAGAGCGAGAGAAAAGGCAGAGAGAGAGAGAAATAAGGAGAAAGAGAGAGAGAGAAAGAGCAGCACAGAACCGGTTTCTCAGCCAGGAAAACACAAACAGACAGGAGAGGAAAAAAGTCCTAGAGCTACAGCGGCGAGAGCGAGGGAGAGAGAGAGGGAGAGCGAGAGGGAGCGAGAGAGAGAGAGCGGTAAATGTGTGTTTCCCTGGTTAGCAGGGGAGAGGTGGGAGGAATATCTAAGGGGGAGGGAAAGAGGAGGAGTGTGTGTGCGGAGCAAGCCAAAGGGGGTGGGGGCGATGTCTGCTGTTACCGGTCATTTTTTAAATTTTCCCAGTGAGTGTAGCCCTGTTTCTAACACAGCTCTTTTGTGGCAGCAGTGGCAACAGAGGTGGATGGCTGTGGTGGCGGCTGTTTGCCACCAATGTGAGTGGTGTTTTTTATGAGAGAACCATTCTATCGCCTTCTCCCTCACTTTCGCTCTCTCTCTCTCTCTCTCGCTCCCTGTTTCTCTCTCTCTCTCTCTCTCTCTCTCTCTCTCTCTCTCTCTCTCTCTCCGTTTGCTGGCCATGTCTTTGCGTTTTCAGACACATTTGCACTCAGGCGCTTGAGTGTGAGGATTACTACCACCCTCTCCAGGCCCCCTGCCCCTCTCTGCACAACTGAGCAGGAGACACTATTTGTTGGAGAGTGAGTGAGTGAGTGAGAGAGAGAGAGAGAGAGAGAGAGAGAGAGAGAGAAGGTCTGGGGGGGACAAAAAGGGGGTGAGCAAAATGCAGAGAGAGGGGGAGGGGAAGGGAAGAGATTGCCAGAGCCACTCCGAGGCGAAGAGCTAAAACACGGATATGTTCACCTGCAGCCAATAACACTTAAAAAAAAAATAAACAAATCACTGCACAAATCACTGCACATCATTTCCACATAAAAGCCAGTTCCCAACACTTAAAAGTATGTGTACTTTTTAAGATTACTGTTCAGGTCAGTTTAGACTTTAGAGTTTACTATTTCAATTTCTGATATCTGAAATCATTTATTAAAATATACATGTATAACATGTAAAAAGTTAACCTGCTGTCCGCACTGATATTTCCTAAAAAAATCCACAAATTAAGAGTGTAGTCAAATTAGACAATCACAATAGAACTTAAATCTATTTGGTATATTCTCTCTTCACAAAACAACAATATGCAACAAATAGATTTCTGAAACCTGAAATAAATTTTAACATAAAAAAAATTGTATTTTCCTCATTAGTTAAATTAAATCATGTCTGACAAGAACACCAGAGCAGTACTCTATGTTACAAATGTGCTGAATTCAAACTTTCAGACAACAATACGACAATGAAGTAAGTAAGCACCCAAGTCCAAATGTAGACAGCATGCTCTCTCTCTCTCTCTCTCTCTCTCTCTCTCTCTCTCTCTCTCTCTCTCTCTCTCTCCATTTCTATCTTTCTCTCAGACAGAGCTCATTAGCAAAGGGTTCACGTCGCCTCTGGCCACAAAACTTAGGGTTGTGCAAGGTCAGACAAAACGAGAAGAATGGGCTGGGGGGGGGGGGGGCTGAATGTGTATGTATCGTAGTGTTTTTACCAGAGTGTGTCTGTCTATCAGTGGTCCTACTGTGTGTGTGTGTGTGTGTGTGTGTGTGTGTGTGTGTGTGTGTGTGTGTGTGTGTGTGTGTGAGTGTGTGAGTGTGTGCGTCTGTGTGTATGCAAAAGGATAAGGAATGAGGAATGTAGTGTGTTCGCGTCAAGCTGTTTGTTCACACATTCCAAAAACGTCAGTTGCATTGCCATTCAAAGCCAGTCCCGTTCACATTGCAGTACACATGCAATGCCCAAAAGGAAACTTTCTATCTGATGGCATAAAAATTGATAATAAAATTAAACCAATATTTCCAGCCCTTAATGTTAATAAATTCAATGTCCTCAGACAGAGGTGTTATGAATCACTCAAATAAATGCTGGACAACGGAACCAATCACCATGGTAACCCCTGCTATTGTGAAGATCCCCAATGAGCTCTTGTGGAGGTTTGCAAAGTGCATCCTCACCCTCATGACCATCTGTGTGTGTGTGTGTGTGTGTGTGTGTGTGTGTGTGTGTGTGTGTGTGTGTGTGATGTATGTCTGGTGTATGGCTCTGTGTGTACACCTGTGTGGTTTGCAAAGTGCACCCTCACCCTCATATGCATCAGTAACATCTCAACAAAAAAAATTGAAACAAAAAGAAACAAAATCACTTTTCCATGTTGAGAAACCAGATTTCCCCTGCTCTCCTCTACTGTTTTGTTTTCGTCTACATTTCGTCGACATTCATTCATTCTACATTCATCTACATTTTTTTTGTGATTATTTAGACTAGAGATTTACTGTCTGGTCCACAACTCATTTCTGAGACGAAGAAGAAGACAAAGAGGAAGAAGAAGAAGAAGAAGAAGAAGAAGAAGAAGAAGAAGATACGCACACTGTGAACTTCATTAAGGTCAAGGACGACAGACTAATCATAGTTGGCAAAAAGAAACAACAAACTGCTTCCCGTTTGGAACCTACTGCAGACGAGACTCAAGCAAACACAGTCGGTCCCCCATCTGCCTCTTTCTCTCTCTCTCATTTGCCCTCTTGCTTCAGAATGAACGGGGATGTTGCTCCCCCGGTGCATTGCAAATACAAACGGGAATCGATCTCCTGTGGATGCGGGTTGGCTTGGGTGGGGGTGGGGGCAAGAGGGGGAGATGGGAGGCTGGGTGGGTGTTGTGGAGAACGTGGCTGGATAATAAAGGTCAGAGAAAAGGTGTGCTGCAATCTCCGTCACCTTCGTTAAGGCCTCCTATACCCTCACACACACACACACACACACACACACACACACACACACACACACACATACATAACCACATTACCAGAACAATCCCATTAGAAACACTTCACTCCTAATGCAGACAAACTATTCTCCTATCCAAGGACAATCATTACCTGAGGGAGGAAGAGGCCAGGTGGACCTGTGTGTGTGTGTGTGTGTGTGTGTGTGTGTGTGTGTGTGTGTGTGTGTGTGTGTGTGTGTGTGTGTGTGTGTGTTGTGTGTGTATGTGTGTGTAAGAAAGGGAGAGAGAGCAGGCAAGAGAGAGAGAGATGAAGTGCGTGTGTGTGTGCGTGTGTGTGAGCTTGTGTGTCTGTGTGTGTGCGTGTGTGTGTATTTGTATGGTTCTGTGTGTACACCTGTGTGTTTGTGAGGCTTATGCTGGTGCTGATCTTGAAAGGCCATGGGTATTGATTGCATTAAAGCTTGCTGTGAAAGTGAGAAATCAATATGTTTTTAAAGGCAAAGAGGGTTCCATGTGGTGTGAGAGCTTCATTGATACCCGGCAACTGATTCTATGAGGGCAAGGAGAAGGCTACCAAATGGCCAAAATTTCACGGTTTCAACTCTAAAACTGTAGGTTAAAGATTAAATGGTATGGTCAACTATTCAGATTTTTCAGTTCTTATTGATGTGAGCGTTAGCTGCATTCTTACCTCCATTTCCCAAGTACAAATCTGGAGAACCTAGAACGTGACCTTGTAGGGAAAACAAAACAAAACAGAAACAAAAACATCAGGCTTATAGCATAATAAAGGCAAGATAACGCACAAGGTAATAAATGAAACAATAATTCATAAAAAAAGAGAAAGCGATGAAGGAACAAGTGAAAGAAAGAGAGCAGGAGAGAGAGAGAGACAGAGAGAGAGAGAGAGAGAGAGAGAGAGAGAATTGGTGCCAAGAATTGAGGTTAGCTGATTATAAATCAAATTATTTATTTGCTATACATCTGGCCTTTCTTACCCACTTTCTCTTTCTCCTCTGCCTTACTCCCCCCCTCATCTCTCTCTCTCTCTCTCTCTCTCTCTCTCTCACCAGGATCATTTCCTCTTGACCTGGCATCTGGGACAGACACTATGGCCCCATAGAGGAGAATCTGGGCAAGGGCACCGCACACACACACACACACACACACACACACACACACACACACACACACACACACACACACACACACACACACACACACACACACACACACACACCTTTACTGGTTAAGAAAAGTGTCGACAGAGAGAGAGAGAGAGAGAGAGAGAGAGAGAGAGAGAGAGAGAGAGAGAGAGAGACCAGTCAGAAAGCTGAGGGATAAGATTAAGATATGTGACAAAATACATATCCAATTTACGAAAACAGGTAAATGGGATATGTACTTACCTTTACATATACAACCGAATTCCAAAAAAGTTGGGACACTGCATAAATTGTTAATAAAAATGGAATCCAATAATTTACAAATCTCATAAACCTATATATTGTTCACAATAGAATATAGATAACATGGCAAATGTTGAAAGTGAGACTTTTTGAAATGTTATGCCGAATATTGGCTCATTTGGATTTTATGAGAGCTACACATCCCAAAATAGGGTAGCAATAAGACGCCAGAAAAGTCAAATTTCCAGATAAGGGACAGCTTGAGGACCCATTTGCAACTTATTTGATCAACTGGCAACATGATTTGGTATGAAAAGAGCCTCTGAGAGTGGCATTGACTCTCGGAAGTCAAGATGGGCAGAGGATCACCAGTTCCCCAAATGCTGTGGCAAAAAGTAGTGGTCCGAGATCACAAAGGTGTTTCTCAGATAAAAATTGCAAAGAGTTTGAAGGTATAATCATCTACAGAGCATATCATCATCCAAAGATTCAGAGAATCTGGAACAATCTCTGTGCATAAGGGTCAAGGCCGGAAAACCATACTGGATGCCCATGAACATTGGTTCCTTAGATGGCACTGCATCACATACAGGAATGCTAATGTAATGGATATCACAAACTGGCCTTTGGACTACTTCCAGAAAACATTTTCAGTGAACACAATCCACTGTGTCATTCGCTATAGCCAGCTAAAACTGTATAGGTCAAAAAAGAAGCCATTCCTAAACATGATCCAGAAGCACAGGCGTTTTCTCTGGGCCAAGGCTCATTTAAAATTAACTGTGACAAAGTGGAAAACTGTTCTGTGGTCAGACGAATCAAAATACAAAGTTCTTTTCAGAAAACTGGGATGCCATACCATCCGGACAAGGACAACCCAAGTTGTTATTGGTTATTGTTAGCGCTCATTTCAGAAGGCTGCATCTCTGATGGTATGGAGATGCATGAGTGTGTGTGGCAAGGCCAGCTTACGCATCTGGAAAGGCACCATCAAGTCTGCAGTCCAGATCTTTCACCCATAGAAAACTTTTGGTGCATCATACATAGGAATACATGACAAAGAAGACCTAAGACAGTTGAGCAACTAGAAGCCTGTATTAGACAAGAATGGGACAACATTCTCTCCACAACTTCTCTCCACAGTCCGCAGACGTTTGCAGACTGTTTTAAAAGGAAGAGGGGATGCCACACAGTGGTAAATGTGTCCTTGTCCGAACTATTTTGGGATGTGTAGATGCCATGAAATTGAAAATCAACTTATTTTCCCCTTAAAATTATACATTTCCTCAGTTTCAACATTTGATATGTCATCGATGTTGTATTCTGAGTAAAATATTGAAATTTGAAACTTCCACATCACTGCATTCTGTTTTTATTAACAATTTGTGTCCCAACTTTTTTGGAAATCGGTTGTAATTAATATGCTATTTTGTGTAACATAATTTCCCCTTACAGTGTGTGGATACTGATGTCTGACTCAAGAGATGCAATGGCAAAATTGAGCTAATGTGGAAAAGATAAAACTAGGGGACTCTTCTGCCCTCTGCTTGTGACTAATGTAACTGCACTCTGCAGCAAAAAGTGCTTCTACACTTCTACACTGGAATTACGGTAACATTAGCCTGGCAAGCCATCCTATAACATTAAAATGTATAGTCTCAATGTATAGTCTCAACTCAATCGTGGGCGGGACAAGGCTGTTATCTTTCAAACTACTTCTGCACTCAACAGGAAAGCCTCTGACCAATCGGAGGAACAAACAAGATGTAAACACCAATTCAAAACACTGTTGTTTTCGGCGAAGCCCGCCCTAAGCACATATAGAGTGTTGTGATTAGATGTTGCCAATGGCGTCATCCAATCAAATTCCCTATGGCTTGCTATTAGACGTACTGGCTGAGCAAATCTATTTGCCGCCGTTACAATACGTCTAGATTTCTAGGCTACAGTAACGTTGCCTTCCTTTACAATTCTGCTTGATTCTTATCTCCCATCAGCTACAGTGACTGTGAATACCATTTAAGTTATTTCATAGATTTCTAACAGAACACACCACAAGAAGTAGGCTAGAGTGTCTAACTTGTGTGAAGGCTTATATGATAGGCTGTATAATATTAGGATAATATTGAGTTATTAAACTGCAAAATAAATAATCTGTATATTGAATAAAGTAAAGTAATTCAGAACTAACATTTAGGCCTATGACAATGTCAAACTTTTCAGGATTCTTGTGCCTACACTTCATGGAATTCAATATAAAATTTAATATATTCTAAAAGTAAAATAAAGAGGGAAAAAAACACAAATTCAACAAAATTAGATATTGTTGTAAGGATGGGGGGAGAACACAATTTTCGTAATGTACTCACAATGTGTTTCCTAGTTTTGTTTTTTCCTCAGAAACTCTATTGCAACAGAACTCAAAACAACTGCAAATGAGTACAAAGTAAAATGGTAGGCCTATCTGTATTTCCTACAGAACATTTTATCCAAAACACCATGTGACTGTCAAAGGAAAAAAAGGAAAGGGCACATTTCGAAGCAGCCATTTCTCAAGTAAAAGTGCTAGGCCTATTAATGATAGCCAAAACAATGCTTTTGATTCATTGTAGCAGGATCAGAAGAACATTATTAGATGTCAACAAGATGGTGTTGCTATAGCCTACCTGTATACCTCCTGAAAAATTGGCTGTTACGAAATGGGTCCATCACAGATCGACGATCACCTTCAAAGGATCCATCAGCAGTATTAGGACTATTCTGCCACACCAGATAAGGGTTTGTGATTGCTGCATGGATTTCTTTTGGAAAGCCTTGAATCCTGCTTGCATACAGTCCAAGGAACACTGGGAGCATTCACCATGATCACCTTATTCTGCACTGAGTGCATTGCAGGAAATGTAGGCCTATAAACAACATGGAAGGCACAGAATATTAATATGCACATTAATCTTAAATACATATGCTCTTTTCTCTGTAATTTTGAGACTGTGTGTGACCAACTGAAATAAACTGATGAAGTATGTATGCAATGTATGCTAACAACACATAGCCTATATTTCTTGGACACTGTTGGGCACTTAGTCTAATTAGAAACTGCAACAAAATAATGCTTTAAAAAAAGAAGTGGTAGCATCAACTAGCCTATCTCAAATGGGCTGGTACAAGGAACCTAAAAATAGGCTACAAATACATTTTTTGCCCAACAACAACAAAACATCCACAATATCTCTTTAGAGGCTTGCAAGAATTATTACACTGTAAAGGCCAAAGTGGATTATAAACTGTTTCGACCTAAAAGAGTGTAAACAAACAGTTGCGTTATTTCTGAATCTTGCGTGATGGCGTCAGCCGGGGGTTTACCATATTTGGACTACACTCGATGCGTCGCCACGGCGAATGACACTCTGTCTGAATAAGGAAGTGAGTCATATGTTAATCATTGACGGTAATGCAACAACCCGCCAGTACCAACGCAAAAAGACAGAACGTGTACCATTGAACAAGGAAGCAACATGTGCATGTAGACACAAATAATTAGGCCTAGGGAATTGATATCTTGGGGAAATCGCGAACAACTAAAGTGTCGATACCAGTCTAGCGTAGTCATCTGGGATATCTGGTAAGTTTTAAATATTTTTTGTCACAAAACCAATTAGTTAGGCTAATTTATATGTGAAATGGAATTGGCATAAATTATTGTAAGATTGTTAAGGTAGGCTATTGAAATCTAAGGCATGACTTTACACCGCCTTTACTTGAGATGGCCTATTGAAGTTAAGTTTTGGCCATGTGGAACTTGTAAAACTTTGGTTGTAGGTTATAACGTTAGTCTGGGTGAACTAACGTTAACGTAGTGTTGGAAGAAAAATGAATAGCCTTGAATATGTGAACTACTTATCTGATTTAAGATTATTTTTTATTGTGGACCAACATATGGTCTGAAATGTCCACGTCTGCTCTATTACAGTGCTATTTCTGGTTTCTGGTAGTCTAATGAGAATCTCCAAAATTCGTAAGTTTCGGGTATCTAGACAGACTTCATGGGGATTTCCGCTACCCAAATTTCTCTCAAAACAGCTTGTAGTAGTTTAGCCAGCAAATGTTGCCGTCACCACGCGGAAATAACCAACGTAGCTGTGTGGTACACCGAGTGGAATAGGTCTAATCTTTTATCTGTACTTAAGTATACAGTTTTACGTTCCGTTTGTGAGTCCAAAATGTCATTGAGACTAGGTTCAACTACATTTCTCTTTTGTTACATGTAACGTTAAACTGAATTATGAACTGAAAACATTGTTTCGACTGTGGAGCACGTGACAATGTGGTATGGGCTACACTGTAACTGCCTCGTGCTTGCTTGTCTTTCTTTGTTTGTCTGTCTGGTCAGTGGGCCTACAGCCGCAGTATGGCCAAACTTGTCTAACTTGCTTTGCAAGCGTGTTAACCTACTTTGGTGGAGTACGTTTACCCTAATTAGTTTGTCAATTTTGCCTATTGAACCACCTGGTTTGGAGCAAACAAAGTTACAGTTCACCACAACTCTCATTCAAATGTCAGGTTGTCGGGTCACTTCACTTTTGTCAAGGGACTTTGTCAAACAAATGCTGACCTATCAAGGTTCAATGTTTTGGCAGTTTTCAAAAAGATATAGGCCTATCTGGTTGGATAGGTTTTATCTGCAACACTCAAATTGAAATTCTTGATTGAATTCAGCTTCTTTTCGATGCCTGTGGAGAGGTTATCTTCTTAAAATGGATATAATCTTCTTTTACTTTGGCGCTTAAAAGTTAACCCCATGCCCCCAAGCCTCCATCTGTGCACATGTTAATGACCAGTGTTTGAGTGACCATTATAGTCCATATTAGACTTGAAAGAAGACACACAATATTGTCTGAAGCTTGCCTGCCTGTCAGGTATTTTCTTGCATGGTGGCAACTGTATCGGATACACTGTAGCCTAATGTCGCGGAACAATTTTCTGAAAGAACAAATACATAGATCCATCAAAATTTAGGTATTAGTCTACCATAATCTTTAGGAGTTAGCCTATATGTTATGTTTATGTCTCAGCCCAAATGGAACTTATCTATAGAGAGAGAACAACTGACCCTGAGAAGACACCTGTAGTTAGGCTAACATGCAATGCTGTCATGGAGAGGCAAGAAAAAGCAGCTGGTCAAAGACAAAGACTCTTCAGATAAACCAGGCAACCCCACAACCCCTGTGGTCGTAAATTAAAGGGTTTGGCCTCCTTCTGCTCAAGTAGTCTGACATTTTGGGTTCATCAGAGATGTGTCACCAGAAGCAGAGTGATGACTCAGCCTTAAGGTCTGGGCATTAGAGTTGTTTTCAACAGTGTTTCATCATTCCTACCAGGCAGCTTATTGTAATGTCTGAAGTTGAACTAAACTGAACAGAACAGTGTCAAAGTTTAAATGTATAAAATAATAATACATAATGTACACATAATAGTCTATTCAGGATTATGTTCAGTGAACTAATCCAAAACGCAACAGCATATCCTACCCCTTTGCTCTCCTTGAGGAGCTAGTTGATTGCTAAAAACAGCTGTAATGCCCAATGTTTCAACATTCATACAAGGCCCCTTCTCGAAGGGGTTTTAAAGGTAAACTCAGAGTATTATACTATTTATCAATTCATTTATTAAATGTTTGTATCAGAATTGCCTACTGCCCTACTCCAATTTAAGTTTAGTTCAGAAATCCAACATGCTACAGCATATCCTACTCCTTTCTTTGCTCTTCTTTTACACTATAGACACACAAAAAAAAACAGAGCATCCTGGTTTCAGAGAAAATCCGCATTTGCTTCAGACTTTTGTATTTTGACAAAATCAACAGATTCAGTCTTGGATGTGCCAAAATCTCTCTGTCTGTCCCACAGTATTGTTTTGTATTAGAAGTATTTTCTGTTGTGACTGCTGGGAACACGCAATGTAGCCTATATGTTATTACACTTTATCAGACACAAACAAGACATATCAAGGAATATTTAGATGGTTTCTATGTTTTGCCATTCCCAGCTATCAAAAATAAGACCGCTCTGCTACCATCAAAACAAGACATGGCTTACAAGGTTGGAGATGGTACAAGGTCTTGTCTCAAGGCTGATGTCTGTTATCCGTCTGGTAGAATACCCTAAGATTGATTTAGAAAAACAAGCATCCCACAAAGCACAGATTGTTCTCTGGGAGGGGAAAGGACCTTGTTGGTCAGTTCTGGGTATAGTTTGTGGCTACTGCCTAAGCTGGATAGGATGGGATAGGATACAGTGCTTCACATAGATCTGCCCAAAGAATGGCAGTTCTTCCAGAAATACTCAGAGGCCGGCGTCTAGAGCAGCAATAGCAGATATGAAGGACTGGGCTATAAAAACAGGAGTCATGCAATAAATAATGAAACGTCCGAGTCTCCCTGGAAGAACTGACGCTAAAGCTTCCACATTATCAAGTCTCGCTAAAGCAATGGGAGAGAGAAAGGTCCAATCATGGCACAAAACGGCAAGTGAGCATATGGCCAAGAATGTACAGTAGGCCTAACTGCAGATTATCATCAGGTGTATTAGAGGTGATGCGCATGAGTACATAATAATAATAATAATAATAATAATAATAATAATGATCAATAATAAACTTGTAACTAAATGGATTGTACTGTACTTACTACTTACTCTGGAGATTTCCTTGCTCTTCTTAGTTATAGGCCTATCAGTAGATGTAGGCTATTTGTGACTGTTCACCTTTGTAATTACTAAAGAAAAAAACACACAATACGTGATTAGACTTTCACAGACTTTATCATCTGGAAGACAATAAATAGATTGTGGATTAGCTGTACTATAGCATCTTGCAGGCTTGTGAGATTTTTGGCTGTCAGACTGCAGCTGTGATATCTTTCACCCCCCCCCCCCAGATTAGATTAGGTGCCAGATTTTATGGTTTGGTTTGTTTTGTTAAAAGAAAAAGAAAAAAAGCCTGTCAGTTCATACTGCTGCTGTCACACATTTGGTTTTGTTTGTGTTTACTCAAACAACATACAGTCCTCTGGTGTAAACCGAGGTCATTATTTTGGATTGCCACAGTTAGGCTTACTTGCTCTCCACTGTTCTGAGAACACAGTCAATCTGTAACCCAAGCCATACCCGTTCTCCGCCTTACTGAAACCATGTTAAAAATGGCGTAGTCTTCAATATTTGCAAATGACTTTCCTTTTATGTAAATATGTCCCAGGCTCCATTTGTTTTTGTTCCAACCACGCTTTATGTATGCATCCATGATCTGACCACAGATAAAGTTTGATGCCCACTCCTTGCGCTTGACATTTGCAAATGTGTTTTTGTCACTTGGAACAACACTGTGTGTGTCTGATGCTCAGATATTTTGCTGCGGCTTTGCATAGACATGAACTAAAAGCATACGAGAGCTTCGTTACAAGAGCAGTTTTGTTTGAACAAAACACATTGTGGCCCCATACTTGTACGTGGAAAAATACCTCACACGGAGGCTTATTGATTTAGGAGATAACCTTCCTATGCCAGCACTCAAATTGGCTCTGCATATACATAAATGTATTTATTTAAAACGCAACACCTAACCTTAGGTCAGTGATTCCATGGCAGTGCCTTATTTGATCAGTACATTTTTAAGTTGTTTTTAGCTGGGCACCCAGTGTCCGGTTTTATGAATCTACTTAATGATTAGAGTTGTATTAGGAAAGCACATTCACATTATACACTCTTGATCAAACTGCCTATATATTTTATTAAAAAAAAAGAAAAAAACTGTATATGTACTTGTCTAGCGCTGTCCTCCTAAAAGTAATCATACTTTATTGTCAGTTTGCACAATCATTTGTTTTGCAGTCTGTTAAAAAAGAAAAACATTTACGACTCAACAGAATGTACAATTAAATTTCATAACAATTTCATGATATGCAAGAAATCACTCGGTCAGCATCTTAAGATCACATTAGTTGAGTTAAGTTTGAGGTGTTTAAACAACAGAACTAGGTTGGTGTGTAGAGTTGACCTGTTGCTGTTTTTGTTGCAGAACAAGGAAATGAAGCGAGAGGTGAGCGCAGCAGTGAACTTCCTGAAGCGGATGGCTTTAGAACGAGGCCGTGTGGACGAGGCCAAAGCTGAAGGCTTCAGCAAGAAACTGCAAGAGTTACTGTGCGACAAATATGCAGATCATTGGTACCCTGAGAACCCCAGCAAAGGCCAGGCCTATAGGTACAGTATACGGCAAACCTAGTTAGCCCAGACCTTGTTGGGATATTTATTTACTCTATGTATTTATTTTATTTATTTTTAATGTTGCCTGATAACTTAAGTGAACTGGGTTGATTATTTTGGATTCTCACCTTTATTTGCTCTCCACTGAGAACTTACTCAATCTCAAATTTCTAACACAAGTCATTCTCTCTCTCTCTCTCTCTCTCTCTCTCTCTCTCTCTCTCTCTCTCTCTCTCTCTCTCTCTCTCTCTCTCTCTCTCTCTCTCTCATTTTTAGCTGCCATTTCATCCTAGACTGCATTAAATTCAGTCATTCTAATAGCTATCGACAGCACTTAGCACTGTGAAACAGCAGGGCTACGTGTTAATTCACTCAGGATAATTCTTTTCAGCTTCAAGCTGAAGTTGAACACACCCCATAATAAGTACTGTGGGACTGATAGTTGGACTAAAGCACCATCTTTCTTTCTGCTCCCGCCAGGTGCATCAGGATGAACGTGGGATCGCCCTGTGATGACTGCATAAAGCAGGCCTGCGAAGAGAGCCAGATCCAGACGACGGAGCTCGGCCTGCCCCGTGAGATCACACTCTGGATCGACCCCATGGAGGTGTGCGTGAGGTGAGTCTCGCTCTCCACTACTTCTGTTTTTTTTTTGTTTTCTTTTCTTCTTTTAAGAGACCGACAGAAGGTTGCTAGATCTGAATCTGGTTCCTATGGACATTAGACGTGGATCTGCCCAAGGTTTCTTCCTAACATTAATTATTAGAAAGTGAAAGGAGCTTTTCCCTGCCCCTGTTACTCATGGGCGCTGCGAGACTATGTATTGTATTTGAGTGCTCTACAAATACAATTGAATTTAATTATTGGTGGCACTGCCTAAGCTTGTGCCACGGCTCTACCGCTGAGACTTGTTTACACACACACACACACACGCGCATACGCATGCCAAGAAACTAAATGGAAAACTCCACCTATACAGTGTGTTCTTGTGTGTGGGTTTATATCTGTGTACTGTAGGTGCTAACTGTGTGTGTGTGTGTGTGTGTGTGTGTGTGTGTACGTGCCCCCACACACTGCCATAAGCACCCGTTGCCAAGACACGCCTCTTCTGTACATACAGGTGTTTATACTCTGACTCACAAACCTTCGGGTCCGGTGTCGTCTCATGCATGCCCGCAGGACAAATGACTCAATGCTCAGTGAGTCGTCAGGGATTGAGTAATACAACAACAACAACAACCATATCAGACTTTTTAGTGATGTCATAGATTTAGTAATACAACAATAACCATATCAGACTATAATTCAATGATATCTGAGATGAATAACACGGTATGTTGCTGTTGCTATGGTGGAAGTAAACCATTTCCCTCCCAATCAATCAACATATTCTACTCTGCACTCTGTCTCTAATATAATGCTTTAAGTTTTTGGACTTTGGGCCTCTGAACTTAACTAAAGTCTCCTTGGCCTGATGGATCAGACCCATAACAAGATGTAACAATTGCCATCGCTATGTGTAGATTTCTGGGCCCAAAGCCTCTCTTGAAATGTGCTCTCTGAAATGTGTACTGGGTGTAAGTCCACCCAAAGAGTTAAGTGAGTTTGTCTGCCTTATGAATTTCAGGCAACTAACCGAGCTGTATGCTCACTACAGGAGCTATTTGACTACTCAGCATTTTGCCACCACAAGTTTAAGCTCGTCACGTGGGAACGTGCATACTATGCATAAGCCAAGCGTTACATGACATTCTGCTGCCAGTGGATGCATGCTTGGTTGTCTGCTGAACTGTGTTCATGTGTAATTGTGACCTGCCAGGGGGACTCCGGAAGACTAACTCTGGTACAGTGCATCAAATGGAAACATTTATGTTAAAAACTGTACATGGTCCCTTGCAAATAAAATGACAAATAGAAACTGTGCTAATTAATGTACACGGCTCTTTATAATGCTATAGAATGCTCGACTTCCCAACGTTCTACGGTCTTGATGATTTTTAATATCGGAATGCAAAGTATAACAGACAGCTGTCAAGCAAAAGTGAAACAGAACATTGCCTTGACCAATCAGCTGATCTGTAAGTTGATGGATACCTCTTTTCCGCAGACCGTATTATCCATCTTAATTGTTAAAGTTACCATTAAAGCAGTGCTTCACAATGCTTCACCGCATGTTAATAATAGCTACAGTAGGAAGCCGTGTAATAAGTGGGATAACGTTCTATGAGGCAGTCATTATCGTGGAAATATCTCCCAACGGAGTGATGTAACGCAGCCCAAGTGACACCAAGTGGAGGACGTTATCCCTTACTAATAAAAGTCTAATCAGTACAGTATTTCAACAGTATTAGTTGCAGTTTGCAGGTGAAAAAGGCATAAAAAGTGTGCAAGCTTCTGTTAAGTGCATAGGAAGGTTTTAACGGATGGTAATCGTACTTGATGGTAATTGTGTAAATGTCACAGGCAACCAATCTCTGTGTGACACACCAGATGTGTTGAATTCCACTGAGGTTGACAGTGTTTTTGTGGGAATCTAGTAAAACAGAAGCTAAACGCTATGAAATGTTGTCTAACCTGCTTCAGGGACCTGAGCCACGCAGACAAACATGACCTGTGTGAGATTGTTTTTGTTCACATTCAGTTCCCTCCACAAAGACAACAATTAACACATATTTTAGTGAGGGATCAGTGTCACTTGTGTTTGCAGTCTTTTACTCATACCTGTCCTTTTTGACCCTCCACTGCAGGTCTGGAGAAAACTGCAGATATTTCACCATTGCCAGCTTCAGCAAGGGTGAAGAGGATGAGGAGGAGAGTGTGGTGAAAGACGACAAAGACGCCGGCGTGTCTCCCTCTGACCTCGCAAACCTGGATACCTCTGATTACCACTCAGCCAGCTCGTCCGACTGTGGGTCCGAGACCTCCAGTGATGCGGAAGACGGAGAGACGGCGGGAGAGAAACAGCAGAAGGAGAAGCAGCTGAAAGCTGATGCAAAGCCGTTTGTCATTCCAATGAGGCCCAGGACGCGTGGGCCACGAAAGGGGGCAAAAGCTCAGGTAACTAAACTGTCCACCATTGAGCAGGTTGCATGCAGCAACAACCTCTGTGAACGTCAAATAGAATTGGCATGAACTGTGCCGATAATCTGGAGTGTGTTCACAGAGCTACAACTTAGTTGGTTGGCAGTGGGAAATTGCACTGCAATCAACAAAGTAATCAACTTGGGCAACTAGTTTGCAACTTCAGTGGTTGGAATACGTAATTAGATTCTAACCACTAAAGTTGCTAACTTGGCATCTGTTTCCCAAAAGCATAGCTTCTAAGTTAGCAACTATATTGGCTGCAATGTATTTTCCCATTGCTCCAACTATGCTTTTGGAAACGGATGATTGGTCTCCATACGGTGTTGACAAACTCACCTGCGGAATGTTCCATCGTCACTTAAGGAAAGTTCACCAGTGCTTTTGTGAAAGACCTTTGCATTGACCCACTTATACCTAGACCAGCCACTTGAAGACTATTGTGTGAAGGTTAAGCTACATCTGAATAAAAAAAAATTCATGTTCAACTGGACCTCAGATTAAAATGACTAAAGCTCAATTCAGACTGAAGATCCGCGACTAGATGAGACGGTTTTAGAGAGTAGTTGCGGTGGTGTGAATCAATTGTTGCAGGTTGTTGCAAGCAGTTGCAAGCTGTCGCAAAAGATTTAACATGTCAAATCGCAGTTTCGGAGTTTTAGAACGTTGCAGGTTTTTTAGTACGTCACAGCCCGTCTCGTTGCAGATCTTTGGTCTGTAGCCACCTTCAGAGTATATCTCAATATAGCTCAATTCAGTTGAAGCAAACCTCCTCATTACCTGTCATCTGTCTCTTCTCCCACAGCAGCAGCACCAGCACCAGCAACAGCAGATGGCAGGGCTGCAGTATTTTTATCACCCAGCCCCCATGTGGCCCCAGTATAAAAAGAAGGCTCCGGTCTTCCTGACCACGGTGTGCGGGCCCCCACCACCTCCTCCTATGCTGGGCTACTATGTGCTGCCCAAACCCCCACCCCAGTTCATCGTGCCCCATGCCACCCTCCAGCCGTGGGGAGCAGTGAAAGGATAGACACCCTTTGGATCCCCCAATCTTCTCACTGAAAAAAGATGATGGGACTGCTATATTTTCTTAATTCCTCTTCTTTTTTTTTTTTTTTTTTTTAATAAGATATGAATTTCACTATATGGTTATTTTGAAATGAAATGTCACAGTCATGTCTGCTTATTCGGGGTCGACACACAATGCCTGTTTTGTTATTTTTTTAAAGAGAAGATGCCTTTAACCGAACACGGTAGCTTTTAATATGGAATATATTTATTTTTTACACCTTTATAACTTTATTTCTTTATTTCTCCTTTCCTTACACTTTTAGACTTGACTGTGGGGTGGTATGGCCTGTGGGCAAACTTCACACATTTCAAAATAGCTCAACGTTATGCTACTTGTGTAGTAATCTCACTCATATTTCTGTCAAGAAGTACTGAAATACCTCCCATCTTGTTACCACAGACTTCAATGTCTAGCAACCACTTACAGGTCACATGACTGGCAAAAGTGTCATGGTTTTGTTCATTTTAATGAATATTGAATGTTAGGGTCCTACGTAGCCTGTCTTAATGTTATAGAGATTATTAGGGAAGAAATTAGAGGCATCCTGTGTATATCCAGTTAGTATTAAACAAAACTAGGTCTAGTCTATGCAACCTAACAAGGGATGAAGCTTTTCCTGTCTGGTTAACGATGTTTGCTTTGCAGCTTGTTCTGCAGCGTGTTCTTCAGGGCTAACTAACCTAGAAGCCACTCTGAAAAGACTGTGGCATGTAGGTCAAACAAAGCTAACCAAAGCAACAAAGACGCCGAAGCGGAATGGATGACTTGTTAGAATGTTAGAGCGCCCCCCTGTGTCATTCACGAGTAGTACTTGAACACTGGAGGAGTGCTAGAATCATGAATGAGAATGAGACGTTTTTAGTTTTCCCAAAGATAAGTCTTTGCACTGCCTGTACCAGTTCTAGCAGAAGTCTCAGGGACAATCAGCAATACCACCAAGGCTTTTTTATTTGAACCCCCTCGAGTTAACGAGTGTTTGCTTTGCTATGCGCTTGGGAGTATTTTTCTCTCCTCTAACCCAGTATAATGATTTTGCTTAAATGCTTCATGCAAAGGATAAAAAGCAGGTAATGCAACACACAAACACATTTCTGCACACTTTCACGCACACACAAGAGAAACTTTTTTGACACAATCTCTGTTGATATTATAAATGTGATTCCTGTTAATGTGACTCTACCTGCTGTAAAGAGAATGATCACTGTAATTTACATGCATAATCTCTCTGTTGGCGTTTCTGGACGTAATTAATTAATGAATTAATGAATTAATCAATCACAGGCTGATGGTAAAGCTGTAAATACTGATGCTCTGTTATTTTATATGCTCTGGATGAAATCTAATAATGTACTGTAATCAGCTTGCTTGGGTTTATCTTTGTATTTAATCTAACCTCGGTGGTGCTACACTCAAGCACAAAGCCATCCCACCTATTCTATTTATGCCTCTATTTTTAAATACAAATGCATGTGTTTGTTTTCCATGTCACAGGAAGCTTTGTACAGTCAGGGTATTATTCAATACCTGCTCACAGTTCTCAGTGAGAAACTGCAAATCACTTCTAATCACTTTTTAAGATGAGAAAAATGTATCACAGCTATCTTTTGAACTTGAAATTTCTATGAAACTGGTGTATTTCTTTTTCTTTTTCTATTTAACTTTTTTGGTGGGTTTTGTAATCCTGTCGGTGCTCAAGTGGCTTTCCTAATGTTTTTCTACAAACCCCCTTCATAATGTATCATTTCAAGCGGGCAATAAGGGTGTACTTTAATGTAAATAGCTTTCGGACTCGGGCTGAGATTCTGAATTCTAAATTCTGTTCCCGGAGCAGGATATTAATTTATTGTTAATATTTCACTGCCACCCTTAAACATGCTTGGTTTACTGTATCTTTGATATGTGTTTGCTTATTTATTTGCAGTTCTTAAAGAAAAAAGAAAATCAGTCACATTGTTTTTTTTTTTCCTCCAGTGATGTCTTTTGCAAGTTGTTGTAATCTCATTCATTCACAAGCTAAGTCACTATTAATATTTTTTTTAAATACAAATAATGAAAAATATTTGGTTTATGGGTCTTTTATTTGCACTAATATCCACAAATACAGTGTTTATCACCCTTACACACACACACTATCCACACACACACACACACACACACTCTGAAACTCACTTTGCACACCCGTCGACTCCACGGCCTTGTTTGAGTGAGCGCTGGCATAAACATTGGCCTGCGAGTGTGACAGCAGGGTCAGTGCCGTCACACATCGGTGAGACAGGATGCCCTGGCGGAAGGATCCACAGGGGTCGACTGCGTCACATGGCCCAAGGTCATTACGTAGTTCCTCCTTAGTCAACCCGATGCAGTGCTTTGGGGGGATGTAAAGTTAGGACGTTTGATTCACTTACATTATCCAGATGTCTCTTTCCGTAATATACGTATTTTTTGATGAAATTTCAAGAATTTGTTCCCTTACTTTTACTCCAGTTACTCAGAGAAGACCCCTTCAATAAGAGGCTATATGTACAATAACAAGGCCCTGACTACTTGAAATTTTCTGGCTCATGTACAGAATGTGTTTTGAAACACTATAGTAACACTAGTTCAGACACCATCCCTTTTTGATCACGTGGCTCGCTGTTTTTTTGCCTTAACTTGACTATAAATGAATGCATTTGTTTATTTATTTCAACATTTGACTGACATTGCACTACCAGTTTTGACCATAAGAGGGCCCTCTTAAAATAATGTGCATTGCTCTGGAATTGGTTTCATGAAAGGTGAAGGTTATTGTCATTTGAAACATCTTTCGCTTAGCACTGATAGGGCAGATGCAGTCTCAGTTATTAAATAATGCTCAATGCAAAGCTATAAATATTTAATTATAATTGGTTTGCTGAATATTTGGATTAGTGGATAGCACTTACAGTGTATAGGCCTGTATAGTATATAAGTATAAAATCCTGTAGAAAATAATTTAAACTCACATTTAATAACAATTATATTATTGCTATGCTCCTCAATTATGTATTTATATGCATTACTGTATTTTACCTCTTTCCTATTCGTTGCTACTATTTGTGTCTCCTCCATTCATGATTTGACAAGAAAATTTGCAAAAGACTTGCCTCAAAACTCTACTGAATTAACACAATCACAAATTATTTACTCACAACTACAGAGCAAAAATGTGATGTTTAACAAATGTTGTAATGATCACATTCCAGTCTAGATACATTTAGAGTGAAAGTGAGTCAAGAGTTTGTTAATTAAGTATGCATTGTCTATTTAAGCAATATCACAGGAGAGGGATTGCAGTTGTGCTGGATATAAGCACAATAGTGCGATTGGTCGTTGGCACAAGCCAAAGCCCGAAGCCACAGACCATAGCTGGCTATTAACAATATCAAACGGAAGAGATCTGGAAGCATCCAAAATTTTCCCAAACTGAGCAATCAGAGATCAAGAGCTCCAGTCGCACAGGTGACCAATTAGAAGTCTGTGGTCATTATGGGATTGGTTCCTTTGTAGAGATGGGATTACATCATAGAGGGAAAACCATTAGCACAGCGCCAGACGGAAGCAATTCCCAGTGAACAGCAACAACAACTCACTGTCAGGAATCACTAAAAGCACCTGGAAGACTACCCTACATCTTATCTTGGTCTAGGAAGTTCAACATTTTTTAATCTGATGAAACAAGATTGAAGACCTTGGCAAGGCACTCCAAACCATCTTATAAATCTCAAGCGTAAAAACAAAAACAAAAGTAGAGGCATCAGTGAAGGATGTGTGTGCTGAATCACCAACCTCAGTCTTTCTGATTTGCAAAAAAAATAATAATTTTTTTTTTAAAAAAGCATATGTCATTCTGACTCTCTGATCCTAATTTCATTTATACAGTATAAGTGTGTGTGTGTGTGTGTGTGTGTGTGTGTGTGTGTGTGTGTGTGTGTGTGTGTGTGAAGAGAGAGAGAGAGAGAGAGAGAGAGAGAGAGAGAGAGAGAGAGAGAGAGAGAGAAAGAGTGAGTGTCACAGGCTACTCATACAACACATCAAATTTAAAAAAAAAGCAGTTATTCTTCAAGAAAACAGCAATGACAAGTCCTGTAATCTGGTCCAATAGGCTAGTCTCCAAACTTGAACCTCTGGGTCACTGATGAGACTTCTGCACCAGCACTACCCAGTCAAGTGATCTTTACAATTCTGTCAAAAGGAGTTTGAGAAACTTCTAAAGAAAAGCCCTAGCCAAGCATGTAGGTCACAATCGTTCGTAAGAAGACATAATGCCATTACTGCCAAACTCATTACTATAGGTATCAGCACCTCACTATGCAACTGGCTACTGGATGTCACCAACAGACCACAGACAGTAGGCCTAAGAGTTGTCAAAAACTCTTCCAACATGAACACTGCGGTCCCACAGGATCCTGTGCACTGTCTACCCCCCCCCCCCACACACACACACACACACAAATAAATACAATAACAAATAAAGGCTGGTCATCTAACCCTGCTTTAGTAATGAGGAATACCTGACTGTCAGACAGACATCAATGATTAAACTGACTGTTAAAATGTCATGCATAGATTTATTGCAGTCTTTATGAGACATATAAATCATCATAGGCATAAGGAGGGAGGCAAAACTATTTCATTTACAGAGTCATGATCAACTAAGGGTTCTTCACAGTGCCTGACAGAATACAAATGGGAAAAAAATTCAATAAAATATAAGATCTATGCTGTAGACATTTATACACAATAGACGAGAAAACGCGTGATTGTATTATCAAACGCAACGGCGGCGACATGGAGATCACCGTTCCGCTGTCCTATGCCAGTTGCGTCATGATCAACTAAGGGTTCTTCACAGTGCCTGACAGAATACAAATGGGAAAAAAATTCAATAAAATATAAGATCTATGCTGTAGACATTTATACACAATAGACGAGAAAACGCGTGATTGTATTATCAAACGCAACGGCGGCGACATGGAGATCACCGTTCCGCTGTCCTATGCCAGTTGCGTCATGATCAACTAAGGGTTCTTTACAGTGTCTGACAGAATACAAATGGGAAAAAATTAAATAAAATATAAGATTTATGCAGTAGACATTTAGACACAATAGACAATAGACAGTAGACACAATAGACAATAGATTACAGCTCTGATCATTCTAACAATTTTCCACAATGGGTAGTACAAGTCATGAGTAAGAAATGCGCATGACCTAACAAATATGAGTTTTAAAATGAATGCAGTGAATAAAAAGTGCTGTGGACTAAAGTCATAAAAGAAACATTCACATAAATAACTAGATAAATATTGCTTGAGAAAGAGCAGGTTTATTCCATTCTTTCACAACACAATTAGTAGCAGGGATTTAGCATCAGTTCATAGTGTATCTCAGATGACCACTCAAGTGGGTAGGTGTGAGACTTGTATTGGACAAAACAATACTCACAGGCTTAAGGCTGAATTTACCTTAAACATCCAAAAAAACCCAAACAAACAAACAAACAAACAAACAAAGGGAGGCAGCTATGCAATGCTATGCTATGAAGCTCCATCATGTGAAACAATTTCCAGCCTCCAGCACCCCTCATGTATATTGACTCCATCAGCGCCGGTTCAAGCCTTTTCTCTGCCCTAGGCCAGATTTGAGTTTTGCTCCCTCTTTACTAGAAATACAAGTGAAGAACTGTAGAAAAAAAGTTATAAATGTACTGTGATGCCCCCCTGATATTTGGTGCCCTAGGTGATCGCCTAGTTTGTCTATGTCTAGAACCGGCCCTGGACTCCATACTAAAAATCATTCCTTTTTAGTGCATCCTATAGTTGGGATATATTCATCCTGGATCTGTGCCATGCCTGCTGTCTTGTGCATTCCCAGCTATGCATTTATCCACATCAGAGCTACTGTGTGCTGTGCTCATTCCCACTGGGCTGGCTTTGCCCAATCTCACTGTCCCTGTGTTGCGTTCACATAGGCTACTGTGAGCCTCATGAGTCACAATGTAAACAAACGCCATCACTAATATAGCCCTCCCTTTCCATGTACTGTAACAGTGACTGCAAGAGAGCACACTATACACCCAGCCGGGTTAGATCTACACTGCACGATTACACTAAATGTACACCCTCTCTCTCTCTCTCTAGTTTACTCAGTAAATTAACACAGACAAATTAGAGTGATGCTTGTAAAGGTACAGTAAATCCACATACTCATAAAATGTTATGCCTCATGGATCTGTTGCAAAAGTGTGTCTGTCTGTGTGTGTGTGTGTGTGTGTGTGTGTGTGTGTGTGTGTGTGTGTGTGTGTGTGTGTGTGTGTGTTTGTTTGTGTTTTTGACTGATAAAAACAAGCCTCAGGTAAAGCGCTCTGAATAAATGCATTACTATTCAAATGATTAGAGTTGAATTAGCATACATGACCTGTGGCATTGAAACTAAACTAAGTCTCCACACAGGCTTGTTGTTCAACTCACAGGCCTACACATTCATACCGCTTCTCAAGGACTACTGTTAGACTATCTCTCTGTATTTGCTTTGACGTATGGTCGCTTGTGATAGCAGCCCTAGAGAGCCCTGCTCATGAGTGACGGGGAAAATGAAAATGACCTCGTGGTAAGAGTACTAAAAAGAGCACTGATGTCCCCATCACTTCAGTAGACTGATGGACACACGCGGGTACTTCCTCCTCCTCCTTATGCTTGTCCGTGTCCGTCTACCAAAACGAAGAAGGAAAAAAGCGCAACAGAGAGAAGGGTGAGATACATGCGTAGCGCTTCTTCTTGGGGCAATCGTGTAGGCTATCCCATGCAAATAGGCGCAGCACTCTCAGAACACACGCACTGGCGGTTGTGCCTGCCACAACTTGAGTGAGTCACAAACGAGAAAGTGCGCACCGCCGGATCTCAGTCCCGCTATTTTCATGCGTGAAGAACAGTCGGAGACATTGACGCTCTGTTCGTTACGCGTGCAATGCCCTCTCGCAGTCAGAGGGAGAGTGCAGAAGGAGGACAAAAGGAAGACGAAGCGACCGAGGAGGACGACAGGGACAGGACGGATAGTTGGCGTAGGCGAGCAATGGAGATGACGGCCCGCGACCTGTGCTCCGATTCAAACGCAGACGAGAAAACGTGTGATTGTATGATCAAACGCAACGGCGGCGACACAGAGATCACCGTTCCGCTGTCCTATGCCCTCAGTTGTAAGAAAGTTATTCCAATCGAGGGCGACAATCTGTACAGGTTAAGGGACAGAAAGTTTCTACTGGAGGACAAGAAACGCTTGTGTGCGTGGGCACTTGCCACGGCGGTATTTGGAATTACACTTATGATTCTCCATAACGAGATGTGTCCTGTCATATATCAACCGGTAAGTGTAAAACACTCTTGGGAAATGTGGTTATACTGTTCATTTTCACCTGACATTTCACTAAACGTAGCGGACAATACGCAAGTGTGTGTGCCGACTCTTATATTAGTCTATGTTATTGGCTCATTGAAGCAAACGATCAAAACAATAATATTTATTATATATTTTTTTAAAACACACGAGAACAAGCTTGTCATCTACTTTATAGAACAACTAGGCTTTCAGTAAAGAGTCATTTCACCCGAAATGAAGGGATGTCAAAATTACTACACAGTCTGTTTATGAATGACAAATTAAACCACGGTATCAATTCGTTTCTAACTCAGCCTGTTCTCATGCGCTCATCAGCGATCTGACCAACAGCGTCAACATCAAACGCGCCTGCAGAGTTGTCCTTCCTCGGATTGGGGCACTAAAACATAGGAAATCCTTGTCGATGTTACGAGCTATTTTAGGATGGGCGACCTTGTTTCCTTTAACCTGGTGATTTTGACCAACAATCGCAGCCATGCGCAATTAATGTAACCTAGACGTGTACATCATCATCTAACTGCCCGGCTACTGGAGCAATTCACTTGTTGGTGACTAAGCCAGGAAATCAGATATCTTGGGTACTGTCAAACCGATCGTTCACACTAGGTCCATGTTGGAGATAGATAACTTTGTTTCTGTTGTATACTCAGGTCAGGACATTGAATGCGTGTTTTCTCAGGTGACAAATGTTATTTTCAAATTGTGTGCAGTGTAGGCTACGTGGTCTGTGTGTGCGTGTTGCATGTGTGTGTACTGCCCAGCACAACTTTGGACAGTGTCCCCTAAAGCCATTATATTGTTGTTATTTACGCACGGCAGCAGAACATTTTATTGATAAGCATAACGAAATGACATGGGAGATTGCATGAAGCACAAACTAGTAAGAAATAGCCAACACATATTTGCCTGCATGATAGAATACGACAGACCAAGAGGATTTTCGTCATAGACTACTGCCACAAGCTACTACTTAAATTCTAGTCAGGTAGGCTTGTTGTGGGACGCAGCCACTGGTTGTGGTCAGACAATCCCTTGCACACATGCTCTCCAGAGATGTTTTTCCAGCATCTCAACCACTGGCACCTAATTAGCCTTTGCTTGAATTTTCCTATACATTATCTTGATTTAGCAAATTAGTATAAACTTCTTCTTCAGTTTCCATCAATTATTTTAGTAAATGCGCACGTTGTTTCAAAAGTTTCTGGGGGCAATTAGAGAAAAATTAATTTGCATGCAAAGGAGTAGCCGCCTTGCGCCCTCAAGGCGTGACCGTGTATTTAAGAATAACATTTCTTGGAAACCAGGTTATGCAGGAAAACTGGCTATTTATGGAAGTTTTTCCACATTTTGCCCCCCACCCCTCGTGATTTTGAGATTGCCCAGAGTCATATAGTATCTTTCCACATCATTTGGTGCATAATTAGTGCTTGTTTGAATAATTCGTAGATTCGTGGGTTGACCTCCAAAGGCACACAAGGACCCGTGTTCGTTTTCATTTGTTGTCCCACTAACATACCGCACAAATTGGTCTGGAGCTAATTGTGCAGCCATTTGTAATCTCCAGGGCACACAACTTGTGCCGGGGCACACTACCTGATGCGCGTACCACCCCATCAGCCACTAGTCAGTGATAACACTGGGGCTGAATGCGTTTTGCGTCTCAGCTGGTGATTCAAAAGAGCTCTTGGCCGGAGGAAGCCAGCAGTCATGTTTTGATTAATAATATGATAAATACTTACACAGATGGGATTGAATGTGGCTGTAATTTGGCTGGCTAGTGAAAGTAAACATTGTTGTTGCCATCCCCCAGTTAATGGTTAATCATCTAGCCTGTATGGTCACAGCACCGATCAAATCTTGGATGATGATCTATTATTTAAAAAAAGATATAGTCGAGGTAGCCTGCAACAATATGGTGAAGTACTACTAGGTCATCTCAGAGTCCTAAACACTGAAAATATTGACAGTGGAACTGCGGAAAACAATATATGTTGCCAACACACGTCAGAACATGCCTTAATGTGCCAAAATCTCCCGTCGGCAGACTGACGTTTTGGAATTACTTATATCTTTTACACTGTAAACTGACCAGTTGTCATTAAATTATCTCCCCATTAAACCTTGCCTGCCGTTACATCAGTAGCGGGAGTCTACGTCATGGTAATAAACAACACACCTTTCTTCATTTAAATGTCGAGACGGCCATTAGGCTGGCTACCCAGTAGTTTTTAGGGCAGGAGCTTCATCCTCAGCATGGTGCAGGAGCAGGGCCGTTTCAAGGTACTTAGGGGGCCCCAAGCAAACAGGACATGGGGGCCCAACACCCACGAACCACATTGTTATAATCTTTAAGCACCTTTCACCAATATACAGTATTTGTGCTGGACTTACACTTGTCCAACTCCGGCCCTAAAGTCATATTTTTTTATTGAAAAACACCACCAACTAAACTATTAAAATGATTACACAGTCAATCTTGGGGGCCCCTTTCTACCTGGGGGCCCAGGCAATTGCCCGGTTTGTTTGTCCTGTTGCAACGGCCCTGTGCAGGAGCGCTGGTAGTCAACAGAGACAATAGTCTACACCAGTGTTTCTCAAACTTTTTCAGTCCGAGGACCACTTTGCCCCAAAAAATGTTTTTCAGGGACTCCCTACCTTCTCACATGCCCCCTTGCCAAGTCACATGTTGCTACCCTTTAACCAAGTAATTTATAGAGTGGGCGCTTTAAATGCTTTAATAAACAGAAAATTACAGGTCTGCCTCTTATATTCAGTGAACTAATCTTTGGCCTTTAAATAATGACACAGGCTAAATTCACATATTTTTATGGTAATCATCTCACGGACCACTTGAGCTTGCTCGCGGACCACAAGTGGTCCCTGGACCACACTTTGAGAGCCACTGGTCTACACAAAGCATTTTACAGCAGCATAAATAGTTTAGCTTATTACTGTTTTCAATTCCATATTGTTGTCATGATAGGATTGCATTTTTGAGTAGGATGAATTGCTTTTTCTTGCTTTCATTATAAGTTGATTAATTCTCTACATTTTAAAAAGACACTGCATGTTACCTTGACCACAAGCACTTCCATATAAACACCTTAGGCCTATGATAGTGCAAAGAGATGAAAGGTTCTGCTTCAGTGGTGTTCAATCTGGTGAGATTGAATAATTGATAATTGATTGCCTTCTAGAAGAATCAAGTGTCTGATATTCTCTGTGCCCCACAAGAGGGACTGATGAAGCTCCGTGGGCACTCAGCTAAAGTGAACGACTCACTCATTCTCTTTCAATTAGGATTTTGAAAGCGAACAAGTGGCAAACTGCCTTTTTCTGATCTGATCATTTAAGGTCAGTATCAGTGTTGTACTGTAGCCTAGGCTAAATAATACATCTGAACTTCATTATTAAAGTGGATAAAGTTTGCCACACTCAAGACAAACTCACACAAAGCCAGGCAAAGGTAATCAAAGACATGCCACTGATGACCACTGACAACAAATCTTAATCCCTGATTTTGGTGTCTGATGTTTTCTGCATTCTGGAGGATTCGCCAACAGAACGAGAGACTGCTTCTTCTTGTGTGGTGGAGTCAAAGCGTCTTATCTATGCTTACAGACAGGGAGTGGGTCCGTTGTACATAACCATATGTCAGCTATTAGTTTTGACTTGATTACATTTACACATACTGTAAACAAAAAATAATAAAATGAAGTGGCTACAAGTATGATTGCTCCAACCACTTCTGAAGAAAGAGGAGATTGATTCTGTGATTGTGTTACCAGGCTGTTAATGATTCACACTTGTGATAATGCCAAGAGGCCTCTGTGTGTGTGTGTGTGTGTGTGTGTGTGTGTGTGTGTGTGTGTGTGTATTTGTGTGTGTGAGAGGGAGCGGTTATTTATGTACAGCATGTCCCTCTCACGCTGTTTGTACAAGGGATTTCCAGAAGTATCATTAGGGAGAGATGAAATTGGTGCTCGCAGACACGCATCTTGCTAAGTTCCATCCTACTTTCTGGCAGTTTGTGTAGTTCTGGTAAAGGTCTCGTGCGGAGTCAGTGCTTGGCACGGCAGTATCCCTCTCTCTCTCTCTCTGTCTCCCCCCCCCTCTCTCCCTCCATATCTTTCTCCCTCTCTCTCATTCTCTCTCCCTCTCTCTTTCTCTCTCTCCCTCACTCACTTTCTCCCTCTCTCTCATTCTCTCTCTCTCTCTCTCCCCCTCCTCTCTCTAGCGTGAGTGTGTGCCTGTACTCGCCTGTTTGCTAGGCGGTCCCATTATTCCTCTGCATGGCTCAAGTGAAAGTTGTCACCCCAGACCGGTGGCAGAGGTGCAGACCTTTGCCTCCAGGCCACAACGTTCCGCTATCTGCCCAGCTATTGGAAAACGGCAAACGGAAAAGCTTTGAAAGCCCAGCGTCGTCTTATCGGGCCCAGAGAAGCCATCGCCCCTGTTTTTCTTGACAGCCCTGGTTTATTTTCTCTGCTCCTCGGTTTTCTGTGTTATTCCTCTTTCCTCTTTTTTTTATTATTTTCTTTTTGGGAAAAGCATTTATGCTGTGCCTTCTTGTGTCTCTTCTTGTGTCTCTTAGGGTTCGGTGTACGCCCTGACAATCAGCAGTCTCATCACCATCTCCACGGGCTGTCTGCTCAGCCTCATTCTGGCCTTCCACTACAAGGATATCCGGGTGAGTGTACTGCCCCCTCTGCCCTGATAAAAAAAACTGATGAGTTACATTGAGCTCCTGTTAATGGGAGTTGGCCACCAAGTCGGTGCCTTTCCACTCAGTTGTAGCACGTTAAGTGGGCTAAGCCTCACCACAGGGGGACACTGACTGCAAATCAAGGCAAGTTTATTTCCGCAGCAGTATTTTTTATACAGTGGGATAGTTCAGAGTTTTGTCTAGATGAAAGCAAAGACCTGAAACCAATGGAAAGTAAAAACATCTCAGGATAAGAATGAAGTGAATCTGATGTTCCTGTTCTTGCCAGTGAGCAAGTAAGTGCAAAAGCATTGCTCACTAAACTTGAGAAAACATCAAATGAATCATTTAAATGTTTAACACCTGGACCACCATGAAAATGTTTTCTCTTGTTGAGAAAATGATGTCTCTTGCTTTTTCTAGTATTATCACAACTATTTAAGTCTGCTTTTCAGACTGTAAATTGATTTCTCACATGTCTTTTAAAAGTCTTACTCTTATCCAAATCAGAGGATTCATGACAAACGTTGTGTAGCGCTACAGCGACAGCTGCGGGAGGTTTATGTGGACTTTCTTGTTATTTGGCTGCGATCGCCGTTAGTGAGTTGAGATGACATGCGATAAGATGAAATGACCTGAGATGCGATGACTAAGGTCCTTTTGCGGGGGCGATCAGCTGGGCTTATTTTTGTCCCCCCACTGCTGTAATATCTCGTCGTCCCTGCTCCCTGCCTGAGATCGAGGGCGAGAGATCGGGAGAAGGAGCTGTAACTCAACACTTAAGCCACGCAAACACTCCCCAGCCAACCAGCTTCTCCCTATGCCAAACCCAGGGGTTTCAGATCTTTGAATGTCAGATGCTGCGTGCATGTGTGTGTATGTGTATGTGTTTGTGTGTGTGTGTGTGTGTGTGTGTGTGTGTGTGTGTGTGTGTGTGTGTGTGTGTGTGTGTGTGTGTGTGAGAGAGAGAGAGAGAGAGAGAGAGATAGAGAGAGAAAGAGGTGTGTCTCTGACGATACCTTTGGTCCTGCAATGTTGCCATACGCTCAAACACTTAGAAGCCATTCATTAATGGGACGAGCAGGGGCAGTGAGGGCCCCTCACCAGATGAGAGAAAGGCCCTGCCAAGGAATGAGCCACCAAGAGCAGCCGACTGATTGTAATGGCTACTGGGACGGTTCCAGGAGACATACCAGAAGATGGGAGGAGACCCGCTGCGAATGCTATGTGGAGATAAGGCCAGAGTGAAGTTTCTGAAGGAGGTCGAGGTCATGTCACCCCTCGTGTAGCAGACTGATTCCACTTCTGTTTGTGCTGACATTCAACATAGTAAAATACATTGGCCTGGGAAAACATTATTGAACCAGCCAGAACTGAGTTCTGCTGTTTGGCTCTCATTCTAAAGAGTATAATTAATTCCGATTCAGAATTCAGAGATAGATTTTAGTTGGGTTCTGTTACTGTATGTGTTTTGAAATTGTGATCATTTTTTGCCTCTTGTCTCTTAGGAAAAGGAAAATATATAAAATGTGCCATCTGATCAATCATCTGTGAACTGAAAAGACATGCAGTACACTGAAATGGCATACTGTATTTACAGTTGAATATATATGAAGCTTGGGGGGGTGTTGTATCAAGGGAATATATGCTCCTTTAACCAAATAGTGCATAGGTTTGTGGCACAGAAGGAGTATGTGACTTTGGAAAAGGGCCATGGAATGCTTGAGAAAAGAAATATATAATTTGTAGTTTTTCTGTCAAGCTTGAAATGTGTGTTGAAATCTGTTGACATAGTGTACCCGCAGCATTTAGCATTGGCCCCCGGCCTCTGGTAGTCTTACTGAGTGCCTAAACACATGGTCCAATAATTTGAGTCTGCCCACACATCACCTGCCTCTACATGATCCCCGTCTTACCCCGACCTCCCACAACCCCCCCATGAACCCCACCCCCCACCCCACCCCCTCCTCTCCACCCTCTTAGTAACCTCTCCCCCCAAATCCCCCGTTCCACACTCACGAACACACCCCACTCTACGCCACCTGTCTCATGTGGAATGCCACTGGGGCTTGTGTCACACAGCCTGTAGTACAGAGAACACACACAAACACAGAGTCAGTCCTGGGGCAGCAGAGTAGAGAAACACCAATGTGTGTCCTTCTCAAAAGGACTAGTAAATTCACCATCACCGCGATTCTTTACACACCTAGTGCATCTACTGTACGACGAGTCTTGATAATGATTCCAGGCCAGCACGGATGCAAATGTAAATAAAATAAAATAAAAGGAATAAATTAAGTAAATGAATGAGTTACATTTAAGTTCTGTTTACATCTGTGCTGGTGTATATTCTTTCTATATCTGCACGCCGTGTCATTCATTATCCCTTATGTAACACAGAATTTGAGTCTGTGGAAATAAGAGTTACCTGAGCCTGTCATAAACATGTCATGTTGTGTCATGAACTTTAATGACACTTAATTAAATGGAGTAGAGAGGAGGGATCAAACGGCAGGCTGGGGGGAGACTACGTGTGCTCTCTCTGATGGTTAGCAGAAGGGTTGTAGTTTTGCCCATGTCCAAGTATGATTTGTGCAATTCTGTCTGGACCATAGATTTATGTAAATACAGTAGATGGGTATTCTTTTGAGATCAGTGGTCTGAACAGACACCATGTTTGTTTGAACACTGTTATACAAAACAAAACAACATTGTTGCATTTAAGATACAATATGTTTATGTTGTGGGTCAAAATATCAAGCCCAAACCATTTGATCTGCACATAGTGTTAAAGTAGACCTTTCCCCACCATCATAGAGTCAACATACACACAGGAGATGGTCGGTGTTATAATATTTGTTAGTCTTCAGAAGTTCTTAAAATATTTTCCTAAGTTTTAGATTGTAAACCATGAACTTTTGAATGTTGACTTTTGTTTGACCAACATTGGGCCAACATGAAGTCAACTTGGTATTTATTTATTATTTCAAAGAGTTTTCCTTTCATCCGTGTGGGAGAGTTAGCAATGTGTACCTATTTGAGTTGGGGGTTCGGAGTTGATGTTGAGTTCAGATTCTAGCTTTAGCTCTACGGTGAAGAGCTAGGCTTATTTATCAAGTTTGTGAGGTTGATATGCAGTCAGTCACACTATGTTTCACCCTCGTCACGGTCCTGTTTTAGTTAATCATCACTAGGCTACCTGTGGTCAACCAGGGCTGACAGAATGGTTTCTTTATTTGGGGTGCCAGCTGTCTCCTGGTCTTAGTTTCTTTTTTCCTGGTTTATGAGTTGAGGCCTTATAAGTCCATATTTCAAAATTCTGAATAAAAATATTTTAACACATACAGTATAAAATGGTAGCAAACCAATCTGAAACCAGAATTGTTTAATTAGATATTACAAGTACAAAGGCACTTTTCAAAGGCATCTGGTTTCAATTTGGTTCTGATTTCAGACTGGTTTACTACCATTTTATATGTGTTAAAATATTCTTATTCGAAATTTTGAAATATGGACTTATATGGTTCTTCGTTGCAAGGCTTCAGTTGCAGCATTGCTTGTGGTCATTGTAGTTGTCACTCACTGTTTCCCACATTCACTCACTCACTCACTCACTCCCTCACTGGCTTGCCGTCCACCATGCTCATTCATTCATTCATTCATTCATTCATTCATTGACTCACTCAGCGATTCACTCACTGGCTGCCTCTTTCCATTCTCACTCACTCATTGACTCACTCTCTCATTCGCTCAATTGCTCTCTAACTCAATCACTCTTACTCACTCCCTCCCTCCCTCCCTCCCTCACTCACTCACACGTTTACCTACTCACTCATTCACTCCTCTCTTCTGACTAGTAGCTCACTCACTAACTCTTTAACTCACTCCCTCACTCCCTCTCTCACTCACTCACTCATTCACTCTTTCACTCACTCACTTCCTCACTCCCCCCTCACTCCCACACTCACTCACTCACTCACTCACTGAGTCACTCATTTATTCACTCTTCTGACTGTATTTGTTCATTCTCTGTTCTATGGCCTTCTCTTGTTGCAGCTTTTTGTCATTGACCACAACCAGCTGGACTGGCGCATCGCCATGACCAAACACCGCATGCTGGGCATCTCTCTGGAGCTGCTCGTCTGCGCCATCCACCCCGTAGTCACGTACTGGTGGAGCCCAGAGGCCGAAACGGACAGTCAGGATCCTTCGCCGCACAACGCGTCCACTCGAAATTCCTCAGCGCCGCTGTGCCTTTCGACGAGACACGTGGGCGCGTTGCGGGATGTTGAGATCCTGCTGTCGGCCATGATGTTCCTGCGGCTGTACCTGGTGCACAGGACCATCCTGCTGCATAGCAAGGTGCTGCTGAACGCCTCGTACCGGACCATCGGATCACTGAACCAGATCAACTTCTCATTCCGCTTCCTGCTCAAAGTGCTCATGAACAAGTACCCGGCACGCACACTGCTGGTCTTCATCCTGCTCTTCTGGGTCCTGGCGTCCTGGACACTCACACTGTGTGAGAGGTACACACACACACACACACACACACACACACACACACATATGCATAGACAAACACACACACACAGACAAACAGACACAAACACACACACACACGCATACACACATATATACTGTACTTACACAAGCACACACACACACACACACACACACACACACACAAGCACACATACATGCACACACAAACACAAATACACAAGCACACAGACACACACACATTCAAACATAAACATTTGCATATGTACCACTATTATCATTACACGTATACAAATATATCAACTGTCTCTTTCACGTGCACAAATACACACACACACACACACACACACACACACACACACACACACACACACACACACACACACACACACACAGAAAAAGACACGTCACCCAATGTAAGGTTCCTGTAGAGTAGAGGTTATAACTTGCTTATTACTGCAGTACGGGGCCTTAAGGGTTATATTTTGAAAGGTATGTCAGGCTTGTTAGTTGCAAGATTTGTGGAACCATTGTGCACCGTTTGGCCCGTTTGTTTTTCAATAACCTTAATAGCTCTATATCTTTAAGGTCGGTAAGGGCTGCATGGGGTCTCAGCGATACCTGTAGCTTGACAAGCCATTCTACAATATTAAAATGTATAGTTTGGCAACGGTCGGTAGACCAAACTCAATCCTTAGTGGAACCAGCGGTTGCCTTAAAAACTACCTCTGCATGCAACAGGACAGAGCCATGACCAATCAGAGTAACGAACAGGAAGCAAACGCCAATAGAAAAGACCGATGTTCTTGGCTATAAGCCAGCAGTGTTCGACCAATCACAAGTCCCTACGGCTCATAGATTTGAAATGTGTATTTTCTCCTTGGCCTTGACCAAATTCCGCTTTTATATAGTGTCAGTGACCATATTGCCTTGGTGGAGGTCTGGGCTCTCTGAGTGCTGTTCAAGTTGTCTCTGTTGTGGCATTTTTACAGCGAACGGAGAGGCAGAGCTAGAATGCTATCAGTCTAGGCAGGCTATCAGTACAGGGCTGATCCAATTTTGTTAAACAAACACCTCAGCAGGCAATCGTTTCTCGCCCTCAAGTGTAAAACAAGAGGCTGGTTTTATTGCCAGGCTAGAAACAATTAGCAAGAAGTTGAGTTAAGTTGTGTGGGTGGGTTATACATGGAGGTCACATACACAACACAGGCACACACACACACACACACACACACACACACACACACACACACACACACACACACACACACACACACACACACACACACACACACACACATAGACACCACCGACAGACACGCACACCACACACAGATGTTCCTTGTATTTATCAGGCATTGGTCAAACAGACAATGCAGAATAACTTTGTCAAACTGGCCCTATATAGAAGAATGGTTAACAAGTGGTCAGTCAGTGGTCAACAAAAGCAGTTGGCCACAAAGTAAGGGGAAACGAAAATGGAAGAAACCACAGAGGCCTACTCTGTCTCTAGATGGCTGCTTGGACTAAGCTTGCCAAATTGAAAATGTCCATAGTACCTATGTGGTTGGCTCCTTTTTATGTGATATTATAATCTCTTCAATGTTCATCCGCATCCATGGTCTAGTGACGGTTTACATCGGTAGAGAGACAACCGGCCAATAAGCGAAGCTGATTAGACGAGCTGTCCAATCGTTTCAAACCAGAACTGAAGGCACAATTAAAGCAAACGGGAGGAGAGTTTTTCCTTGTAATGAAATGGACAAGCAGAGACAATGTGCAGTACTGTAGTAGTGTCACGTCAATCTCACAACTGT
>JAODXP020000023.1:4225014-4252514 GCA_027497455.2 Sardinella longiceps | reverse complement strand
GTGTGTGTACAGTGTATGCAATGTATCAGGTGTGTATGCACATGGGGGTAAGTACCTTTGTGTGTGTGTGTGTGTGTGTGTGTGAGCACACGTGGGAGTGAACACCTTTGTGTGTGCGTGTGTGTACGTGGGAGTGACCACCTGTGTGTGAGTGTGTGTATGAGTGCACGTGAGAGTGAACACCTTTTTGTGTGTGTGTGTGTGTGTGTGTGTGTGTGTGTGTGTGTGTGTGTGTGTGTGTGTGTGTGTGTGTGTGCGTGCATGTGGGAGTGAGCACCTTTATGTGTGTGTGTGTGTGTGTGTGTGTGTGAATGTTTGCATGTGTACGTGCCAGCACGTGGGTTGTGGTCAGGCTCTCCTCCTCCTCTTCCTCCTCCTCTTCTCCTCTCCGTCCCCGTGGCTGATGGTAGCTGATAAGCCGCCCAAGCCACTGCACACGGAGACCGAGGCGTGAGCCAGACCAAGACATCTCCCTGACAGAGTGGAAAATAATCCATCACTCCTCCCTCTCTCCTGCTCTCTTTCTGTCCTTCTCCTGTTCTCTCTCTCTCTCTCTCTCTCTCTCTCTCTCTCTCTCTCTCTCTCTCTCTCTCATGAGCTCTCTTTCTCTCTCCCTCTCTCTTCTCCCGCACTCTCCTTGTTTTTATAAGCTTTCCTCATTTTTTTAAGGGAAAACTTTCCACCATTGCCATTTTTAGGTGGTTTATAGCCGTTGGCACCACTCAATCGAGAGGGCGGGCCAACCTGTGCCCAGGACGTGGAAAAGGAAAGGAAAAGTTTTCCAAGCCGCTGCCGAGCGAGCGGTCGAGCGAGCAACTCCCCGTGGGCCAGGGAGATCGTGAAGCGGCCCCTCACACACCTGTACTCCTCTCTCTCTCTCTCTCTCTCTCTCTCTCTCTCTCTCTCTCTCTCGCTCTCTCTCTCTCACACACACACACACACACACTCACACATACAAACACACAAATGCAAACACTTACTCACTCTCACACATACTCACTGACACACACACACATGCACACACACACTCACACATGCACACACATACAAACCAATGCTCATTCACACACACACACACACACACACACACACACACACTCACTCACTCACACACACACACACACACACACACACTCATTCACATAATCACTCATACACACACACACACACACACACACACAGAGAGAGAGAGAGAGAGAGAGAGAGAGAGAGAGAGAGAGAGAGAGAGAGAGAGAGACATGGAAGACAAAATGAATGGTGTAAATCTGTAAACCAGAGCATTATTAAGATTTCAAACTGGCCATTCATGCTATGTAATTATAAATTACCTGAGAGACAGGAAGGCCAGTCTCTGTCTCCATTGTGAGTCCCCATGCAACACCTTCACACAACTGCCAATTCAGGCAAATTCTTCTCGAAGTTTCTCTGTTGGCTGGCAGGTTTTTGTTTTAGTTCCTCTGTTGAATGGCATTTTGCAGAAGACACAAAATCCACTGTTGCTCAATAGCCTATAGAGTCTTTCTCAATCGTCACCGCAGTCAAGATCCCTCCAAAGTCACTGCAGTGAGAGGAGGATGAGTGAGATGGATGATCCGACGTCTCAGACTTGACCTCACGGTTTCAATCTTCTTCCCGATCAAATGTCTGACTGTTTGCCATCTGGTGTGAGGGGCCGCTAGTCCATCTCAGACAACATCCTCCTGACCGGGGTGTGGACTGATCCCAGGAAGGATGTGCTTCCTGATTTTCCAAGAACAAGAACATGGAAGAGGAGGGGGGGGGGGGGTATTTGCATGGGCTTGCAGCTGAGAATGCTAACAGTGTCACACCGTGTCCTAACTGAACGCGATGCGACTGCATGTGTGTGTGACAAAAAGAGCTCCATCACTTTGTTTTCTATTGGAATGTCCTCACTGAATGCCACGCGATGCAGCACGACTAGTCGCATTGCTACGCGACTTTTTAAAAAGAATTTAGTTGCTTGGTGCGTTTCTATTTCAGTTGGGCAAGTTACGTTGTTCAGCCAGATTGAATGGAGAATTGAATCGAGTGGAATGGCATATTTAACAAACTCTGTGTAGACAGTGAACAGTCAATGCAACATGACAACCCGACAGTTGCTTTCAGTTAGGACACAGTGTCAGTGTCAGAATCTGTAAGGGACATGCTGGCATAGAGGGACTTCTGTTGTTGTGTTTTTAGATGATTGCTTTTGTGGTGGCCTTGTCATCATTTACTAAACTAAAGTCGTTTTTTTCTATTCTTGTCTTTGTCAATATGACTCTCCCCATAAGCAAGAAAGCTATGGATTTCATTTTAAGTCTCATCATGCCTGCTATGCACACTGATCTCTCTCCCCCTTTCTCTCTCCTTTTTCCTCTGTACCAATCCTATTTGTCTACTTTTATTTCTTCCTTTTTTGCTTTTCTATGCAAATGCAAGCGATAGAAGTGGATAAAACCAAGGTAAAGCTTTTTCTGAATGAAAAACTAACTTGATATTTTAATGTGGTACATGTTTAAACCCCTTTACCAAATGCTTAGTTTCACCTGCCTGAAATGTTGGAGGTGCACACCAAACTGTGTATGTGCTGTGTTAGAAGTGTGCTCCCTTTCTGTGATAGGGATTTTATACGTTCTGTGTTTGTTCGATATTTATCACTTGGTCTTGATGTTGATATATCACTTGATCTAATGATATTTATTGTTAGCAGAATATGATGTCTGAAGTCATTTATTGATATGTTATACTCCATAAAGTTCATGGTAAGTTGAACCACACCAGATTCCACTAAAAGATCTTAACTGTTCTAATTCTTGCGTGTGTGTGTGTGTGTGTGTGTGTGTGTGTGTGTGTGTGTGTGTGTGTGTGTGTGTGTGTGTGTGTGTGTGTGTGTGTTTTGACAGGGAGTGGCCAGCACTGCCATGATGGTAGCTGTCATGACTAGGAAGCTGGCTCTAAACAAGAGAGAAAAGCATGTCCACTTCTTCATGACGGACATTCAGATCACAAAACGGGTAAGGAGGCCTAGTATAGCCTATAGATTATAATGTAGATCTAAAGATAATGTAGATCTATCTACATTCTGTAGTTATGCTTGAATCCTCCCTACAGTACAACAAGTCCTACATGCAGATCATATAGGCCTACTGTACAGTAATATGTGGTGGACAAGTGCTTGACTGACAACTGGGCAACTCTTTGTGATCCCCGCACTGTGCGTCTGTGTCACTCTAGGGTCTCTAACCTTTTTTGCTCTGAGAGCTATTTGACCAAAGTCAGTGTACATTTACATTTACATTTATGCATTTATCCAAAGCGACTTACATTTGTCCACTATCAACTTCAGGGCAAGTCTCCCCTAGAGCAACCTAGGGCACAACGATGGCAGCCGGGATTCGAACCCACAACTTGCAAGACCACTAGCTCACTAGAGTCGGGGGTCCTTAACCACTATGCTACCACCGTAGCCAAAAGCTACTCTACTACTTAACCTTGGTATTACTGACCGGCATGGAGAAGAACATTCTTTACCATCTGACCTATTTATAGCGCAGTGCAATCTAACATCTAAATTTTGTGTCATCTAAATTTGTGGTGTCTTTACTTTCTGTAGTTATAGCTAAATCTGGTGCACTCCACCAACTCACATTATCATAAGAGCAGTAAATCTGGGCAGGACGTTCGAATCTTCTTTCATTTATATTTCAACAGGTTTAATAGATTTTGTGACTAATGTCAAAGTCCCATCACTCGGCCGCCATATTGGACACGCCTCCGGGCAGCTATTTGGGCTTAACAAGACCAGACCCTCCAAAATGAATGGGCAAATATCCATAAGTACAGATTGGCTGGTCGTATGGACTTAAAAAGTATATGGTGTGAATCCCTGTTTAAATCTGAGTTGAACAGTGCCAAAATATACCAGACAGACGCTAAAACAAAGCTAAAAGACGTTATTTAAAACGGCAAATTGCTTACTGCACCTGCGCTGATAATCGCAGCATGGCTATCACCATAGTGACGGAGGGAGTAAACAAAGAGCTAACCGTCAGTCATACAGCGGTCAGTAACGCGATTGGCTATTTCTACAGTAAGGCAGGACTTCCAGTTTCTCTACTCCGCCATCTTTGCGTTACGATCGGCCGTAGTGCATTTCAATGGGAGGACTTCTGAAGTGATTTGTCTCCTCCTATATAAGTGTCTCTGCTAATGTTACGAAATTTATTTACATTTCCTTTGACCCTTTGGAGAGCTACTCAGAAGCAGGTGGCGAGCTAAAGGTAGCTCCCGTGTTACCTGTTGGAGACCCCTGCTCTAGGATACAATTTTAACTTTAACATGCATTCCACTACTTTGTAGTAGAACCTTAACATGCATTCCACTGCTCTGTAGTAGATCTTTAACATGCATTCCACTGCTCTGTAGTAGAACCCTAAGATCAGGGATGACCAAACTAAGGCCCGGGGCCGAATTGTGGCCCTCTGTTCTTTTTCAGTCGGCCCACCATGGAGTCACAAAACTAAAATGTAATGTGGCCCGTAGTCTGGGGTTAAAGTGAGGGGGAACGTGGGGGAACGCAGTTCCAGCACCTCAGATAAATGAAGAATATCACCCCATTCGTCTTCTATGCATTTTTCTTTGTTTGTGCTGATACAAAATGTGAGAGTTCCTCCTCCTGCCAAATCCCACTTTAACCACTGTCCGTAGTTACATAAATCTAATATTATCTAGTGCCATAGCCTAGGTGTCATAGGTTCAGTACTGGTGTTACTGATGTTTGTCAACATCAACAGCATCATTACACAGTGTATTAGACAGACTGGCTTTTCTGATCTAAAACGCAGTCACACTTTCACTTGAAACTGGTTAAGAACTGGAAATTTGCATCGATCCTTAGCAGCTTATATTTTTCAGTATGTGGCCCGCAAGCTTACAAGTTTAGCCCACCCCTTCCTTAGATGAGTCAGCTTCCAAGTTGCATTTATTTTCCACTATGATGAACGCTGGAAAGACTATTGTGCTAATAGTGAATGATAAGTATCTTTTTTTGTTTTGTTTTGCGAGGTCGGTCAACCCAGCCTAACCAAACGATGTGCATTAAATTAAATTCACGAGGGGTGGTGAAGGTGATGACAGCAGGGGACACTCAGTGGGTGGAGGCAGCCATATTTTCCATGCAGCACGTGTATTCCTCCTTTCTGAGTCCCTATAATATTATTTTTTCCTTAAATAGGGCAAGGCGGAGGGCAGCGCAGTGTGGGAAAAGGCATGGGGGAGGGGAGGTAGTGGCGGTGGTGGTGGGTGGGGGGATTAAGGCTGGGACCCAGGGGTGGGTGGGGTGGTGTGGGGTGGTGTGGGTGTGTCGTGGGGGGAAAGCATCTCTTTATAGCCTCCAAAAGGCGTCAAAAGGAGGAAACAATCAGGTCCCAGGCAGGAAACGGACTTGTGTCAGTCCAGGACCGCAAGCAGCACCGGCAGGAAACTGGATGCGCTGCATGGTCTGTGTTTGCGTGTGTGTGAGAGAGTGTGTATGTGTGTGTGTGTGTGTGCTGTGTGTATGTTTGTATCTCTCTCTCTCTCTCTCTCTCTCTCTCTCTCTCTCTCTGTCTCTCTCTACTGTATGAATCTATGTATGTGTTCAGTATGTTGATAAAATTACAGAATTACGTGTGTGTTTATGTGTGTGAGTGCATGCGTTCATTAGTGTGTTGTTACAGTAATATAGGAAATGATAGTCACAGTAACTGAATCTGTTGTGGAGTGGATCTTACAGCATGGGTTTACATAGGTGTACTGTGTGTGTATGTGTGTGTGTGTGTGTGTGTGTGTGTGTACAGGTTGGCAGTGTGTTGTGATTTTTAACAGGATCCATCTGTTTTCTTATCTATGGGAGAGGGGGACGCAAAGGCCCAAAATAAACATGCAAGGCGGAAGGTACTTTTAAGAGCTTCCATCGGTGAAAAGTACAAATAAGACAGAAAACATGGGAAGCAGTAGTATTTGTGGGTCCCTCTTAAGCAGCTCAGCTTCATCTTTCTGTCAAGATGTCCTCTTGTCCCCTGCTCACACGCCAAGGTGCTCGTCGTCCACACACACACCCGGTTGCGTAACACCATTTCCCACCATCTTGCCGCAGGAGAAGAGAGTGTGTGTGTGTGTGTGTGTGTGTGTGTGTGTGTGTGTGGAGACCTGTGAGTCGGAGCTCGCCATTTCCTCTACGACGGTGGCAACATCCTGTTGTATGGTGCATCACTGTGTTTGTCAGTGTGTGTTTGTCAGTGTGTGTGTGTGTGTGTTTGTGTGTGTGTGTGTGTGTGTGTGTGTGTGTGGGCGGGTGTGTGTCCTCCACAGAACTGTCCACCGTTGTCACTGACTTGCACTGATGAAAATAAAGGAAAACATCTGGGCACGAACCCCTTTTCGGATGCCCTAAAAATAGATAAAAGTTTGCACACGCACACACACAGAGACACACACACACACACACACACACACAGAAAATAGCAGCGGTGTGTATTTGGGTAGCTTGATGACATCATTACGAGCAACATGGGTAATGTTGGTGTCTCTGGCAGGAAGAATCAGCCATTAATAGAATCAAAGAAAGGAGGAGGAGGAATGGAATTACAGTATTAAGGGAAAGAAAAAAATCTAATCCACATTTGGGTTATTCCCAGCTATTCTCAACCCCAGACCTCATTCCCAAGGCAATGACTGAATATTCATCCATTTCAGCTTCAAATGGACCAAAGCTGCACTCTATAACAATACAATGAAAAGTTTACCATTTGTTGGGCCTAAGACTCAACAAAGCATTGGGTCCATGATCACATCGCTGTATTATCATTAGAGCTTGTGAGCGGTGAGAATTTGTTTACCACCTGCGACTTTTAACAAACCGTTGGGTGTCTGATCACATCACTGTAGGCCTTCTATATGATTAGACCCTGTGAGCGGAGCTGAGCGGTGGGAATTTCCACTTCCCACTCATGAGGGATGTCCATCCTGCTCTTCTGCTCAGATTTGCACCAGGATGCTCCGCTCAATTCCACTCCCTGGTCATCTAAAATGTTATATCCCGCTGCGAAATCTCTCTACGCTCACTCAAATTTAACAGAGGAAACAATGGTCTTTATGCCCAATAGCCATTTAAAACTAAACTCTTAGTCTATATCCTAAAGCACATTCACAGCAACAGCGCGCGGCACTGAAGTGTCTTATGGACTAAGCCGTAGCAGGGCCGTACTGACAAGTGATACTGATTCAATTTAGGTGGTGATGGGTGATCCAGAGCACCATCTGGAATTTATATTGTGTCTGTGACGACATTGCCTTGGTGGAGATCTGCACTCTCTGAGTGATTTTCTAGTTTTCATAGTCTTTTTTTGTGTGTGTGTGTGTGTGTTTTGACCGTGTTTTTATTCATCCATCTCCTGTCTCCTGCAGGTGCGCCATGCTGCGGCCAATGTGCTGAGGGAGTGTTGGCTGCTGCACCGCACCGACGTGACGAAGGGAAGCAGCGGTGAGCATCGCTATCGGCAGAGGCGTCTGCTGGAGGCAATAAGAGTGTGAGTGCTGAGAACGATATTTGGTCTTAATTGCCCTCAACGTCTAGCTTGGCAGGCCATCCTATATCATTGAAATGTATAGTCTGGCATCGAGAGATAAACTAAACTCAATCGTGGGCTGAACAACGCTGCTATTTTTCAAACTACTTCTGGACGCAACAGGATAGCCTATGGCCAATCGCAGGAACGAACAAGATCGGCGAAGCCAGCCCTAAACACATAGAGTGTTGTGATTAGATGTCACCAACAGCGTCATCCAGTAAAATTCCCTATGGATTGCTACTAGAAGTACAGGCTGAGCAAATTAATTTGCCGCCGCTAGGGTACGTCTTCATTTCTAGGCTACTCAACGTCCCCTTCCAGGCAGTCCTGCCTTCAAGGCACTACCCTACTAAATCTACTCTAGGGTAAGGGTAAGGATTAAGGTAGGGCCTTGCAGGCAGCGGTGAATCGAAGGTGCCGTTGAGGGCAGAAAATACTATTGAGCGCAGAGAACAGTCAAAAAATACCATTGAGCACAGAGAACAGCAGAGAACAGTCAACACCCTGCTGTCAGAAAGAAAAAGAATGAGAAAATCTAACATATACATACATACAGTAGGCCTATAGGCCAAATACCCAGTTGGCTGCTAGATTTATTTCAGTATTATTTTCCTTTGCCCCATAGAGTTAACGGTTAAGGTTCACTTGGTGACCTTAAAAACAACAGGACTTTGGATTGATTCATACCAGATTTCTCCTCTAAAGCAACATTATGTATTTTTTTTGCGGAAAACTACTGGACTAGATTTCTGAAAGGCACATTTTAGACCCTTCTAAAAGATACTAATTGGTGTTTGATGAAAATATTGTCATCAATGTCATGCTGTAAAGATCTTCCATTTATTTTGTGGTGGTGTCCTGCTCTCCACAAAAAAACTTACCCTCTCAAAAACTGCTTAGTGTATATGCTGGTTGGCCAGTGGGAGTAACACTTCATATGACTATATGACATACAAATTATTTTGGAAGTGGTACCTGAATGAAAAGATAGAAAGAATACCTCAGATAGTGGTTAAAAAAAAGTTATATTGTGTTCCTCTCAGGACCTCTTGGGAATTTGCAGAGGCCACTCATGTGTGCATGTGCGTGTGAATGTTTTCTATCTGGCAACCCACAATAAGGCCCCACACCTAGGCCGAACATAAATGCAGTCTGTCACCAAACATTGTTTTGCCTATGTAAATGAAGACATGGCCTGCTTTTTATCTAACGCATTGGCCACGGCCTGTGGTGCTGTAAGCAAAATAGGATTATGAAGCAGTATTTTAAAGGTAGGCTTCAGTTGCTCCAAACTAAGATTATGGTTATTCTGAAAATGGTGAGAGGGTTTTTTGAAATCTTTATAAAAGACAACAAACGTGACCATATATCAGTTAGATGATGAGCTGCTGACCACAAACTCACGTAACCCTAATGACCTTGAAAGACCGTGAAGGGAAAAAAAGAGAGAGATTGAATCCAGCCCTCCATCTAGAGAGCTCATTCGTGAGCAAGTATTCTAATGGATTGTGTCAGTCATTTCTCTTTTACTGTGGCTCTAGTTTGCTTATTGATGTAGCTACTTTTGTCGAATTAAAGGAATTTTCCAGAGGGAATGGCAGCTAACGTTAACTGATGAAGGCATGAAAGTTTTCATATTCATAATTTTTATGAGTATACCAAGACCTTGACCATGTTGAACCAAAATGATTGAAAGAGTTCTCACTCACAGTGAATGCAAGGTCAACAGTCTCTGTGTGTGGCGCTGTGTATAAGGATATTGGCCTACGGGAACAGATGTTAATCAACCATATTTTGCTTCTTCTTTTTTTATTTATTTATTTTTTCAAATCACACATTTTAAAAATCCATCCGTTGGGTTGTGTTACAGCCACTATTGCACAATCTAACATCAACACTATGTATCATTCTCATACTTCAATCAGTGAAGGTGAAAATGCAGATGTAGGAAGTCTTCTGAAGAACTTCCACATGCTGAGAGAGGGTGACTGAACTGGAAAGTCAAGTAGCTGCTGGAGCTGGCGAGCATCTGGAAAGACCACTTCTATCTTTGTTGCCGTGCTGATTGTTGTCGGTCTTGTTTGTTTACGCTTCACACCCCCACCTTCCTGCCTGATAAGCGGCTGATTGCCGGAGGTGTCCAGTTGGCTTTGGACCAGCACTTACCCCTGGAGATGGGAGTGTAGATATGTGAGAGTGTAAAGTAGTGCCCCATATCATTTGCCACTGCAAGGCAGCCACAGACATTTCTAATGACTTCTAATAATGCATCCATATGGGTGTCTGTGTATTACTTTGTATTTGTGTGGGAGTCAAAGGAAGAGAGGGACTGAGGGAGAGAATCTGCTTAAATAGATCAACAGAGAGAGAGAGAGAGAGAGAGAGAGAGAGAGAGAGAGAGAGAGAGAGAGAGAACTAGAGCTGGTGAGAGAGTGAAAGGAAGAGAGGGAGAATGCAAGCTGGTGAGAGAGTAAATGGGGGAGAGAGAGAGAGAGAGAGAAAGAGAGAGAGCTAGTGAAAGAGTGAAAGGGAGGGAGAAAGAGAGAGAGAGAGTGAAAGGGAGAGAGTGATAGAGAGGGAGAGAGAGAAAGGGAAAAGAGAGACGTAAGGGTGGAGGGCTTTTTTTGACTTCCTGTTGTACAGTTAGCACACCACTAAAAATAAAGTGGAGAGGGAACACTGGGAAAGCCAGCAGCAGCAGCAGCAGCAGCACCTCAGCACAGGGAGCTGCCAAATGGCACTCAGACATCCAGAAAACTCCTTTTTTTTTTTTTTTTTTTTTTTCAAGCTTATTTTGACTGTTTATGCAATGTCTCGTTTTGCACATGGCCTCATGCTAGCCTGGCATTTCTGTATGCCTCAGCAGATACGGAAGGTTCCCCTGCAATATTGGTTTCCGCTGTTGCTTTTTTGGGGGGACTTTTGGTTCTGTCAAATTTCAGGCCTACTGTAAGTATAGGATTGGTATGGCACGAACGGGTTGAAGAGAGTTCTAGTAACAGACATGGTTTCACCTAACTCTGGCACCTCACTGAATTTCAATTTCATAAAAATCAATGTCTACTCTTCTTGGATATTCTGTGATGGTCACATTTGTTTTTTTTTTTTTTGTTTTTTTTTTCTGCTCCAGAAATAAGTCCGTTCATGTTGCTTTGTGTCTGCTTTGTCCTCTAAACAGTTTCCGACATCTACGAGTCAAACAGAGGAAGCTGCGCGATTATGCCAGCGAGATGGTGGATCTGCAGAAGGTGAAAAAAGATTTCACAACTCAAACACCATCATAGTAGTCTCTCTCTCTCTCTCTCTCTCTCTCTCTCTCTCTCTCTCTCTCTCTCTCTTTCGGGGAGAAACCCCACTCTGTGTGGAACGCGTTAGCTTCATTTATTACATAATCATGCTATTATCCAATCCACTTCAGCCATCCTTCTTCTTGTTGTTTTTTTTTTTTTTTTTTTTCACTGTGAGGCGCTTAGACACATAAAACGTCTGTAAATGCACACATAAAATGTTTGTCATTGGGCCAAACATGAGGTGCGTGTCAGGGTTCAGAGAGTTCAATTACTAACACAAACAAGCGTACATAAACCCCCAGACAAAGTAATAAAGTCAAATAAATAAATAAACAAATAAACAAATAAGGGTAGCATAGGCTGACTGGAAAGACACAACAGTAATGGATAGCCATACACAGACTGGCTAACTGGCTAACTGGCTAGTGTGCCATTACCAATTCAGAAGTTTTTTTTTATAGCTAACAAATAAAATTGATTGATCAGTGAAATTTGGTTAACTGTTGTGTCTATTCTTTTTCAACTTACACATTTGGCTGATGCTTTTATCCAAAGCAACACTTATTGCTCAGCTATTGCAAGGCCAGGCCTCTCAAAAGCAGTTTAGGGTTTTAGTGCCTTGGTAGTAGAGCTGCAAATTGAACCTGTAACTTTTTTTCTCTCTGTTTCATGCCTCACACATACACACACACACTCTCTCTCTCTCTCTCCCACACACACACACACACACACACACACACACACACACACACACACACACACACACACACACACACACAACCACATACACACACACACAACAGATGCAGATGATCATGTTCGACCTCAGTGCCAACTGGAACAACTCCTACCGGGAGCTGGAACAGCGCATCTTGTCCATGGAGCAGAAGCTGGACGAGCTGAACCACAGCCTGCAGCAGACGTCCCAGCTGCTGACTCGGGTGGTGGGCAGGCAGGGCCTGGACCACAGGCAGCCCCACTTGTCTGCTCCACACAGGTATAAGCCCTCTGCTCAACTTACGCACTAAGGCCTGCATGGTATTCTCCCAAGTGCTTATGTTCAAAAAAGTGCTTAGTGCAGGTTAAAGTGCTAAAACTAAGCGCTTTTCTGGACTTAAGCACCTGGGCTTATGACCGGCTTCGTATCCTAGGTGCTTACAGTAAGTCCAAAAAAGAGTCTAGCTCCATGCATTTGGGCCTGCATTAAATACTTTTTCGGATTTACAGTAAGCACCTGGGAGAATACCGACCTAAGGCCGGTCTGGTATTTTATTTTCCCAGTTGCGTAAGCCCAAGAAAGGGCCTAGCTCCATGCATTTGAGCCTGCATTAAGTACTTTTTTGGACTTAAACACCTTGGAGAATTTTGCTCTATGATCAGCCCAGTATCGTCTCAGGTGATCAGCTCCATGTGTTTCAGTGGCTCCGTACATGCATTTGAGCCTGCACCAAGTTTTTTTTTTTTTTTTTTTAAATACTTGAGAGAATACTGTTCTACGGCTGGCCCAGTATTCTCCCAGGTAAGTTTCAGGCTGCACCCTTGTGGTGGTACAGTATTCCTTGAGGTGCTTGTCCAAGACAGTGCCCAACATTTGAGCCTGCCCTAAGTACTTTTTGGGAGTTAAACACCTGGGAGAATACTGACCTAAGGCCGGCTTGGTATTTTCCCAGGGGCTTAAACAGAGACTAGCTCCATGCATTAGAGCCTGCACTAAGCATTTTTTTTTTTTCAAGCACCTGGGAGAATAGCTCCTTAAGTTATTACAGAAGCGAGTGGTGCAAAAGTTTGTAAAGTTTCGTGTTCTATTTGCACAAGGGGCAGGGGATCCTTATGCAGACTAGACTTAAGCCTCCATACGCTGATTTCAACATTCATTGAAAAGTTTTTGTTGTGATGCAATACACTTATGCAGACCACAATTATGCAAGTTTGATTCCTTCGTAATGTATTATGTTGCTCTACCTTTCATTATTCAATAATGTCCAACTAACTGACTGAAAGACTAACCAGATACTGACAGTAATTTGCCTTACCAACCTCCAAAGGCTTGAATACCTTACTAACTACTCACGACCTTACTTAGTGGCATGTCTAGTGCAGGGAAGGGAATTTGATATTGGCCTACCAGGCTTTCCAACCGCCACAACATAGTAGTTAAGTCACATGAAATCCTGCTGAAAAAAGTGAGATGGAAATGGTCACCATATGCAACTTGAGTATTATTGGCTGATCCCCAAACCTAAAATTATGGGTCTGTGTCTTGAGGTCAAGCCAAACATTACACTAAAATCAGCAAGGTGTGGGTGCTGTTCTCAACTGCTGTTGCCTTCTTTAAAGTGTAGCCTGCTGTTTGTCACTTTACAAATCTTAGGTCTCATAACTTGCTCGAGCTGTCCGCAAAACAGATCTATAAATCAAGAAAAGAACCAGTATTCTCTGTGTGTCAGCCTGAACAATATTTTTTTCTCAATTTAGTCAAATTTTTTGAATTAATTTAAGGTTTGCCATATACACTTGGACAACCTTTTTTTAATCTCTGAAGCTTAACTCATTATTTTTTGCTTTTGTGAACTCAAAGCTGAGGTCGGTGATTCTGATGGAAGTCACATTTGTTTGTCGTTTTTCTGTTCATGTTGACACTTCTGACCAGCAGTCAACAGTTTATTTGATCCAAAGACCAAACCAAAGATGTCAGAGAGGTAACAACTCTGCTATCAGATCAACTGGGATCTGTTTCCCAAGAGCATAGTTGCTAACGGAGTTAATAACTTTGTTGGTTGCAATGCAATTTCCCAGTTCTCTCTCTCTTTGTTATTTGAGACAGGCTTCCCTCAATTTTTTTCAGAGTCTGTGTATTAGAAAATATTAGAGATTTATTTATGTTTTTACAATGACCAAAGTGGAATGAAGAACTAGTGGATCAAGAGGAGACATTATCTTTACATTATGAACTGTGTTACGTGTAATATCTCTATCTGTATCTTTGAGAATTTTGATTCATGATCTTTCATTCATTATTACTCATTATGTTTGCTTCTTGTTGTCTTCTTCTGTTTCTTAGGTGACTCTTCCTGATACAGCCCAGATGTTACCGCTGCTCTTGTGTGCCTACTACCTACCTTCAAGTCTTCCCCAAGCATCACCACTTGGCATTATTGACTTTTCTCCTCTCAACCCCATTCAACTGTTCTGGTCTATTCTGAGTCCTATATAGAAAGACTATTAAATGTATTTATGTCTGTTATTTATGCATTGCTAAGAAATGTCACATTTGCCAAAAAAAAAAAAAAAAAAAAAAAAACGGTGACCGTCCCTTGTCTGTCTAGGGCAGTTTCATTAACGAAGCCGGCCATTAAAGAAGGTCAAACCTGTGGTTTTAAGGGCTCATAGTCTGCCAAGCAGTGCACAGTTGCCAAGGGACGAGGGCATTCCATGTTGTGTTCCCATGTTTCTGGGGCAGCACACAGCAGTAGTTTCCACACAGCATTACCAATTAAATAGATGCCACCATTCAATACCAACAAGAATCCCACCACCTTAAGCAATCTCACTCTTTCCTTCATTCATCCCTCGTCAATGGTTTGCTTCTAACTCTATTAGAGAGCCTGCTGTCCATACTATGCTGGCTAACACAGACAGTGACCCCAGTTGCCAAGGACTCTTCGGAGCTGCAATTGCCAAGTACAGTATATACGCAAAAAGGGTTGCATCTCATTCGCCCCCAAAACATGCCTCTGTGGCCGTGTTGCTGCAACGTTGTCACCTTTTTCCAAAAAAGCCAAACTCCAGGAAACTGATCCGATGACGATAATAAATACAGTTGCATTTGGGTTTGGATTTGGCCCAGATATTCACTAGTGCACTTTGCTTCGTTTCAACAGTTGTTAAATAGGCAAGGCAGCAACCTAAATAGGGCTAGTTTGTAATGTGTTTTCAGAAGTTTCTGACAAACTCCAGTGTCTTTGCTGTGAAGAAAGTCATTGGTCAGTGATTGCCTGTCTTAACTCAACAAAAATGCTGGACTAATAAGATGTTCGTGTAACAGAAAACAGCATTAACAGCTAGTGCGGATAGAGAGGCAAGAGGCCAGTGGAAGGCATCAGATTTCCTAGAAGGGAGGCGCCATCTAGTGTTCAAAAATGTGCATTACAATGAACAATCTCACCTGTGGTTATGCACGTGTCTAGGCTGTGTTATTCTGTGCAAATGTATTCCTTTTTGTTGGAATGTGTGATCACATTGTGGAAAGCAGCAAAAGAAGTCAGAGATGAATACACTGGCCTCGTTTTTGTCTCTCATTGGAGTCTTTTAATATTCCTATTTTTAACTGGAACATAAACTGGATCTATGCAAGTATGTTGTCAGCTGTTGATAAATGGCAGTGTGTGGCAATGTAATACTCAAATTATTATGCATGTAGTTTTGTAAGAACAGCAAAAAAGTATGGCTGATTCTTTAACTATCTTAAAAAGACGTTTACAGAATTGTTTTTTGCACATGGTATAGGCTACACAATGTAAATATGTCAGAATATTAAAATACCTTCATAAGAATTGGCTTGTGGGACTTTTTTTTTTTTGCTTTCTCTGATCAATGCATAATTATCCCTAGGAGGTTAAGACCTTATTTCCCTTTACCCTTGAAAGTTAACAAATCTCATTTCAAATTCACATAGTGATTTTAAAAACCCATTTTTGGAGGTAGACGTGTTAGTGTTTGAATTACACTGTTTGACAACAGGAAGGTTTCCAGTACAGAAACAAAGGCTTGTTTTAAGTGCAATATGACTTGAGACCATCTAAAAAAAAAAAAAAAACCTTGCAGACCACAGTTACACTTCTCACTTAAAAGAAACATGAGTGGAACAACAAACATGTTTTTGTCTTTATGGAGCTCTTCTTATTGTTTTAAAATACAACATTTCAGCCCAGATAGTGCATTTCACACATCACAATGTTTTCTGATGTGAAGATTTCAGTTCATTTCTAGTCTTCTGTTTGTGCCTGGAATTGTTCAGTTTGTGCCACAGTAGAGCTGAGGGCCTGACAAACTTAAGTCCGCAGGTGCAAACGAAGGGCCTCCAACAGTCGAGGTGAGGTTTCCTCCTCCTCCTTGCCCGTCTGCAGTGAGCCTTGTGAAGGAGCAGCCTCTGAGCACCCTCGAAAGAGTCCCCGCACGGCTTGCAGATGTAGCGCGTGGCCTCGGCGTGCATCATCTGGTGCCTGAGCAGGTGCAGTCGTGCCTGGAAGCGTCGGCCGCAATGGCAGCGGTGTTTCCTCGGTGCCCCCCTGTGGCGGTAGCGGTGTAGCACCACCAGCGAGGGCTGCCTGGAGATGGCTCCGCACTGGCGGCATGAGAAGACTTCCTTATAGTGCCACCGGGTCTTCATGCGCTGCTCCAGAGCCAGCTCCCGACTCTGGTTTAAGAACATAAACAAAACCCGGAGCGGACCCGAGTCGGACAAGACAATCAGAGGGCTGTTATTGTCAGAGGGCGAGCCAGACGAGACGGTGGGCTGTTTGGGGACAACTGGGAGCAAGGGGTTCTGGGTAGGCATGGGCACAGAGGCAGTGAATGATGTCTGTGATGTCTGGGTGGAGGCGGAGTTTGAGACCGAGTCTTTAGAGGGAGCTGTGCTGGACTGAGAGACCTGTGGAGAGACACCAGCTGGGGCAGGAACTCTCGGCGGCTGGGCAGACGGCCCTGCGCTACCCACAGGCTGCTGATTGGGCAAGGGGAAGAAAAGAGTCTCCGAGCCTGGAGCGGAGAAGCGGAGGAGGGGCTTTGGCGCTCCTGCTGTCGTGATGGACATGCTTGGAGCAGCGCCGCTGGGTGCTGATGTAGAGGCTACAACCGCTGGGGCTTGGTACCGAACTGCACCTGAAGGCGTCTGACTCTGAACGACCACAGGCATGGACGTCCCTGCTTGGCCCTGGTTAGGAGCAACAATAAATCTCTGCATGGTGTTGGTGTTTTGACTGCAAAGAACCATGGCGGAGGGAATCTGGACTTGTTCTCGACTGCAGACTACTGTGACCGGCTTTCCCGGCACTGCTTGACCTTGTGCAATCGTAGAACCAGCACTACCAGACGGCACCTGACCATGGACAAGTGTGAATCCAGGCGTGACCGATGTGACAGAGGTGCAGCTGACTGGAGTCTGACTATGAGAGAACAGAGTCTTTGGAGGGGTCTGGGCATAGACCTTCACAACATTGGGAGTGTTGTTGCCCACAGGCACATAGGAAGGGGTAGCAAGGCCAGGAGTCTGGAAAACCACAGGAGACTGCACTGACTGGCTGGCCACCTGGGTGCTGGTTGGTGTCTTGATGGCTACTATCGTACCAGCAGCATTAGGTGGGATAGGAGTCTGTGCTTTACTGTTATTATTATTATTTACTGGCATTCCGGTGACTGCATTACTGGATAATCCAGTGTTGGTCACTGAGGATGATACTGAGGTCTGGCTCGTGCTGATGGATTGCGCTTGCGTGTAAATCATCCCAGGGGGCAGCAGTGAGACGATCTGATAAAGCTGAGGGATATGGGAAAGCACCTGTGGGGCTGGCTGGGTCTTTACTGACTTTGACGAAGCAGCCACTGCGGCCGCTGCAAACTTCACGGGGCACAGGTGAGCGTTGCGAGCAGCCGAGCCAAAAAAGGTTTTCTTGCAGTCCACACAGATGTATTCCACCTCGTCGCTGAACACTTTTCGGCATTTGAAGCAGTGATCTGGCCCTCTGCTGCAGCATTTTACTATGTGGGTCTTCAAGTTGGGGAAAGGGCCTAACCTACAGTGAGGACACAACTGTGACTCTGAGGAAGCAGAGACAGATGCCGCTGGTTTGGCCACAGTGCCAGTGCCCATGTTTGGCTTGTGCATTGTTTTTTTTACACCACTAGAGGGCACACAAGCACCAGTCTTGGTGTTTGAGTGAGTGACGGCCGAGGAGACGGAATCCGATGAGTCTGATTCCGAGCCGGAAATAACATTCTTCTCTGGGATGTACATGGTGTCTCCCGGGGGCAAATAGTCACTGTCACTGTCACTATCACTGTCACTGTCGCTATTACTGTCAGTGTCACTACCATCATCGCTAGCGCTTTCGACATTACTATCTGTCTCATCGTCACATGAACGTTTAGCACCACGGTCTGCATACTCTTCCTCCATGTCATCTTCAATGCCAATGTCCTCCTCTGCAAACTCCCCGTCTACATCCCACTGCAAGGGGGCCCCCTCTGCCAGGAAGCCTTCTTCTTCCTCTACTTCCTGGTACTTCACAGTCATGTTCATGTGCCTTTGTGCTTTAGCTCCATGCTGGACAGACCTTTTCTCCACCGTGGACCTCAGAGGGGCAGCACGGCCAGTCGTTGTCTTCGTCCTGGTGTTGTATGTGTGGTCTATCCCCGCGGCGTCAGGGTCTGTGGTGCAGTAATATGAATGGTCCTTTGCCATATGATGAAATGGATATCCTGGCTCTGTACTCTGTTGTTGTTGTTCTGTCTGCAGTGGTTCCCCCTCCTCCACCACTGCCGCCACTGTCACCGGCTTCACCTCTTCCACTACCACCACCTCCTCGTCTTTCACGACCACCTCTTGCACCGACTCCTCTGCCACCTCCACACATCCGGCGTCATCCGTTCGGCACGTCTCAACGTGCTGGTTAAGCAGCCACCGATTGTTGAACTGGGCCCTGCAGTTTCTGATCGGGCACACGAGGGGCACGTCTTTGTGGGCATTCTCCAGGTGTATAGCCAGCGAGGCCCCGCGGCGAAACGTCACCTGGCACAGCTGGCAGTGCCCGGAGGTCTGGTGCTGGTCAAAGTGTTCCAATAAGTCGTGTAGAGTCTTGAAGCGCTCGTTGCACTCCCAGCAGACGTGGTGCAGTTTGCTGGGCATGAGATGTGGTGCGGAACTCTGGGCAGACAGACCGGCTCGTAGCGATTCCAAACCATAATAGCCGTCACTCGACTCCTCCATTTTGCTACGCTGTTCTGCAAACCCAGACGAATTGTCTTGGAGCTGAAAAATATGAGAGAATAGACTCAATGGTGTGTAGGCAATAGGCAAGATATGACATGATGACAGTTCTATTCAATAACAGCAGAAGCATCAATGATAATAATTAATGAATAATAATTGTAAATGTCAAAGTTAGGCCACTTGTTTTGAGAAATTCAAAGCAAACAACAGCCAATCATTAACCTGAGCCAGGTAAGAGTGAAAACCCAAAGCTGGCTCAACATTGGCAAACGTGTGAGACAGCTTTCATTAATAATTTCGTCTTCACAATATCCATCCAGTGTAAGATAACTGGAGCAGTTCAACCTATGCAAACATCGTCAGGTGGTCAGATGACAGTCAATTATGCTACTCAATCAAAAGGTTTTTTTTCTTTCGATATCATTACTTTACACGTAGCTACAGCCATGATGTGGAGCAAAGGCTGAATTTAAGATGAGGGATGGTAATCAAAATAGGCTAATGGCTCATATGAGTTTCATATGTGGCTAATCTCTTTTCCTTTAATGGACCCATTAAAACAACACAAGAAGTTCCGTTACAACTGAAAACTAAGTTTAAGGGAAACACATGGTCGTTGGCTTCTTACTCAAGGCTACCGTGTAGCAACATGGCCATCGATTTTGCTGATGGAATATTGAATTTGTCAAACGTTGTACATCTACGTCGCTAATCCATTCCCACAACTTGGGTGCCATTAAATTTTATTAATGTAAGTTTCAATTTCATTCACACGATAACTCTATAGTGCTCTTCCTGGGGTAACTAAAGATTGCACAATAGCCACTACTATTCCATAATTATACACGCTAAGCGCAGCACTGATGAAATAACGATGGCTAGCCATTTTAACTCGTCTATCAGGCATAACAGTAGGCTACACAACACGATGACGATATGGAGAACGTGTGCTGATACGTCAATTGCACCAGTGAAACAAGAAGCGGGAATTGTTGAATTAATCGCCAGAAAATATCAAATAATGGGTAGAGTGCTTACTTCCAGGGTTGCCTTTACCATAAATCTACCTGTGAACACCAAAGTTTAGCAGAATATTTGTATTAGGTTCCATTTCCTTCTTTCCCCTCCTCTTCCTGGACTCGGAGGAAGAGGCGTGGCTTAACCAAAGCCTCCATTTCCCAGCGTGCACTATGGCCACCTTTCTCCAGTTCACATTTCTCTACTACAATACCCATCATCCATTCTTCACATGGAAGGGCAGTGTTTTTATTATTTATTTATTTATTCATTGTCAGGCATTTTTTTCATTTAAAATGATTTCCCCCTCCACATTAAGTAAATATATTAAAAGTGGGAAAACAGAACCAAACATCTACTTTCAAATGTAATAGGCCAAAAAGGCTTAAATAAATAAATAAAATGCTAGGCTAGGCTAGGCTAGGCGCTTAAATGCTAAATCTTGGAAATGACTGAAGGGCCATAGGCTAATGCAGGGGTGTCAAACATAAGGGGCCCAGATGTGGCCTTTTACATCATTTCATGCGGCCCGCCAAAAAATTGTGGGTGTATGTTGCCTGTTTAAAAACTGTTCTAGCGATGCACTTTCTGCAACACAATCCTGGCAACTCCCTAGGAGGTGCATCATAGAACTGCTTAGCCTACCAACAGGAAAAGGATACAAAATTAAGTGGTGTTGCATTAGGATTGTGGTCAGAAACGGAAATGTGCATTTTTTTTCCACCAATGTTTGTGGTTGCACAAGTAAATTTGGTAGGTCGGCCCTCTGAGGAAAATCTCATTGCTCATGTGTCCCTCGACAAAAATGGGTTTGACACCCCTGGGCTAATGAATCTACCTGTTTTGAAAATATATGTTTTGTGTCGAAATGATGCATAGTATCCTGTCTCAATACAATAATTTCCTCATTAAGACGAGCCTATTGTACAGTAGATTGATTAAAAAAAATGTTGCAAGCAATTTTGGTATACAGGAAAAGGTCAGTAAGTCAGGGAGTATTGATTCTCCTTCCATTTAGACCCTCATAGTCATAGTCAAACAGCGATGAAATCATTTCATTTCATCAAAAATATCCTTTTGAAGGTATGGCCTCCTCAACATTGAACCTCAACAATTAGGCTGCATTTTAAAATTTTAAAGCTCCAATTCAGAGAGAATTTCTAGACTGCTAGTTAAGATGTGACACAAAAATATGTCTGACTAGCAACCTTTTAATCTCTGAGAACAATTGTGGAATTTAACACATGATAATGTACATTTTTTTTATCCAATTGAATTATACAATTGACATATTTTAAATCAACAGCATATTTTGCATAGATGTTATAAATGGTAGCCTATGAAAATGTATTTCCTCACACGTAGGCTATTATAATGTCACTTTCATTTCATTCAATGTCACTTTCATTTCATTCATATGTGGAACCAGTGTGTGTGAGAAAGTACTTGAGTAGGCACATGTGCCAAAAATGTGTCATATCATGTATTAGGGATAATGGCCGCTGAGGGAGTGGCAGAAAGTATGCTCTGGCCTATTTGCATGTGTACAGAGTGTAGCCTAGGCCTACATTCTATGTGTGCAAAATCTGTAGGCTGTACATGCAAATAACATGACGGTAATGCAACATTACTTCCCCTTCATTCTTCAAGCACATTCTTTAATGAGCCTTATCTCATTTCTGAACTTTAATTAAATTCAGAAGTTATTCAAGACCAGACAGAGGCGGTACTTTTTTCTTCCTGATGCCATGAAAAGCATCTCACATGATTAATGGACTCTATGGTAAACCTTAAAAACCCTCCAGCGGAAAATGATGATGCAACCAAATATTTCCTCATACTGTACCTCCTCACCCATGTCAGCCACACAAGTAGGCCTGCACACTCTCATGATCCTGGAATGCTTTTAGTTTCACTTTCATTTCATTCTCAAGGATTTCAGTTACAAGAATGGGTTCCTGTGGGTGTGAGAGACTGGCTTGTGGATTTTGGATTTAATAGGTCAACCAATGTTTCTCAAAAGCTGAAAAAGTTGAGTATTAACAAGACAAAGTGGAACATTAGTTCTTTGCATACTCTGTGTCTCAAAGAGGGAAAGATCTGGAGGAATTTCATTTGTAATTTTGGTCCTATAACAAGATTGTTTAATCATGATCTTTATGGCACTACATGAAAACAAGACTTATACGGTGGCATCCTGTCAGAACATGCATTGCCATCAATGCTTGAGAACACTCTGTCATGCAAATAGCATTATTTTGGTAGGCATATGATCCAGAGATACCACATTCTTATCTGGGCCCATGCTCATATGAGGATGTGTGGAGATAGGTAGAGCTTGGAAATGACTGAAGGGCCATAGGCTAATGCAGGGGTGTCAAACATAAGGTCCAGGGGCCCGGATGTGGCCTTTTACATCATTTCATGCGGCCCGCCAAAAAATTGTGGGTGTATGTTGCCTGTTTAAAAACTGTTCTAGCGATGCACTTTCTGCAACACAATCCTGGCAACTCCCTAGGAGGTGCATCTTAGAACTGCTTAGCCTACCAACAGGAAAAGGATACAAAATTAAGTGGTGTTGCATTAGGATTGTGGTCAGAAACGGAAATGTGCATTTTTTTTCCACCAATGTTTGTGGTTGCACAAGTAAATTTGGTAGGTCGGCCCTCTGAGGAAAATCTCATTGCTCATGTGTCCCTCGACAAAAATGGGTTTGACACCCCTGGGCTAATGAATCTACCTGTTTTGAAAATATATGTTTTGTGTCGAAATGATGCATAGTATCCTGTCTCAATACAATAATTTCCTCATTAAGACGAGCCTATTGTACATTGATTAAAAGAATTCTGATATACAGGAAAAGGTCAGTAAGTCAGGAGTATTGATTCTCCTTCCATTTAGACCCTCATAGTCATAGTGACAGGCATGGACTGGCCATAGGGCATACAGGGCAACCAGTGGGCATGGTCATTTGGGCGGGGCTGTCATTTACTGTAATTCTCATAAAGGATGGTAACTTTAATGAAATCTCTCATATTCATGCAATATGTCAACTACAGTGTTATTTTAGCTAGACACCACATTACTATTATTGAATAAATCATAGTGGGCCGTCATGGCCAATGCCCAGTCCAGCCCTGAACAGCGATGAAATCATTTCATTTCATCAAAAATATCCTTTTGAAGGTATGGCCTCCTCAACATTGAACCTCAACAATTAGGCTGCATTTTAAAATTTTAAAGCTCCAATTCAGAGAGAATTTCTAGACTGCTAGTTAAGATGTGACACAAAAATATGTCTGACTAGCAACCTTTTAATCTCTGAGAACAATTGTGGAATTTAACACATGATAATGTACATTTTTTTATCCAATTGAATTATACAATTGACATATTTTAAATCAACAGCATATTTTGCATAGATGTTATAAATGGTAGCCTATGAAAATGTATTTCCTCACACGTAGGCTATTATAATGTCACTTTCATTTCATTCAATGTCACTTTCATTTCATTCATATGTGGAACCAGTGTGTGTGAGAAAGTACTTGAGTAGGCACATGTGCCAAAAATGTGTCATATCATGTATTTAGTTAGGGATAATGGCCGCTGAGGGAGTGGCAGAAAGTATGCTCTGGCCTATTTGCATGTGTACAGAGTGTAGCCTAGGCCTACATTCTATGTGTGCAAAATCTGTAGGCTGTACATGCAAATAACATGACGGTAATGCAACATTACTTCCCCTTCATTCTTCAAGCACATTCTTTAATGAGCCTTATCTCATTTCTGAACTTTAATTAAATTCAGAAGTTATTCAAGACCAGACAGAGGCGGTACTTTTTTTCTTCCTGATGCCATGAAAAGCATCTCACATGATTAATGGACTCTATGGTAAACCTTAAAAACCCTCCAGCGGAAAATGATGATGCAACCAAATATTTCCTCATACTGTACCTCCTCACCCATGTCAGCCACACAAGTAGGCCTGCACACTCTCATGATCCTGGAATGCTTTTAGTTTCACTTTCATTTCATTCTCAAGGATTTCAGTTACAAGAATGGGTTCCTGTGGGTGTGAGAGACTGGCTTGTGGATTTTGGATTTAATAGGTCAACCAATGTTTCTCAAAAGCTGAAAAAGTTGAGTATTAACAAGACAAAGTGGAACATTAGTTCTTTGCATACTCTGTGTCTCAAAGAGGGAAAGATCTGGAGGAATTTCATTTGTAATTTTGGTCCTATAACAAGATTGTTTAATCATGATCTTTATGGCACTACATGAAAACAAGACTTATACGGTGGCATCCTGTCAGAACATGCATTGCCATCAATGCTTGAGAACACTCTGTCATGCAAATAGCATTATTTTGGTAGGCATATGATCCAGAGATACCACATTCTTATCTGGGCCCATGCTCATATGAGGATGTGTGGAGATAGGTAGAGCTTGGAAATGACTGAAGGGCCATAGGCTAATGCAGGGGTGTCAAACATAAGGTCCAGGGGCCCGGATGTGGCCTTTTACATCATTTCATGCGGCCCGCCAAAAAATTGTGGGTGTATGTTGCCTGTTTAAAAACTGTTCTAGCGATGCACTTTCTGCAACACAATCCTGGCAACTCCCTAGGAGGTGCATCTTAGAACTGCTTAGCCTACCAACAGGAAAAGGATACAAAATTAAGTGGTGTTGCATTAGGATTGTGGTCAGAAACAGAAATATGCATTTTTTTTCCACCAATGTTTGTGGTTGCACAAGTAAATTTGGTAGGTCGGCCCTCTGAGGAAAATCTCATTGCTCATGTGTCCCTCGACAAAAATGGGTTTGACACCCCTGGGCTAATGAATCTACCTGTTTTGAAAATGTATCTTTTGTGTCGAAATGATGCATAGTATCCTGTCTCAATACAATAATTTCCTCATTAAGACGAGCCTATTGTACAGTAGATTGATTAAAAAAAATGTTGCAAGCAATTCTGGTATACAGGAAAAGGTCAGTAAAGTCAGGGAGTATTGATTCTCCTTCCATTTAGACCCTTGGTCATAGTCAAACAGTGATGAAATCATTTCATTTCATCAAAAATATCCTTTTGAAGGTATGGCCTCCTACACTACATTGAACCTCAACAATTAGGCAGCATTTAAAAATTTTAAGGCTCCAATTCAGAAAGAATTTCTAATAGTTAAGATGTGACACAAAAATACACAAAAAACAAAATTATGTCTGACTAGCAACCTTTTAATCTCTGAGAACAATTGTGGAATTATGATGATGTACATTAATGAATGTAGCCTATATTTATGTACCCTTATTACAGTGCATGCAAAGCGATGCACTGTACTGTTCTCCGTTGGCTTCTTCTTCTTTTTATTATTATTACAGTGCATGCAAAGCAATGCACTGTACTGTTCTCCGTTGGCTTCTTCTTCTTTTTATTACAGTGCATGCAAAGCGATGCACTGTAGGCCTACTGTTCTCCGTTGGCTTCTTCTTCTTTTTATTATTACAGTGCATGCAAAGCGATGCACTGTACTGTTCTCCGTTGGCTTCTTCTTCTTTTTATTATTATTACAGTGCATGCAAAGCGATGCACTGTACTGTTCTCCGTTGGCTTCTTCTTCTTTTTATTACAGTGCATGCAAAGCGATGCACTGTACTGTTCTCCGTTGGCTTCTTCTTCTTTTTATTATTACAGTGCATGCAAAGCGATGCACTGTACTGTTCTCCGTTGGCTTCTTCTTCTTTTTATTACAGTGCATGCAAAGCGATGCACTGTACTGTTCTCCGTTGGCTTCTTCTTCTTTTTATTACAGTGCATGCAAAGCGATGCACTGTACTGTTCTCCGTTGGCTTCTTCTTCTTTTTATTACAGTGCATGCAAAGCGATGCACTGTACTGTTCTCCGTTGGCTTCTTCTTCTTTTTATTATTACAGTGCATGCAAAGCGATGCACTGTACTGTTCTCCGTTGGCTTCTTCTTCTTTTTATTACAGTGCATGCAAAGCGATGCACTGTACTGTTCTCCGTTGGCTTCTTCTTCTTTTTATTATTACAGTGCATGCAAAGCGATGCACTGTACTGTTCTCCGTTGGCTTCTTCTTCTTTTTATTACAGTGCATGCAAAGCGATGCACTGTACTGTTCTCCGTTGGCTTCTTCTTCTTTTTATTACAGTGCATGCAAAGCGATGCACTGTACTGTTCTCCGTTGGCTTCTTCTTCTTTTTATTACAGTGCATGCAAAGCGATGCACTGTACTGTTCTCCGTTGGCTTCTTCTTCTTTTTATTATTATTATTATTATTCTTCAATGCTCGCTTTTTCTCAATAACCGTTTCACCTAGAAACTTCATTCAAACTTCATCTCGTAGGTCTCGATTTGTGTTGTTATGCTATGACATTTCACTTTTCTACTATTTTTACTTTTTCTACTATCTGCGATAAACGAGCGAAAAAAAGTGCTTTTTTTCACAAATTATGGAATTTTCAGAGTTCCACAACAGAATTCTACTTCCTATTGTTGCTACCTTAACTACTGTAAACATTCTATTGTTGCTTTCTTGACTACTGTAAACATTCCAGAGAACTTTCAGCAGACTAGTGGAACTTCTAGGATTCTATTTCCACGAACATTCTGTTATCTGCTGTATTAACCTTTCCAGTTCATTTCTATTAACCTAATGGGCTATTTAAGCTTATTTCACTTCCATTTGCTGAGGCAAAGGGCTCGCGAAGCGAGCCTCTTTGCCTTTTCCCTCTTCTACTGTCTTTTTCTTTTCAATTCTCTGTATCATCTATTCAACTTTTAACAACTTTTTCATCTTTGCCATTTTTTTCTTTGATTCTCTGTATTATCTGTTCAACTTTTGGCAACTATTTACGTCTTCACCTTTTTGTCTTCAATTCTCTTCAATTATCTATTCACTTTTTCATCGACATTTGACATTTTTGCCTATTTCCCTTCAACTTTTTGCCAACTTTTTACTGTACATCTTTGCCTTTTTCTCTTCAATTCTCTGTATTATCTCTTCAACTTTTTGGCAACCTTTCAGGCCTAGCCTACATATTTTCCTTTTTTTCTCTTCAATTCTCTGTATTATATTCAACATTTTTTGCAACTTTTTTTCCACATCTTTTCCTATTTCAACTATTTCCTATTTCAACATTTTTAAACAAATTTACACAAAGCAACTTTTTATGTAATCATCAACAACGAACCATTTGACGCAGCCAAAGGCTGCGTCCACCTTTTATCACTAATTTAACTACTGATACGGGCCATGTTCATTCGAACTGTCATCAACTATCTTTTTTTATTTCAACTATTCAATAATCACCCATTCATCAACATTAACAATAGCCACTGCTAACAACTCCCATGATGACCTAGCAATATATCAACCAACAAGATCAATGTAGCAACCAACATATCCGCCCTCGCAATGGCCTAGTAACAACCTCACACACCCCTATGGCAATTGACATAGCAACCAACATGCTAAACATGGCAAACAGCATAGCAACCACCATATCCGCCCTAGCAACAGCCTAGCAACTGCCTCCAGCAGCCTTGCAATGTCTTTACAACCACTCCATCAA